>OZ023265.1:132398715-132998715 GCA_964006375.1 Tillus elongatus | reverse complement strand
AGACATAAAAACTTTATTTTACAGACAACAAAGACAGCTGTGGGAAACTGACTATCGCAGAAAAGATAAAGGTATATTTTATAAAAGAATTGTACCAAAATTACCTTGCTAGCTATGGTTTACTGGATATCCTAGAGGATTAGTAACTAGAATATGTCGTTTTAGATTTAACCACTCCTTGATACCTACCCATTTACACAAATTCAACCCTAAAAGTGACGCATATTGCGAATGTGGTGAAGGAGGTGCCCAACATCTTTTACTAGAGTGCTCACTTGGGTGGGGTTACAGAAATGAATTCCTAAACAGAATATAAAACTTAAAAGACGTTTAACAACCCTTTAATAGTACAGACTAGTTCAAGGCACAGTGATTTTGGAATGGGTGGAGTAAAAAGACTAAGGGCATGCACAATAAACCAAAGTCTGCAGTGCTATCGGGGCAGCAAAGTCGCGGACGAGCCCTGAGGGAAAAAACCTTTAATTTGGAACAACTTCTACAATTGGAAAGTTGTAAAAACATATATTTGCTTATATATAAGCCAATTAAAAAACTCACTAAAAATATTTAAAAATTCGGCTTTAAGTTATCATTTGTGTCTATCCTTTATATGTATCCATGACGTTAGTGGCCCACCTGTATGTAAAAAATGTTGCCATGATAGGCCCCATTGGCATAAAGAGTAGGTTTCCGTATCTAAATCCCGTAAATAGTATCTAGATCTTTACTAGGCTTAAGTTAGAATAAAAAGCACCACATAATATTATTATATAAATAAATCAAATAAAGACTAAAATTAAACGTTAGGACAAATTTCAATGCACCATAACAGAATGCATATGAACTGTTGAATTCACCTACTAGTAACAAAATGCTTTTAAAATGTGCGAATGGTAACGATACCGCAACCAACGCAATCTGACGTCACACACGCACAACTTTGGAACGAATAGAAATATCGTCTTCAAATTTGGTATAAAGTTAGTACCCGACAAACGAACGATTTGGATGGTTTTTGGGTAAAATCGCTCCAGGGGGTATGAGACATTTTTTAGTTAAAATTCGAGTAAAGACGAGCCCTAAGGGAGAAAAAATATATCGTTTTAGGATTTGTTTATTAGGAAACTTCCAATTTCATCAAACATCTGGTATTCTGTGCTGAAATTAAATTCAGGGTTGAATGTGTGGGGTGGAATATCGGTGACAGAAATTTCGAATTTTTGTTTGCTAAAAATGACGTAAAAAGTCTCAAAACACATATAAAACTCGATTTCTGGAACGAATTTTTTGTGTGTCTGTCGGCCTGTACGCCTGTCTGTTAGTATGCGCAATAACATTCGAACAAATTGAGATATCATCTTCAAATTTGGTATCCAGTTAGCACCCAACAAAGGAACTCTTCCAATTGTTTTTGGGTAAGATAGTTTCATAGGTTAGGATAAATGAGGAATGATTTGGTGAAAATTGACATTTTATTGTTAAAACTCTAATAATATAACTTTTCTGAAGTTTATGGGTACAGAAATACAGTCATGGACCCTAAATTCATTTCATGAGAATGTCTTTCTACGGAGAGTAAATTATCATAGCCATATGTGGAAGTTACGATTCAATTTGCAGCACTATTTTTAGTTAATTTTCTTTAAAAAAATTCACTAATTAGGAGATCCCGTCTTTTGAATTTTGAAAAAATTTCTGCAAATGAGCGCTGGAACCCAAATCCTAGGTCGGTTTCAGACTTTATATGTGTGTGTTTATATATTTATGTGTCACACCGCTAACTCAAAAAATAATGCGCCGATTTTGATAAAATTTGGTGAGTACCTTCCTTTCGCAAGTGGCTTTGATAAGTTCGTTAGCCAGGAAAATCGGACTAGTTTTTCCCAGAAAATTTTGCGTTTTCTTTCGGAAAATTTTTATATCTCCGGAAATAACAAAGTTAGGGTAACCATATTAGGTGCGAGGGTTTATATCATAAAAAGAAAACCATGGACCAAAATTTGAATCTATATCTTGAAATAAAACAAAGTTATAAGCTTTTAAGTTTTTATTGTTAAAACGTCAAAACGTCGCTATTCTAAACGTCAAAATTGACATGTTCTAGATAGAGAACTTAGATGAACGGCTATGCAGCGTAAATGTCGTAAAACAAGTTAAAAAGCCTTAAGTTTCAGCTACCATCTTCGTTGTTCTTTATTTTATTAAATTATTTGCAGAAAATTAATTTAAAATAGACCCTTTATGTGATGCTTTGGTAGCTGTTTTAGTTATTTAATTTGAAGGAATCAGATTACGCTTATTATGTAGCGTTTTTTTTTCAATTGTGCAATGTGGAAGTTTTTTTATGGTGAAACGGTGTTAGTAAGTAGTTTCTCTTTTCTATGGACTTCTGCAAGGTGAGTTTTTTTACAGTTTGCATTTGTAGCTCCGTTGTAGCATGTTTACTTGCACATAACCTCAAATTGACTTTAGGTCTCTTAACTGTATTGTGGGGTTGAGATCACAGCATTTGTCCGATGGTTAATGCATAAAGGGGTTCCTCTAAGCATGTTTCTGAAAAAAAATATTCAAAAAACGAACAATACGCTAATCTGCTAATTTACGTATAAATGTTATTAATATTAAAAAAATGGAAACAACGCTCGTGCCTGGAATAAAGTTCTCTTCGTCATTTTAACTTTAAATGAAATTTCCTTCTCCCGTTTCGCATCCGTTCAACACATTGGGCACAGAAAATATAGGAATTAACTTAAAATTATCATTTATAATTGAAGGAAAATACAATTTGTTCTAGGTATGCAACGAAAAAATTCACACAAAATAGAATAATTTCTAGATTCTAAAACCTATTATGATGCTATAATGAAACAACATCAAATGAAACGAAAACCATTTCAGGTTACGGGATGGAAAAATGTTTTTACAGTAAAATAAGCTTTCGTACTCCAAAAAACAACAAGATTCTTATAAGGCGTAATACAATAGTGCATAATGATAGTCCACGGCAACAGTAGATGTCATATTCAACTGACAAATTATTTTGATAAATGTCAGCTCTACTTTCAAAGTGACATGTAAATAAGTATTTTGTTTTCTGACATTTGTAATTCAAATGTAGACATGCTCTTCTTCTTACAATCATATTTATTTTAGGCCATCGCAATTTTACTCATAGAGTTGGATACAATTTTAGTGACTTTTGAATTTTGAAAAGATTTCTTTAAATGAGCGCGAAGTAGTCCCCATAGAACCAATATCCGGATTAGTTTCAGTTTTTATCTGTTTTCATAAATACAGGGTGACGCATTTCTAGGGCAAAGCTCAAAATATCCATTATTATACAAGATATGATAAAAAAATTTATATGTTAATTATACGTCTGGAGCTGCATCTTATAAAATTATTTTTACAATCATAGGTGGCCCATAAGTCGCTGCTGATGCAATTTTTTTCCTAATCGAACACGCCTTATAGTATTGCAATTTTTGCATTTTCTATCGAAAGATAATGCATGTGTGTAAGAAAATAAATTTGGGTCTCAGTAACTGCGTTATGGTAGCGATTTTTCATTAAATGTTTCTTTCGATAGCTTAATTTACTATTAACCTAAGGTTCGTTGGCCAGGAAACCAGTTTTTTGGGCACATTTTAGGTTTATTTTCGGGAGATTTTTGTATATTGTCAAACAATAAAGTTATTTTGATAAAATATGGTACATTGTTTCTCCTATATAGGTTATACTGCTAACCAAATTTGATGCAAGCTTTCTTAAAAAAAATATATTTCCTGTTACAAAACATTTTAATGAAAATTCACTACCATAACGCCCTTGCTGCGTCCAGAGATGTTTGTTTGTTTGTTTCCACTTATGGGGCCTCTGCATTTCAGTTGTACTGTATTGAGCTTAAACTAATTACAAGAAACATAAACACTATTTTATGATAAGCAAAATTTTAGTTTTCGTAATATTCGTCTGAAGCCATACCAAAGCTGTTTTGTCACACACACACAGTTTTCGTAATGGTATCTATATTTTAGAAAAGCAGGCAAATTTTTTCAATCCATAAATCTAGTAGCAGTTGAGAATCCTATAATTTTTAACGAAACAGTTACATGAAATCCCTGTGTGTATGTCAGTGATGACTAACCTACTTAAACATTTTAATAGTCCTTGTTTTTGGTGACCTAAATTATTAAATGTTTTTGCTTGAAAGTGACGCTACTTTACCTTGTAACAAAATACAAGACGGACAAAAAATCAGGTAGTTGTTAACACGCAAACATAGAATAAGCAATAAGACAGAGGCTGTTTTGTTTCCTGATTATTTTTGACATGGCCATGGTAGCTGATAATATATAAAATAACGTGTGAACGTCTAATATCTAATTTCGCCCGCTTTCTGTCTAAATTGTTTATCTTGAAGATGCTAAGTTGTTTATATACTGAGTTTCAAAAAAATCCCAACACCCAGTAAAATTTGATCATTTCAATAAAATTTATACATAATTTGTGTTTAATCAAACTTAAAAAATGATTACATTTTCAAACTAAAATATTAAAAAATAATAAAGTTATTTATTAATGAGTGGGCCGGCCGCGGTTTCTTATGCATTCGATAACTCTTCGAGGCATGCCTGAAATTAAATGATTCGATTTAGGGTATCCTGAAGACTGTCATTACATTCTTATTGAATTAGATTATTTGGTGGTTGGGCTTAACTACTCAGTCGATTGCCAATCATATCCCACGCATGTTCGATTGGTGACAAGTCTGGCGAACGAGAAGGCCTGGAAGCAGAGTCACGTTATTTTCTTGTAAGAACTTTGTAGTAACCCTTGCTGAATGAGGACGTGCGTTGTCTCGTTGGAAAAGGGGTTGAAGGGGTGCTCGTAGGTATGAAAGTGTAACAGGCTGCAGTACGTTTCGTATGTAATCATTTGCATTCAAATTTCTCTCAATAAAAACTAGTGGTGACCTGCTACTGTATATTATCGCACACCACACCACCACCCCCCGTGTATGACGTTCCACAGCAAATTCTAAATGTCTGCGTTTTTCACTTAATGGTCTTACTCTTCTGCGACCATCGTGGACCCAAAAACAAAATGGGAACCCGTCAGAGAACACAACACGATTTCATTCACCATCACAATTCGATCTGCAGTTATACCATTTAAGTCGAGCAGTACAATGTCGAGGTGTCAGTAGGTGGCATAAAAATAGTCCATACAAACGAGGCCCAAGAGCGCGGATTCTGCCATATATCGTTGCCATAGAGACTCGTTTTAAAACTGCCAACCAAGCATTTCTAACCGACCGTGTTGTGGAAACTCTATCTTATAAAGCCGCGATCCTCAAATGACGATCTTCCCGTGCTGAAGTTACTCGAGGTCGTCCGAATCCCTGACGACGGTTATGGATTCCTTCGTCAGACAACACTGTAACACTGCTGACACACTGTGTCCTTTGCGGTCGGAAATTTGTCTGCGGCTTCTAGCACATCAACAATCCTCCACCTTTCGAATTCTATTACCTTATTGTAATTGTTCCGTAAACGACGCCTAGGCATAATAACTAAATAAATGGAACACAAATCGCTACAAAATATTGTTTAAAACTGAAGGAAATGCAAATTAAAGAGATAATTTTTTGATAAAACAAATTAAAAAAGTGTACACTTGTTAAAGTTTTTTTGTCCATATTGTTACCATTTCTTATCAGAGACAAAACAGTAGTATAGAGAATTTCATTGCAAATTGGTCGACTCTTACTGGGTGTTCGGATTCGGAAAGTCAGTATATGTGGACATATACTTAAATGTTAAAGTTGAATGGAGTTTTTGAGCATTTCTGGTAGTATCTTATTAAATTGTTATTAGACAGCACAAGTCTCAGGCTTATTGTAAAGACCCGAGCGATTTATGCTAATAAATAATAATAATATGAATAATAAAATTGACATTTCAAACTTTTTGAGTCATGCTGCGAATGAGATTATCAATATATCCCTTCGATGTGTCGTCCCACGACAATCTAACCTCGTGGTGTAGACGCTATACATCCAATGTTGAATATTGCAACTGACTCAACCATCTACCTATCATATCTCGTACATGTTTGATAAGTGGTAAGTCAGGTGATGTTGCGGGCCATGAAAAAAATGGTTACATCAGCGCTTGTTGCAAATAGTCTCTAGTAACTCCAGCTGTATGTGTATGATCTTGCCAATTTTTCTACTTGTTGAAGGTAGGGCAATGCAACAGGTTTTACCACGTTTACGTTTGTGTGAAATTATGCGTTTTCGTTTCTGTCCAAAAAAAAACTAAATATGGCTTGTTTAATGTGGCACCATGCCACTAGTAAATGCAGTTTTGTATTTCGTACAGTTTTGCGCTCCATGTAAAGTTGAATGAAAGCCTTTCTCTCCAGGTCTTCGGCTGGCATTTCTACGGTCATCGTAAACAAGTTGTGTAAAAAACGTATCGCGTATATTTTAGGTTTGGGGTTGCAATTTGTATACATTTTATCATATAATAGAAATATTAATTATAGAGTTTATTCAGAAAAAATATACATACAAAAATTTGAGATTACAATTGTTTGAATATAGACAATTTGTCCAGTGTGAAGTATCTAAAAAGACATTTGTGCGTGGAAAAACATTAGGAACTTCAGCATGTTGTGGATAGTTAAATATTAAGCCCAAAATGGGAGACAAGTGTAAATATACAAAACATGTCTACATAAACATAACGAAATAAGCACTAATATATAAATTAAAATAAAATAAAACAGAATAGCACACAAGACTTCAACACACATACACAGTTGACATACAGAAATCGTCGGGCCACACATATGCGCGCACACGCACGCACGCACGAATCCACACATTTTCTCAATTCAAAAGAAGACATAGCAAGTATACCAACTACAGACTCTCGCTTGATCCAGACATGTACTCCTCCACTGTTTAACTATCACTGGGCAGAAAATGGCTTTAAGACCGTTGGAGACTTATGGGAAAGGATGGATGGCTACCAAATAATGAAATTAAAGAAAAAGTAAAATCTCAGTCATTTGTTGTATTAGTGGACCTACTGAAACATCACCAAAAGGTTAAAGAATTCTTCGAAAAGCAATATACTAACAGAAAAATGTCCCAACATTCCACCACTACCTACACTCTCTGTTTCTCTTTTGAGCAAAGTTCACCTACAGTCATAGATAAGGGAACAAGAAAAATATTGCAACAGAAACTTACTTCAATGTTTTTCAATGTAAAGGGAAAAACGCTAGGCAAATGGACAGAGGGTGGCGTGGTCGTCGTTTTTTCTAAACAAATTATCTTTTGGAAACGAAGCAGAGGTGTCCTGGAAACTTGCGAAAAATCATTTAACAGACTCTGTGTTACCTTCAAAGTCTCAACTCAGAGACTCAAAATATTGCCCCTTTTGTCCTGATGAAGTTGGTACATCATGGCATATTATTTTGGCATGCTCAACAATTCAGCATCTTTGGGACTTTGTGAAACATGTGCTGATGAAATTGACTGGAAAAAGGGACATAATAGTCGCTAACATTTACTCTGGTTTCGACAATAAATCAAACGAGTACCTTTTGGCTAATTATATCATAAATCTAACAAAAAGTACAATTTACGGAGAAATAACCAATATTTTAAAACAGGTTAAAACTGGCGTCTCATATCTTGCTGTTTTTATACACAAACTTAAAGCTAGGCTTGTAAATGAATTTTGCTGGTATCTGGGAAAGAGAAAGTTTGACATTTTATACGATTATGGTGTATCAAAAACGTTCTGTGCAAAATTGATGGAAATGATCTAATCTTCCTGATTTAATGCAACTAAATGAGTTTAAATGGACAGGAAAAATGAACTAGAAACTCTCAATGTGATGGTATAATAATAATGAATTAATAGTTTTATTTTGATATATTATGTCTGTATACGAATATGTATGAGAAATAGTATGTAAATAATTTTATTTTCTATGTATGACCAAAATAATAGTTTTAAATAAAATGATGATAATAATAATAATAGTAATAATAATAATAATAATATAGGACCTCGGTGGTTCAGAGGTAAGACCGTGTGCCTTTGAACCGAAGGGTACTGGGTTCGATCCCGGCGTACTCCTTTCACTTTTTCAGTACAAACTGTAAAATTAACATCAACCGAGGTTCTGGCATTGTATTTGAGCAAGTTGAATGTCTGCACATTCCGCCCTTCGGAGGGGGCGTAAAGTCGTCGGTCCCGTGTCCATACGATGTTGGCACGTTAAAGATCCCTACCCTCCTTACAGAAAGACAGGGGTTCGGCAAAATTTCCAGGATAGTTAGGTGAAACTGCTCCCTGGCGTCGGTGATTGGCCATAGTCGCGGAAATAGGCCGACGTTAAATAAAAAGAAAAAAAATAAATAATAATAATAATAATCACACATAGAGGTACTCGCGAACTCTTCAAACAGTGTAGCATTTCTCCAGCCCTAAACACAGCCGCAATTCTCCCGCAATGAGGAATGCTACGCGAATAAGTTGTATGTTGTCATGCAAACAATTTTTCAATATCGTTTTATAAGCGTGGAATACATTTATCTCTTTAACTTCCATAGGCAGATAATGGTAAAGCCTCTGCTCCAGGTGGCTGTAATTTCTTTGACCAATTAACTTTGCGCATTTCGAGGTTCTACAAAACTTCTCCCTTTTTCTGGTCTGGTAAGCGTACTGAAAGTGATGGATATTTTCTATATTTGCATGTTGCTTAACTTATTTTGCGGAACAGTATATTTGCCGTACATCAAATACGCGTCTCTTGCCCAACATAATCTTAAGAAACCATTTGTGAATTATTTCTGGATTTCTCAAATGTGGTTTAGAGACACCATCCCAGCCCACAATGCCATATGACAAATGACTCCGAATGAGAGCAAAATAAAGCTCTTTAGGTTGTTCTATTTTTAGACATTCCTTGAGAACCCGGAATTCAGCAACATACCTCTCAGCTTCTTAACCAGATAGTTTATATGTCTCTTCCATCTTCAATCGGGATCCAGAATTACACCCAAATGTCTGACAGTTTAGGATGCGCACACAATAAAGTCCCCGTTTTCATCAGAGAAACACAGGGACGAAATTTTCTGAGACTGAAGAAATGTGGTATTTTCTATATTGAGTGTCAATTGGTTGCTTTCAAAGTATCTTTTTATCAATAAAAAATCTTGTGTAACCACACTTTCCAGTCTCTCCCACGAATCCTAAGTATATATTATAACCGTATCATCCGCGTAGCTAATAATATTGCCTTTAGTTGGCAATAAAAACAAGTTATTTATATAAATTATGAACATTAAGGGGCCCAAGACAGTGCCCTGGGGAACCCCACATTTTATCTTCCTTTTTTCTTCTTCTTTTTTTAATTTCAAAAACACACCACGAGGGCTTACAGCCTAAATACTATCGTACCGTGGGTGCTGACAAGGAGGAAAGAGGCAGCTTGTTAATTCTGGACTTGAAGGTTTAGAGGTTCGGAGGAGAAGGAAAAACATGTGCCGGCAAGGAATTCCACAACTTGGAAGTCCTCGGGACAAAAGAGCGGGCTTCACAAAATGTTCTATGTCTGGTGACCTGGACAGTAAAAGGGTGCATTCGCTCTGTTCCCCTGGTAGATCTGTTGGGGGCAGCAGGTGGGGGAACTATGGAGGAAATCTCCTCTGAGCTGTGCCCGTGCAGATATCTATAAGAGAGAGGTCACCAACGGCACGTCGGTGGGCAAGGGATGGCAGCCTTTGGGTGAGGGTAGGGTCACCGGTGAGACGTATAGCTCTCTTTTGAATGGAGTCCAGGATAGGGAGTGTAGAAGCCGCAGCTGCACCCCAGATGTGGGATCAGTATTCGAGGTTTGGCCTTATTTGTGAACTATATAAGGTATAGAGATTAGCTGGTGAAAAGTATTTGCGAGCCCGGAAGAGGAAACCTAATTTCTTGGCAGCCACTTCTGCAATTGATGTGACATGTTGGTGCCAATTAAGATTTCGATCCACAGAAATGCCAACAAGAGAAAAGGACTCATTACTTTGAATAACTTGGCTGTTCATTGTGATGGGTCTAGGGCTGGTGTATCTCTTGTGAGAAAGAAAGCAAGACTTAGTTTTGGTGGGGTTGAATTGTACAAGATTTCTACTTCCCCAGTCTAATATTTTTTGTAGATCCACGGAGACAGAACCCTCCATGAGTCTGCGATCCTCATCTAATTGGGCTAAAGAGACAGGCTTAGAATATTGTATATTTGAGTGGAGGGTGCTGTCGTCCGCGTAACTGTGATGTGCTAGAGAAGAGGTCATTGATGTGGAGAAGAAACAAAGTAGGGGCTAAAGCTGAACCTTGAGGAACTCCTGCATTAATTGGATACAGTTTAGAGGAATGGCCATCCACAACAACAGATATGCTGTTGTTGTGTGTGTATGAGGAAATTTGCTGTCCAGGTACAAAGTTTTGGTGGTAGGCCATAGACCGGAAGTTTATTAAGCAGCGCTTAATTCACCGTGTTGTTCCATAGACTTGTTCCAAGAATGTGTGACAGAGGAAAGGAGGTCGGCAGTCGATCTGCGCTGACGGAATCCATACTGCCTGTCGTGGATTAGACTGTGTTTTTCAAGAAATTTTAGTAGTTCGGTGTTTATATACTTTTTCATCACTTTAGAGACGACTGAAAGGAGAGAAATAGGCCTGTAGTTGCTAGGAAGCGCTTTGGATCCTTTCTTGGGGATGGGTTGTACTCGAGCAGTTTTCCAGTTACTAGGGAATATGCCTTTATTGTAAGAAACAGACGAGTCAAAACAGGAGCAAGTTCTGGTGCGCATTTTTTGAGAACAATTGCTGGGATCTCGTCAAGGCCAGAGGCTTTCCTGGTATTGAGAGAAGAGAGCATCTTTCGTACCTTTTTAGTTTTGAAAATGATATCCGTCATTTTATGCACGACATTGGGGACTGTTGGTGGTTGAACATTTGGAGGTGGGTTGAGAGTAGAATTGCCGGCGAACAACGAAGCAAAAAGTTCATCCTTGCCCAGGGCGGTAGAGACAATTTCATCCCCTGAGACAAGAGGTGGGAACGTGCTTTTGCAGAAATTATTCCCAATAGAATATTTTCATAGGCCCTTACGACACCATCTATGTTATGGCACAGCATAATAAGACTGTTTGATTATGCTGTGGTTATGGTATTGCTGAGGATTTGTTTAAAAATTCATGCTGTTTAGTAGATGGTTCGCCTTTGTGTGTAGTCTAATGGATAAAGAAAAAAATACATTTTTATTTGGCAAATCATTAAACTCGATTTAAGACTAATTCTTTAGTTGCTATTAGTGAATTTTCTTAAAAAAAGTTCACCAATGGGGAGATCCCGACTTTCGAATTTTGAAAAAATTTCTTCAAATGAGCGCTATCTGGAACCCAAATCCGAGGTCGGTTTCAGACTTTATATGTTTATATATATATATATATATATATATATATATATATATATATATATATATATATATATATATATATATATATATATATATATATATATATATATA
Organism: Tillus elongatus; assembly: GCA_964006375.1. Lineage (NCBI taxonomy): Eukaryota > Metazoa > Arthropoda > Insecta > Coleoptera > Cleridae > Tillus > Tillus elongatus. The sequence goes on along the minus strand of OZ023265.1, from coordinate 132,987,111 downwards.
TATATATATTTATATTTATATTTATGTGTCACACCTATAACTTAAAAAATAATGGACCGATTTTGATAAAACTTCCTGAGTACCTTCCTTTCGCAAGTGGCTTGGATAAGTTCGTTAGCCAGGAAAATCCGCCGAGGTTTTCCCGGAAAATCGAAAAAATTTATATCTCCGGAATTAACAAAGTAAGGGCAACCAAATTTCATACGCGGGTTTATATCATTATAGGTAAGCTACCTACCAAAATTTAGCTCTGTAGGTTAAAGGACAAAAAAGTTACAGGCATTTAAAGAAACATAAATTTGGGTTTTCCTCAAAACGTCAAAAGTCGCGATTTTAAACGTCACAATTAGTAATATTTGGGAAATGAACCTGAAACTAATATGAGATATGGAAGGAAAATGTCTCAAGAATAATGTTTTACAATGCCTGAAGTCTTAGTTTCAATCATCATTGTCCTTCATTTTACTAAAATGTTCCCAGAAAATTCATTTCAAATAGACACTTTCTCTGATGTTTTGGCTGTCGGTTTAGTTAAGTTGATGCTTTCGCTGTAGGTTTAGTGAAGTTTATGGTTTAACGGTCTATAATTTTTAGCTAATTTTCGTAGAACAAATTCGTTACTGCATTTTAATATTTTTTATCGAAATATGATGCATGTTTGTAAGAAAAAATCTGGACGCAGTAAGTGCGTTTTGGTAGCAAATTTTCATTAAATCCTCCAAATTTCAATAACTCATTTGCTATTAACGTAAGTTTTGTTGGTTAGGAACCAACACTTAACTGTATTTTCGGAAAATTTTTGTATGAACGCAGCAAGGGCGTTTTGGTTCCGAATTTTCATTAAATGTTTCAAATTTCAATAACTCAATTTGCTATTAACCTAAGGTTCTTTGGCTAGGAGATCAGTTTTCTCAGAAACATTTAAAGTTTATTTTCCGAAATTTTTTGTACATTTTCAAATAATTATTTTGATAAAATATGATACATTGTTCCTACTATATAGGTTATACCGGTAACCAAATTGATGCCTGCTCGCATTAGAGCGATATATTTGTAATTAAAAACATTTTAATGTAAATTCACTTCCATAACGCACTTGCTGCGTCCAAAGTTTTTTATTTATCAGGGACATTATAATTTACATTTTGTTATTAAACTGACAACACTCTGCCACGGAAATACGCAACAGCGTCTCTTTTCATCTATGGCAATAATGCTAATGCCAAGTGCAGTAAATCTGGCCATAACAGAGCCTTATGGTTTAACATAAATGAATATGTGATGCATTACGTATTCATTTAGTCAAACCAGACGTGTATATGTCTCATATGTGACCGGATATGTTACCAAACATTATTCAAAAGAGGAATAGCTATGGATACACACATATACCACGTACAACACGACTTCCTTCTTGTTTATTGTGATGTCCATAGGATGAATGTTTAGCATAATCGAACTAGGCACTTAAATGAAGGGGGGGAACACGGGAACGCGTCATTCCACCACTCTGCCGTGACGAACATTGCAACATCTCCTGGATTATATATTACATATACAGTTGTGGTTAATGTTGCATACATGTTACGCTTGAACGTGGTGAAAGCATATTAAGCTTCTTAATTTATTTGGTATCTATGTAATGTGTGTTGCGGAAAGCTAGACTTTGGGTAAACAGAATGGGAAAAGAATAAACAACTCGGGACGCAGCAAGTGCGTTATGGTAGTGAATTTTTATTAAATGCTTCAAATTTAAATAACTCAATTTTCTATAAACTTAAAGAGTTTAATTTTAATACGTAGTAAGGTCTTTCCTAAGGCAAGATATCCACAAAATTTCATTAAAATAACTTTGTAATTTTCGGAGAAAAAAATTTTTTTCGAAAGAAAATTTAAAATTTCAATAACTCAATTTTCTCTAAACTTAGAAAGTTGAATTTTGGTACGTAGTAAGGTTGAGGAAACATATATAGTAAATTTCATTAAAACAGCTTTGTTACTTTTGGAGAAAAAAATTTTTTTCGAATGAAAACTCAAAATTTTTCCGGAAAACCCCGTCTGATTTTTCTGGATAACGAACTCATCCAAGCCATTAATAAAAGAAAGGCACTTGCCAAGTTTCATCGAAATCGGTTAATATATATATATATATATATATATATATATATATATATATATATATATATATATATATATATATATATATATATATATATATATAAATTAAACCTATTTACAAATGAACTTTAATAAGATATTATGCTGTGACAATACCTCTCTCAAGCACCCTAAAATATAATCAAAATGTGCACAGTTATATATGTTTTATTTCTTTTTCCCTTAGTCTTAATACACTACATATTTTATGATAATCGATTTAATTTACTTATTTGATTTCATAAATAGTCGGTTAATAGTGACTTGGAATGAAGTAGACACCACATCTTCAAACATATTAAGAGAATATGAGTAAATCAACAGCAACTGGGAATGAATTCGGTCAGTCCCCCAGCCACGTGGTTAAAAAAACACTGGCTGTATGAGTGGTTACAACTGTACCTCTAAAAAGACTGTAACAGCGGCAGAATCAGAAGTCAATGGAAGCCGTGTGTATTCGGGAAGAAATTATTGACTATTAATAACAACAATTGACTAAAAACGCTGCGAGTTGTAAGGAAAAAATAATTGTACTACAGAGGTGATAAACGATAATAAATTACAATAGGGTTATATATAATCGTGAATGCTTCCAATGATTAACAATCAGTGAATTCAGTATTATTAACATTTCTCCGAAACTTAAAAATGAATTTCATGAGTCAATTACAATAAGAGAAGCTGTCATTGACTAACCAACAGCAACCACATACTTGACCTATGATTTAAACATAAATGTTTCAAATTTGAATAACTCAATTTTCTGTAAACCTAGAAAGCTGAATTTTGGCACATAGTTAGGTCTTTCCCAAAGCAATATGTAGACCAAATTTTATCGAAATTTTCGGAATTTTTTTTTTTTTTGAAAGAACACTCAAAATTTTCCCGGAAAACCCCGTCCGATTTTCCTGGCCAACGAACTCATCCAAGCCATTAATAAAAGAAAGGCACTTGCCGAGTTTCATCGAAATCGGTTAATTATTTTTTGAGTTATCAGGCGGATACATACATACATACATATATATATATATATATATATATATATATATATATATATATATATATATATATATATATATATATATATATATATATATATATATATATATATATATATATATATATATATATATATATATATATATATATATATATATATATATATATATATATATATAAACATATAAAAATTCAAACTGACCCCGGATATGGGTTCTAGGGGTCCTAATTCGCGCTCATTCGAAAGAATTTTTGCAAAGTCTCACCATCGATACCTCTCTATTAGTGAATTTTTTAAATAAAAATTCACTAAAAAACTATACCTTCCTGACAACATCATTTGAAGGACACATACCTATCTGGACACTGTAAGTGCATTACGGTAGCAAATTTTCATGGAAATGAAATATATTTATATATACAAATTGAAAACTGACCTCGGATATGGATTTTCGGGGGGCTTACTTCAGGCTCACCTGAAGAAATTTTTCAAAAGTCTCAAAGTATTGATCTCGTGATAAGTGAATGGTTTCTAGCCATTTTCTCTGAATTAGAACACTAGAAAATATTCCACAAAAATGCACTAAAAAGATTTTTTATAAAAGTTCAATAAAATCTTTTCCTCGAAAATTCGCTTAAAATATTATTTCTACAAAATTTCCTGGAAAAATGTCACGTAAGAAAATTAAACAAAACATTTTCCTCAAAAATTGACCAAATTGACATATTGCCGAAAAGTCATTAAAACATTATTTTTCACGAAATTTAGTTATAACTCAAGATTTACTGAACGGATTGAGCTCAAATTTGGTATATAAGATCACTTATATGATATCTAGGTGCTTGGAAAGTTTTAGTTCAATACTTCTAGTAATTTAAAATATATTGCGTTTTCAAGCAGTTTTTTGCATTTTTTTCTAAAAGTAATTGAGTGTCAAAGCTGTCTAACGAACTTATCCAAGCTATTTTTTGGATTATCGGTTTATCGTTTGGATACATATATATATATATATATATATATATATATATATATATATATATATATATATATATATATATATATATATATATATATATATATATACAGTGTGTCCACGGATTGAGTGTGGGTAAGGTATAAGTGACAAAAAAATTTCGAATTAGATTATGATATTCTGGGAATCGCTCCTGCTTTGTTTTAACTGAGATGTTGAGAAAATGAACAATATCAATTATTATAACTGATAATGAAATGTATTAAGAGTAAACTACCTTCGTTTATGAAGAAGCAAAAAGTTATTAACAAAAATTGTTTAGAATTAAAATTTATGACAGGCTCTCAATTTTCAAACAGATCAACCTACTATGATTTTTTTAGCTGTGACTTAATTTAAATGGCGTTCGACGGCTTCTGTGATTAGGTGTACTTTAAAAAATACTTGAAACTGTATTAAAAAAAGTCTTTACCATAATTAAACTTGGGGTAGGTTTGCTTTCATCTCAACCAATAAAAAAGTAAAGCAAACGCACAATTGGACATTCGAAGCAATAATTGGCGAGTTACAAGGCTACTTGAGCTCTGCCTTGTTGTTCGTTTCCCAGGATACTACCTATTTGGAAAATTGAAACGTCAATTTTAGTTGTCACGAACGGCAAGCTTCTGTATTAAAAATGTTAACAACAGAACAAAGAGTGTTTATTGTGCAGTGCTATGGTTTGGGTGAAGAACATTCTTATCAGGGAGTGATAAGAAAATTCCTTGAACGCTGGTCAAATTATTCGGTTTCCGCTACTGGTGTAAAAAAAGTTGTTACAAAATTTATGCATACTGGGAGTGTTTTAAATGTTAAGAAGACAAAATCCGACCTAAATGAAGAAGACAACGCTGCAGCTGCATTAGCTATGGATTCTGTTAGGCGTTTTTCGAAATTATCATTGAAAAGAAGGGCATTAAAAATGGGCAATATTAGCAAATCGCATTTGCAACAAATTTATCGTACCAACAAGGTGAAACCTTTCAAAGCAAAACTTATACCGACTTTGGATGAAAATGACGAGTCAAAGCGATTAGATTTTTGTTTTTATGGTACGGCGAGCAATATCTACAAAATCACAATTTTGGCAGATGTATTTTTTTTCGGACGAATCCACTTTCACCACTAACGTGGTGATAAATTCCCAAAATGCATGGCATTGGTCTATGGAGAATCCAAATTATAGAGTTAATTGCAGAAGACAATGCCATAAAAAGTAAATGTGTGGTGTGCTGTTTCTTACACTGGGATAATTGGGCCATATTTCTTTGAGCGGAATATGAACCAGTACAGTTATCTGGAAATGCTGGAAAATATTCTTCAAGGCCATTTGCATAACATGTCACTAGAAGATAGACAAACAGCATACTTTCAGCATGACGGCCACCCAGCACATGCAACAGGAATCGTTCGAGAATGGTTAGATCGCGAATTTCCTGGGCGGTGGATTTGGTCGATATAGGCCAATACCTTGGCTTCCCAGAAGTCCCGATGTTACCTCAGTGGACTTTTATTTATGTGGCTATCTCAAACAGAAAGTCTACGCGGCTCCATTAAACAACGATCTTGATTTGTTGAAACAGGTTGAGAAAGGCAATTGACGGTATTCCAATTCAACATATTAAAAATGCCTAAAAAGCATTTACTAAACGGGCTGAGTTATGTGTATCGGTTGGTGGCAGCACATTTGAATAATTTCTTTATTTTTCGTTGTTCGTTTTGATTTTTGTTAGCAATAAGCGTTTTGTATTTTACTAATAAATTATTATTCAACATTGCATGGTTACTTACTTTGCGCACCTATGTTCAGAAAACCACAGGTAAAAAGCTCCATGTGGATAGGGAAAAATGTTAATAATTTACTTGAAAATTCAAAGTAGGCTGATCTGACTGAAAATTGAGAGCCTGCCATAAATTTTAATTCTAATAACTAATAATAACTAATAACTTTTTGCGGTATCTTTATAAACGAAGGTAGTTTACTCTTAACACATTTAATTAAATCAGTTCTAAACCACCCTATATATTAATTGATTTTGTTCATTTTCTCAACATCTTAGTTTAAGACAAAGCAGGAGCGATTCCAAGAATATCATAATCTAATTCAAAAAATTTTTGTCACTAATACCTTACCCACACTCAATCCGTGGACACACTATCTATCTATCTATATATATATATATATATATATATATATATATATATATATATATATATATATATACACTTTTTAACTGACCTTGGATTTGCGTTCCAGCGGCCCCAATTCGCGCTGATTTGAAGAAATTTTCCAGAAGTCTTACCATCGATACCTCTCTATTAGTGAATTTTCTTAAGGAAAACTCACTAATTGGATAACTTGTTTGTTATTCAATTATCTTTTGCATACCCCACACCTACGTACTTTATTTATCATTAATGTATTTACATGTTTTCTATTTTTAGTCGAAACTACACTTGTGTGCCTGGGAACGTGGTCGTGGCAAAAAGTTTATTGGCGATTAAAGCTAATTATGTACAAGTTTGTTATTGTTTACTACGTTATAATAAGTATGCATACACAAGATAAACACCGTTAAGTATCACTTAAAGTTTTAATAAATTGTAAATAAAAAGTTATTGATTATTATTTAGGCGATTCTCAGTTTTATAGTTAAATGCAGCGCTGCGTACTTTATATTAACAGCAATGGAAGAGAAATATATTATTTGATAACTTAGAATAACATTTAAAGTGTGGTCTCTGGGGATTGGTATACACCCAGATTTGGAGGCCCCCAATGTGCTTCGAAACGGACAAACGACCTCGGTGATGCTCGGGAGCGGGACTCGTTGGGATGTCGCTTTGAGTCTGGCACTGGTGGGTGTCAAGTCTAAACAAACCCGGAGGAGAGCTGCGATCTCTAGGGGTCTAGCATCTCTTAAAAGTCAAATGAAAAAAAATTGCACATATTAGTTTGTATGTATTTGTATGATGAATCTTTTAGCGCAAAAACGAAATCTATATATTCTTGTCAGATATTAAAGATTTGCCTTGGTATGCTTTGCTGATGGAAATTGACATCATCCGGAGGGTTCAGTTGTTTACTGATGTCCTACTGTCTGTGTTTATTATACATTCACCCATTCACAAAATAAAAGTTACTAAACCGAAGGCTTTATGATCGACGGATAATCTAAAGATGATTATGAAGGAGAGGGATTTGGATCTGAAAAAATGTATGAGATAACGCTCTGATCAAAGCTGGAGTACTTATAAAAGACTCCGTAACTTTACCGTTGCATGCACAGGCAGAGAGAAAAGAGAATATTTGGAAAAACTTGCCTACAGAAATTATTATTAGAAATAAATTTTGACCCACCTTAGCTCATCTAAATATTAAATTGAAAAGAAGCTTGAACATTCCTTCAAAATTGTCCGACCGAGAAGCTAATAATCACCATTTTTACCAATATTTTCAAGATGTCTTTAATGATTGTGACTCCTAAATCGATAGCTACCAAGACAGTTTATACCGGGGCATGGAACTATTTCATCTAAAACTGACAACAGTGAAAGATGTACATGAGATAATCCATAGAGATGTGCTAGCTTTATAGCTCCTAGGTTATATGGTCATTTGACTCATGATATCAGGTCATTGGCTTTTAGCAGATTTAAGGTTAAGTTGAAAAGATGGCTAGTTGAATATCCAAGGCTGAAATTGCATGAGTTAATTAGTCTGAAAGTGTAGTGGCGAAGAACAGTGGATGAAGAGAGAAGGAAAGTATACAAATGGAGATATGATCATTTTATGCGACTTTTATTGTTTTTCTACGATCCTCAGAATATAGATTATGAACTTGGTGGATGTGTATGTGCGAAAGGTGAAGATAAAAAGAAGGATGAGGGGAGAAAAAAAATGAAAATGAGAGAGGGAAATAGAGAAGAGAGGGAGAAAGGTTTGAGGAGTAGATGGAAAGAGAGTTTATTTTGGTGTGCATGTGTGGTTTCTTGAAATGAAGTTTTCGGTTTAAGTGTAATGTATGAAATTTTTTTGTGCGGCTTTTATTCGGCTGAAAGCGTGTTAATAGGACAGTAAAGATGTTGGTGGAAAAAGTGTTGAGATCTCACGTACAGGTGATGGTACCTCTGTGGGAGTAAATTTCTATTTATCCTGGGTTATATTATTTGATTAAGTCATATTGTTGTACTTTGTAAAGCGATTGATTGATAAATAAATTTATTATTATTATTATATAGTTTTCGATCAAATGCCTGTGGTTTTGACAATATATCTGCTACAATGCTCAAATAGAGCTGTCCTGTTTTTGACAAATATGTGACTCACATTATAAACTGTTGTATTGTGGGGGACTGTTTTCCTGAGTCGTGGAAAGCCGTCAAGGGTATGTCGCTACCAAAAAAGCCTAATCCAAAATAATTTTTTGACCTTAGGGTCATCAGTATTCTGCCAGCCGTGTATTAAGGTTTTTAAGAAGGTGCTTTATAAGCAAATAAATGAGTTTGTTTTGTTAAAAGAAATAATTCCTGACTTTCAATGTGACTTCAAAAGGGTTTTCTCGACCGCAAATGGTCCCGCCACTGTGACATTATTTAAGCTTGTGATGGGGGACTCGCTTGACTTTTTCAAGGCTTTTGATTCCTTCGACCATAGAGGCTCTTGTTGTCAAAACTTAGATACTGTGGGTTTAACAATTTGGCGCTTCAACTAGTGGAATGATTTCTTACTAACAGATCTCAGCGAATAATACATAACAACTTGTTGTCTTTTTCGCTTAACATTTAAACATTTGTTTGGGAGTGCCTCAGAATAGTGCGCTATATATATATATATATATATATATATATATATATATATATATATATATATATATATATATATATATATATATATATATATATATATATATATATATATATATATATATATATATATATATATATATAAGGAAAGAAAGCAAAGGCCGAAGCGCACTATTCTGAGGCACTCCCAAACAAATGTTTAAATGTTAAGCGAAAAAGACAACAAGTTGTTATGTATTATTCGCTGAGATCTGTTAGTAAGAAATCATTCCACTAGTTGAAGCGCCAAATCGTTAAATAGTTAATAAATAGTTTTTCGGGGACGAAATCCGCAACAACTTGTGTGAGAGGTTAGTAATGTCTGGATGCGACAAGTAAGAAAATGATTCAAATTGTTCAAAAAATTGTTGTCGTTACGTTTATGGCCTCAAAAAGTACAACCAGATTTCTAAGAAAATCTCATAACTAGTGTAAGGTTGGACTTTTTTTTTTTTTTCTTAAAAGGATATATACACATATATACACATATATATATATATACACATATATACACACATATATAATAATAGTGAACGCAACCCTTCGATGACACAAGGTTACAACCCTCTTAGTAAACAATAGAAGTAACCTATTATAATAATAACAATCGACTAACGGTCACATAATATAATTACATAGCTCAATAATCAATCACCAGTCGATATATTACTTAGCAGTTGTGTTATCTACTTAAGAGTAATCATGCAAAAGGCAAAAGGTTTATTACTTGTCAGAATGATGGCGAAGCCTTAATGTACGGGCGTAATGAGTCGGGCGAGCGGGTGCCAAATGTGTCCAGTAATAACATCACTAACCTGTAATTAAAAATATACCTGAACACACCGTTGCCTATCTAAAGCACTATCTATCATATATACGAGGAGCACTCAATAATTAGTTTATCAATCATTTACCAATTACACGCTCCACCGAGCGACTCATAATCAATAACTATTATACTCAAAGCTCCACTGAGCAACACAACATTATGAGCAGTTTCGACATAACGCTCCACTGAGCAACTCCAACATTAATAGCAGTTCCTACTCAAGGCTCCACTGAGCCACATAATACTCTCTCAAAAGCGCACATCAGTGCCTGAACTGCTTCTCAACAATGTCTCTAAATGCTCAACCATTAGGTTCTCAAACAATAATTACTCAGGCAATATATACTCAAGTAGTTACTCACACGATAGTTACTCAAATAATAATTACTGAAACAATAATAATTACTTAACCAATAGTTTAGCTTGTGTGTTTGCTTGGGTGCTGTACCCGACACCAGGTCAGTGCCGGCTTCCAGGTGTGCAATGAGGCACAGTTCAATGCCTCACCTAGAGTGCTCGCAACTGTCAGAGTTGGATACCGAGAAGTGCAATGGGCACACGATGCACACTATAGGGTGTGCCCTTCTTCAAGTAGCCCAACTCCTACACTGGGACTGACACGTGCAATGAGACCAACGGGTGAACTGACCACAGTGTCTCGGTCAAGATACCAGATCGACCAAAATGCAACAACGGTACCACCGTGAATACTGAGAAGTGCAATGGACGCATCGGAGCACCCTCTACGATGTGTCCTCTCCAATATCCAGCTATCGACGGGAGTAGGTGCAATGGATACCTAGAGCGAGCTCAGCTGTACCCCCACCGAAATCCATCGATGCAAACAAAACAACCGTGTTGCGGTTACGTAACCTGGGACTAAACCCTACGCCTCTACCAGTATGACGCCCTACTGGGTGAGCAAACAGCGAAGGTGTCCCACACACCTTCCAAACTAGCATCAATTTACTTCCCAACAGACTCTACTTTATTTACTCTAAACAAACTGACATAATTCAACTCTTACTTAATTTATGAATATTGACTTAACCTCGTATAAGTAACAACCCTCATGTGAACTTGGCTAATCCCTAAATTATTTCATAAAGCCCCTTTATTTGAATATGATAATTACTTCCCAATTTATAACTTGCCCTCGTATAAATAATAAACTATTTCTTAAATTATTTCCTAAAGCTCCTTTATTTGAATATGATAATTACTTTTCAATTTATAACTACCCTCGTATAAATAATAAACGTAATCTAACATAGCTATTTCTTAAATTATTTCCTAAGGCTCCTTTATTTGAATATTATAATTACTTCTCAATCTATAACTTATACTCGTATAAATAATAAACTGACTTTGAACTCTAGCTACAATTTATTTTCATATAAACTAGTTATTAAAATGAATTTCTAAAACCACCCTGAATCATATACCTATTGAAATTGCTCCTCAATGTATAACTCAAACAAATAAGAATAGGTAAAATAAACAAACAACGAGACATGTCCAATGAGCATTCACTCACCTGAATAAATGTATATATAACGTGCACTGTAAACTTTACTAATATCGAGCATATTTTAATGCAGCTCGGGTCATGGTTCACATACAAATGTGGAGGTATGCTTTACTTCAAACTAGTCCTCAAGTTTACTGATAAAGACGGTGTGAGGCCCTTGAATCTAAGAGATACAGTATTAAGACGCTATCTGAACTACATTGCAACCCCACAGCATGTGTTTAGTTTCGTAAACAATTTTTAAGCGCGTCTGGCTCAACTAACACTTTAGTTTTAATATGACCACATGTAAAACTTAAGGTGAAACTTGTTCACATATTGCCGTGTCTATTTAATACCTACAGAGAATTTTTATAATAAAATAGCCTTATGAGCAGGGTGAGAAAATACATTCCTTACATTAGGGTGGCTAAAAATGAGCGATAGATGGACACTACATTTGGGGACCTTTTTTCATGGCTTCATCTTGACTAATTCAAGTCCATACCTCTTATCCAAATTTGTTCCACGTGCAGAGCCGCATTCGGTCAATCTTCGGAACAATTCAGGTTACAGTATACCTCATCACAGAACAGCACTCTATAAGAGAGGCATTGTGTAATGCAATCAAATTGTACAATTCTTTGCCACCTGAACTGAAAATTTTCCCAGCTTCTAGATTTAAGAGACGGCTCAGACTATGTCTCTTATTATGGAAGGGATTACGAATGCTGTGCTCTTCTTCCGGTGGTTTCAGTAGATCTTTTTTGCAGTTTTTGTTGCGTAGATGCCATTTTGATATGATCTGTTCCTTTAAAAAAAAACACACACACACATAATGCTTTTTATATACATTAAGTATCTCTGTTATGTGTGCTACAGATGGTTGAGTAGGGTAACTCTTCAGCTAGACTCCGCCATTTGTGGTATTCCTTAGTCAGTCTTATATGTATGTTTTTTAAAGAGTAAATATAGTTCAAATTTGTAGTCTAAAGCGTTGGATGTGGATTGTATACTCTATAAATAACTGCCAATTATTAATATTATTATTGTTATTATTATATTTTATATCGCGGCCGAGAAAATGTAATTTCTAAATTAGTTGGATTAAAATCAAAATTTCGCAGAACCCTTTCTTAGCATTCCTCTAACATACCCTCAAAATTTCATACCTCTAACTTGAATAATTTCGACTGGACATTTATGAGTGAATGAATAAGTTGGTGAATCAGTCCGGACATGTTAATAAGCTTTGTGAGGGATAATTTAGACTCATATATATATATATATATATATATATATATATATATATATATATATATATATATATATATATATATATATATATATATATATATATATATATGTATGTATGTATGTATGTATGTATATATATATATATATATATATATATATATATATATATATATATATATATATATCTATATATTTATATATATATATATATATGTATGTGTGTGTGTATGTATGTATGTATGTATCACACCGATAACTCAACAAATAATGGGCCGATTTTCATAAAATTTGGCATGTACCTTCCTTTTGTAAATGGCTTGAATAAGTTCGTTAATCAGGAAAATCGGACAAGGTTTTCCGGGAACATTTTGAGTTTTCATTCAAAAAAAATTTTATCTCAAAAAATAAAAAAGCTATGACAACCAAATTTGGTAGGTAAGTTTAAGATATAAAAAGTAAACTATACACCAAAATTTAGGTTTCTATGTTACAAGAAAAAAGGTTATAATAAAATATTTTGTGCCAGATCATTTCTATGAAAATTCACTACCATAACGCACTTGCTGCGTCAAGGCTTTTTATTTTTCATTCATTCTTTACTGACAAAATAATATTATTTCACCATTTTCATTGTATCTATTTATTCAGTCAGTTACTACTTGGTAGCACTTTTCCCAACCTCTACCTAATTGAACTTTTTTTTCAAATCGATAGTTATATTTGTCTACGCCATAGTAAAATTAAAAAATCCCATAATATTTTTTACAGCATAATAAAAGTGAAAAAAATCCCAGTATGTGTAAGAAGATTATTTGCTCATTTATTTATGAAGTCATAATATACTCAGGTAGATTTAATTATTGAGAAGGTCGAATGTAATAGTTAATAAAATTGTAGTTGTTTACTTACCTATTGGCGATGTTGCTAGTAAAACGGCTTTCACAACGAATACTTATATCATTGTATGTAATTAGCTTATAAAGTAATTATACTAGTGTAACTGAGAAAAGAGAACGCCTAGTATTTGTAATTTTAATTTTATAATTTTTTTTATAAAGGTTTATTACCTACAATAAATTATAATGCTATAAATAATACCCACCCATTTCAACAATGTCAGCAAACTTTATCACAAAATGGTCATGTCATAAGTGTATACAAAAGAAACGATCAACAACTCAAATTTAAAAATAATTTCGGATGCAGGCAGTACGTTGTGGTGACGAATTTTCATCAACTGCTTCAAATTTTTACAAGTCAATTTTCCACTACCCCTGTTTTGGTTTATAGAAAAGTCTCTATCAGAGCAACATGCCCAACTACCTCCATCAACGTGTCTTTCTTTTGTAAGAACAACACAAATTTAAAAATAATTCCGGATGCAGGCAGTACGTTGTGGTGACGAATTTTCATCAACTGCTTCAAATTTTCACAAGTCAATTTTCCACTACCCCTGTTTTGGTTTTTAGTAAAGACTCTATCAGAGCAACATGCCCAACTACCTCCATCAACGTGTCTTTCTTTTGTAAGAGGCTTGGACAAGTTCGTTAGTAACGCCACACAGACCTACAGGTTATTTTTTTATGAACTTAGCTAGTTACGTTGGCTGTTGGTTACGGATTGGTGGGTTGCAAAAAGCAGTAATGTCGTCCCAGAAAATTACCGATACAGGATCGTCAGCACCAAAATTAACTGTTGTCGGATGTGATTATTATAAGGTCGATAACGACAGGCTAGGTGTACAGGGCTTCATCGATGGTAAATAAATTGACTGGTTCTCCGGCTTAGATGTGCGCTTAAAAAGGTTCGCCACGACAAGAGCGATTACAAACCATTTTTTTTTCAACAACACACCACGAGGGCTTACAGCCTAAATACTATCATACCGTGGGTGTCGACAAGGAGGAAAGAGGCAACTTGTTAATTCTGGACTTGAAGGTTTGGTGGTTCGGGGGAGAAGGAAAAACATGTGCCGACAAGGAATTCCACAACTTGGAAGTCGTCGGGACAAAAGAGTGGGCATAACAAGATGTTCTATGTCTGGTGACATGGACAGTAAAAGGTTGCATTCGCTCTGTTCCCATGGTAGATCTGTTGGGGGCAGCAGGTGGAGGAACTATGAAAGAAAGCTCCTCTGAGCAGTGCCCGTGCAGATATCTATAAAAGAGAGAGAGAGAGAGAGGTCACCAACGGCACGTCGGTGGGCAAGGGATGGCAGCCTTTGGGTGAGGGTAGGGTCACCGATGAGACGTATAGCTCTCTTCTGAATGGAGTCCAGGTAAGCGAGTGTAGAAGCGGCAGCAGCACCCCAGATGTGGGAGCAGTATTCGAGGTTTGGTTTTATTTGTGAAGTATATAAAGAATAGAGATTAGCTGGTGAAAAGTATTTGCGAGCCCGGAAGAGGAAACCTAATTTCTTAGCAGCCGCTTCTGCAATTGATGTGACATGTTGGTGCTAATTGAGATTTCGATCCACAGAGATCCACACAGTGAAAAGGACTCATTACTTTGAATAACTTGGTTGTTTATTATGATGGGTCTAGGGCTGGTGTATCTCTTATGAGAAAGAAAGCAAGACTGTGATTTGGTGGGGTTGAATTGTACAAGATTTCTACTTCCCCAGTCTAATATTTTTTGGAGATCCACGGAGACAGAACCCTCCACGAGTCTGCCATCCTCATCTAATTGGACTAAAGAGACAGGCTTAGAATATTGTATATTTAAGGGAGGGTGCTGTCGTCCGCGTAACTGTGAACTGGGTTGGATGTGCTAGAGAGGAGGTCAGTGATGTGGTGAAGAAACAAAGTAGGGGCTAAAGTTCAACCTTGAGGAACTCCTGCATTAATTGGATACAGTTTAGAGGAATGGCCATCCACGACAACAGAAATGATCCGGTTGGAGAGGAAATTTGCTGTCCACGTACAGAGTTTTGGTGGTAGGCCATAGGCCGGTAGTTTATTAAACAACGCTGCGTGCCAGAGCTGGTCGAATGCTTTGGATATGTCTAGAGCGACAATCTGGGATTCGCCGTGTAATTCCATACACTGGTTGCAAGAGTGGGTGACAAACGAAAGGAGGTCGGCAGTTGATCTGCGCTGACGGAATCCATACTGCCTGTCGTGGATTAGACTGTGTTTTTCAAGAAATTTTAGTAATTCGGTGTTTATATACTTTTCCATCACTTTAGAGATTACTGAAAGGAGAGAAATAGGCCTGTAGATCTTTTATTGGGGACGGGTTGTACTCGTGCAGTTTTCCAGTTACTAGGGAATATGCCTCTATTGTAAGATGTCTGAAACAGACGAGTCAGGACAGGAGTAAGTTCTGGTGCGCATTTTTTTTAGAACAATTGCTGGGATCTCGTCAAGGCCAGAGGCTTTCCTGGCATTAAGAGAAGAGAGCATCTTTCGTACCTTTTTAGTTTTGAAAATGATATCCGTCATTTTGTGCGCGACACTGAGGACTGTTGGTGGTTGATCATTTGGAGGTGGGTTGAGAGTAGAATTGCCGGTGAACAACGAGGCAAAAAGTTAAGCCTTGCCCAGGGCGGTAGAAACAATTTCATCCCCTGAGACAAGAGGTGGGAACGTGCTCTTGCAGAAATTATTCCCAATAGATTTAGCAAGAGTCCAGAAGGGTTTGCTGCCGCTGGAGCTTAAGAGGACTTTGTTTATGATGTGGTTATTAAACGAGTTTTTTGCGTCAGAAAGAATGCGGACATAACGGTTTCTTGCGTCGTTAAATGCTTGACGGTTTTCTTGACTGGGATTGTGTAGAAGCATTCTGTGAGCTTTGACCTTTTCCAGTCTGGCCTTGTCACAGGATTTAGAGAACCAGGGCTTTTTAGTGGCTTCAGAGGTTTTCTGTGTACGTGGAATAAATAATTCCATGCCAGGTTGGATAATTTCGGTGACGTTTTGTGAGATATCAGAGGGGTCAGGATGAGAGAAGCAGAGAGACGCCCATAGAAATGGGGAAAAGTAATCTCGCATTTCGTCCCAGTTCGCGGAGTTGTAGTGCCAAACGATAAGTGGGTGTGATGACTGGTTTATTAGGTTTTTGATCTGGGTAGCTTTGTCCTCTTCTTGTGCTATCTTTCACAGATATCTTGCTTACGGCTTTGATTATCCAAAGAATATGTCTGCGATGAGAAGAACGAGTGGAATATAATGGTTTTCACTGACGAGTTATGGCTTTGTTTTGGCAGTTACGACAACCGAGCACTCGTGAAAAGACGTGGAGAATGAAGTGATCCGCAGATTACTTAAGCTATGTGTATTGCGTGGACTCGTTCTGTTATGGTTCTGATACACTTAGTTCATCTTAACCACGTTATCATTTATCCCAGTAATATTTGAGTACGAATTTATAACATATATCGGTGAAAACTCAATTTATTTAGACTAATTTTTGGACTCTCGTCATGGTAACAAAAAATGCAGCGAACCGATTACATAATATTTTAGACCTTAAAAGTCTGGACGCAGCAAGTGCGTTATAGTAGTGAATTTTTATAAAAATATTTTTAATAACAAATATGTATTTTTTTTACTAAAAGCGGTTATCAAATTTGGTTACCAGTATAACCTATATAATAAAAACAATGTACGAGGTTTCATCAAATTGTTTAAAAAGTACAAAAAATTTGCAAAAGTAAACTTAAACTGTTCCGATTTTCCTAGCCGACAAACTTCTTCCAGCTTCTTACCCACCTACCAATTATTCACAAAAAATTTTTCGGCGTTACAAAAGAAAATGTTCATGAAAATTGGCGGACAAGTTTTTCACGAAAATCCGAAAACATTTTTTTCTGCATGTTTTTAATAGCAAATATGTATTTTTAGTGAATTTTTCAAATGAGCGCGAATTAGGGCATCTGGAACCCATTTCCATGGTCGGTTAAAATGTTTATATATATATATATATATATATATATATATATATATATATATATATATATATATATATATATATATCGAACCGATAACAAAAATAGTTCACTGATTTGGACCAAATTTGGGAATTATCCTTATTTTGCTAATGGTTTGGATGAGTTCGTTCATCAAATCTTAACGGCCAATTTTTTTTTTTTTAATTAAAAAATATTTTTTTAACCGCAATATCTCTCAAATTGTTTAAGTAATTGAAACGAATATTTACAACTTAAAAGAACATAGACAGACGTGGTTGTGTACCAATTTTTAAGTCGTTTGATCAAATGAAAATAAAGTTATTCGAAATTAATAATAAAATAATCCTTGAGATCACTTCAGATTCTGTAATGCAGTATCGACAATGTTGGACAAAGACAGATGACGTTATGTGTACTGCTATGCTATTTAAATAAATCGTAGATAAAAATCTAAACAATGGAAGTGGTCGCAAGATGCCAGCCTGGAGAACGTTGTGAGAGATACGACAGTCACGCCATCTCGGTGCAGGTCCAGGTAGTATGTTGTCACGATAGCTCTAGTTTACACAAAATTTTATAGATAGAGCTGTGTACAATCTACAATCAACTAATAATTGTGTACATTGTCAGCTTGGATCATTTCTTAACTAATACCAGGACAAAATTTGCCGCCGAACGCGCTAAATTTTAGCACGCGAATGGATACTATAAATAACAAATTTCGGGACGCAGCAAGTGCGTTATAGTAGTGAATTTTCATAAGAATTGTACACTATTAGTAAGATATATTATTAAAAGTTATATTTTAAATTTAAATGGACCTTGGAGATCGGTTTTAGAGTCCCAATTAGCTATTATTTGAAAAAAATTATATTTTATATGGAGTTAAAAAATTAAAATTTTGTCTTAGATATAATATGTGAGTACTGCAAGTGTCTTTAAAAAATTGTGTTACAAATTTCATTTAAGTTACCAACGGTTTTCAGAAAAAAAAACTATTCACAAAGGGAATGTACCTGTCAAATTATAAATATGGCAGGTATTTTTCCTTATCAATTGCTTGGATGGTTTTGTTTTAGTCAACCCATCCAGTTTTTGTAAACAATAACCAACAAAAAAGGTTTTTTATGTTATGGTAGATAATTTTCGTAGAAATATTTCAAATCCGATAGCTCAATAAATTTCCCATTAAGCCAGAATCTTCAATCTTGAACCATAGTAACACCTATGTAAACGCACATGGGTACTAAATTAAAGAAAAATAACATAATGAGCTTCGCGGATAACTATAAATTTGTTTTAACAACCCTTTTTTGTTGTTTATTTTTTGCAAAAACTGGACGGGTTTACTTAAAACAAAACCATCCAAGCAGTTAATAAGGAAAATGCCTGCCATATTTATAATTTGACAGGTACATTAACGAAATCATACTGGCGATTAATAAGGAAAAATAACTGCTACGTTTATAATTTGGCAGATACTTTACTTTTCTAAATATGAATTAAGTTTCCTTCTGGAAATTTTTTGTATACCTTTAATGAAATTTGTAACACAATTTTTTTAAAGACACTTGCAGTACTTACATAGTATATCTAAGCCCAAATTTTAATTTTTTAACACCATATAAAACCTTTTTTTTTCAAATAATCGCTAACTGGGACTCTAAAACCGATCTCCAAGGTCCATTTAAATTTAAAGAATTACTTTTAATAGTATATCGAACCAATAGTGTACAGTTCTTATGAAAATTCACTATTATAACGCACTTGCTGCATCCCGATTTTTTTTTAATGAAAGCAGGCATCAAATTTGGTTGCCAATATAACCTATATAGTAGAAACAATTTACCATATTTCATTAAAATAACTTTATTGTTTGAAAATGTACAAACATTTTATAACATTTTATGAAATAAACTTAAAATGTTCCCGAAAAAACTGGTTTCCTGGCTAACGAACGTTAGGTTAGGTCTTGAGCTATTGAAATTTTAAGCATTTAATGAAAGTTCGCTACCATATCGCACTTGCTGCGTCCAGAATTTCTTTTCTCACAAATATGCATTATATTTCGATGGAAAATGCAATAATATAATGCGTGTTTGATTAATAAAAAAGAAAATTTGCATCACTAACCACTTATGGGCCCCACTGTGGTAAGAAAGATAATTTCATAAGATGCAGCTCGAGACACCCTATAATTAACGTATTCAATTTTTTCTAGTATCTTGTATAGTAACGGATATACTGAGCTTTACCGTAAAATGCGTCACCCTATATCTATGAAAATAGATAAAATTGGATATGAGTTCTAGTGGGCCTAGAACGCGCTCATTTGAAGAAATGTTTTCAAATTTTACAAGTGGCGGTCTCCCCATTAGCGAGCTTTTTACGGAATTCGCTAAAAATTATAAACCATGAAACGATACAGGGTTTCCACTCGTCTGGAAAACCGGGAAAAGTCAGGGAATCTGTAGAACAAAATATTTGTCAAGGAAAAATTGGGAAAAATTGTGAAAATTGACAGTCAGGGAATTTTTGTCCCTGTCAGGGAAAAATTAATTGTTTACTTTTTATGATAGATAATTAAAACAATGTGTTTGATCTTTGTGAAATTCTTAACCATTCATTTAATGATTTCTTTTTCCACAAAACCACAATAATTGTTTTTTTTTTAATTTTGTGTTCATTGGTCACTTTGTATTTGACATGGGGAAGTGTGTTTTCCGCCATGACGCTAAGACCTGCTGTATTTTTAGTAGTGTGTTACACATGTTGGTGGTAAATTGTAGAAGATCAAAGTCAGGGAAATAGATTTTGGGAAATCAGGGAAAAGTCAGGGAAATTAATATGCTGTTTTTAGTGGGAACTCTGGATAAACTCTATAACTAAAACTACTGCAAAAGCATCAAAGAAAGGGTCTATTTGAAATAAATTTTCTGGAAATATTTTAGTAAAATGAAGGACAGTGACTGGTGAAGCTGAAACTTAAGGGTTTGAAAACACTTCTTGCTATATTTTTTCGACGTAACCTGTATTTGTTACAGGTTCTTTGCCTAAATGTTGCCAATTTTGACGTTTCAAATTGCGATTTTGACGTTTTAAGATGAAAATCCCAAAATGCTTTTCTTTAAATGCCTATAACTTCTTAGCATTAAGAAAAATTCGCTAATAGAGAGGTCACGATGAAAAGCTTTTGAAATTTGGGTCCCTAGAACCCAAAACCAAGGTGCGTTAAATTTATATGTATATATATATATATATATATATATATATATATATATATATATATATATATATATATATATATATATATATGTATATATGTATATATATATATATATATATATATATATATATATATATATATATATATATATATATATATATATATTTGTGTGTGTGTGTGTGTATCCGAGCGAAAACTCAAAAAATACTAAACTGTTTCAATCAAAATTGGCAAAAATCTTGTTTGGGCGAAAACCGAGGTCGAGTTCGTTAATCAGCCTTTATGCTCAAGTTTTTCCGGCGGAAAATCGGGGAAAACTTTTAGAAAACGCTTTATTTTTTGTAAGTATCAGAGTAACTGGAAAGAGACTTTAGACGTGGCTAGAAATAGTGCAAATAAACCTATGTTGTGAATTTTAAGTAATTTGGTACACAATATTTAGAGTTTTTTCCAAATTAAAAATAAAATCCCAAAGACATGCGTTAAAACAACTTAGTGGTTAAAGTCCAATACCTGGCTGACAGAGTAGTTAACTGCCACGCGTAGATTGATTCATACAACAGGTATAAACCATACACCAACGGTAACCAAACTAAATATATACCAGGCATAAAATGGCAGACGACATGAAATTAAAAATTTGCCAAGTGATGTTATTTAACTGGGGGATTGAATCCATTATGAAACTACACTATATTTGTAGCTTTATGAAAGGCCCCAAATACAGTTTTAGCTCAGCATATATATATATATATATATATATATATATATATATATATATATATATATATATATATATATATATATATATATATATATATATATAATGCTGTCGCATAATAACTATAGTAGAAATGTAAACAAAAACAAGTCAAGTCGATAAAAATGATTTTAAATAGTTTCCTTTATCTTTAAACTTAAACATAAGACGTCATATAAGACCGAAACAATCCTTGAATGTGTTTCAGTGGCAATTCTACTAATTCTGTAATTAATTGTTACGCATACTTTACATATACTACCCAGGGCATGAAGCCATGTCGAGTATCATATAGGCAAAACGTTAGTTGCCGTATTAGCAGATAGGGCATCGGAAGCGTGCTGGACTGCATAAGTTTGCATGATCGAATCCAGCTCGATGAATCTATGTTTTTTATGTTTTATTTTGACATTTCGAGAAACAATACTGCACAGATTTCATAAATTTTGAACAAGCTCTAATTTTTGTTTAAAGCGCCTGAACATGTTTGTTACCTTTGAGTCTGAAATTCTAATATCAGCAGACATTTTGTTATTGTTGATATTGAAAAAACCGGTTTGATTAGGTTGACTAAAACGAAATCATACTGGGGATTAATAAATAACTGCTACGTTTATAATTTGGCAGATACTTTGCTTTTGCAAATATGAATTAAGTTTTCTTCTGTAAATATTTTGTATAAAGAAACTTACACTATCTACAGATATAGCAAAATTTAGTTCTTGAGCTTCATAGAAAATTGAGTTTTGGGTATTTTTCTCAAAAGGAGTTACAACACAAGATATTTTTTTTTTTGATAATAGAGAGATATCGATGGTAACACTTTCAAAAGAATTCTACAAATGTGCGCGTACTAGGAACTCTAAAATCGATCTTCAAGGTCTGTGTAAGTTTAAAGTATTAACTTTACTAATATGCCGTATAATAATAATGTACAATTCTTATGAAAATTCGCTACTATAACCTATTTGCTGCGTCCAGAAATTTTATTGTCTGTTAACTTACAATTCAAAATTTTGGTACATAGTTTTTTTATGATATAAACCCGCGTACCAAATTTTGTTGCCAAGACTTTGTTATTTCCGGAGATATAAACATTTTCCGAAAGAAAAAGCAAAATTTTCCAGGAAAAACCACCTCGATTTTCCTGGCTAACGAACTTATCCAGGCCAATTGCAAAAAGAAGGTACTCACCAAATTTTATTAAAATCGGCCCAATATTTTTGAGGTTATCGGAGTGTTACTGGTCTTGTTTAACAAGAAATGTGCTGTTATTATTATTATCATCATCATCATCATCATTGCTTTATTACATAATTTTTATTACTCAAGAATTTAATCAGAAAGTTTCACTAGACGGCTAGAGAGTCTTTCAAGAGAATTACCCGTTTGGTTGATTACGCATAGCCTTGTTGTCATTAGACCGGAGTTTTGTTTATGCTTCTTGAATTTGTTTACTCATCCAGACAGTAATTGATAATGACCAGCAGCAAAATATCAATTTAATGTATTAGAACATTACCTACTTTACAGTTCATATGGTAACAAACCAGTCTAAAACGGTCTAGTAAATTTGTTTTAGCAAGATCATATTGTCTTTTTGTTATGTGAGTGAAATTGTGTCCAGTTCTTTAAGATTTTTTACGTCTTAACAATTGTTTAGTTTAGAATATGATTAGCTTACTCCATATCTTCCTTTATATAGCTCCTTATCAATTACGTGCCTGAGATTTTCACAATATTTCACGTCGTAGCAAAAATTTCTACAGCGTTCCATTCCATAGAACTGAATTTTGAGATGAGTTTTTTGCGCGGTTCAATTTTCTTTTAACGAAGTGTTTATCCACATCAAAGAAACCTTTGGATTATTTTCGTTTTCTCAATAGAAATTAATTACCACATACTGCAGCTAAGAACTAACTAGGTCAGATCTAGTATTTTGTCATCCTCTTTTAGCGAATCTTCATAAAGGAATTAGCTGTAAAAAAATTATTAGGATTAATTTTTGAAATTGTTCACTATATGTGAATATCGAATGCACCAATCGAATCAGAAGAGGAAACTGCACCATAAAAACGCAAAATCGAATTGTTGATCATCGGCGATTCGCAGACACTGTCTCTTAGCACGAGAATCACGTTCGTCCGATTTTATTTTTATTTTTACCTATATATTATGGTATTTGACATACTAAACGCTGTTTTCTTTTCAGACAAATATGTTTATGACATTACTCCACAACATAGATCAGTACGCGATGTTAAGCTGGAACTTCTGAAGGAGCCAGAGATGTTGGAGCCTGTGGTCTTGACAAAACGCAGCGTCACCACTAATAATCCCAGCGAGACATCACTTTCAACGACACAATTTCCACCACGAAGAAGACTGATTATTCCAACACAACAACCGTTAGGCAACTCTTCATCTTCAGAGTCACCAGCACCTGCAGAGGGAGAAGATGACGCCAATAGAAATAGCAAGCTGACAACGAACAAAACAGAAAACGAAGCCAATGCATCGAAGGCTGTAAGTATTGGAGCTTTACTATATGTCGTCCGTGTATTCAGGCCAATGGAGGCATTTTTGAACATTTATTGTAATAAATAAATTACTATAAGCCTGATAAAAGTGTATCGTTGCGATTTTCTACCAAACAACGACTGGTTAAAAATCATGAACTGTGCTTTAAAACACTTACCTGATTCATTGCTTACTCGTAAAATTAGCGTCGTACAGAAAATTATCAACAGAGTCATTTTGTTCACGAATGAAAGATTCAAAAAATGAAAAATAAAAAAAATATCATTGGCTTACCCGTTTTTTTCTTGAGGGATAACAAATGACAGGTGGGTACGCGCGCCACTGCTGGATTAGCCGATTCAATTGTTATGGTAGAATACACGCCTTACATAGCAGCCTACACATGCGAAGTTTCAGCAAAATATATGTGCTACTTTTTAAAAAATTGGGAAATTTTATTTTTTGAAATTCAACTTCAACACCCTGTATCTTTTTAATGAAGCATTATAGGAAATTTTTTTATAGGAAATACCCTCTCTAAAATTGTTCAAAGAACATGGGGTTTCATTTTTGGTCACCACTTATGAATCACCCTATATATATATATATATATATATATATATATATATATATATATATATATATATATATATATATATATATATATATATATATATATAGTTAGATAATTTTCCACAAAACAGAGGTACCTACCCAGATTTATGTAACAAAAGGCAATAACATTAATAAATAACGATTATCCAATAAGCCTATAAGCAAAAACCAACTTTGAAAATCGTAACATAAGCACTAAAGTAATCTAGTAAATCAAAAGATATGTTCAAAATGATTTCCATTTTGTTGTATGCACGCTTCGCATACTTTACCTATTCGTTTTAACGAATCAGGCTAAACAACGGGATGATTTTGTAAGTAGCAAAAACTTTCTCTTATTGCGTTTCCGAAATCTTGAATATTATCATAATGGACTTTGTAAATTTTATTCTACAGAAAGCCACATAGAAATAAATCCCATATAGACAAGTCTGGGGACCTAGAGGGCCATCTTAAGGCCCATTGGTTCCGATCCATTGGTTTGAAAAATTATGCTCCAGAAATAACCTCACCATTTGGGAAATGTGTGCAGGAGCCCTGTTGAAAATTAATTTCGTTTACATGCGCTAAAGGAACATATCATCGAGCAGTTCAGGTATAGCTGTCTCTCAAATTTCAGCCTAGCGATTGGCTGCTAGGTTTTCCTTAAATTTATAAAATTTAGCTGTGTTCCTAATATGAAGCAAGACACATTTAGACCAAACCTGCCCTGCTGTCTTCTGTGCAGTATTTGGTGTTTGTTTTCCTGGGACCAGAATCTGCTATTGTGCCTATTAAGTATACTATAATTATTAAAATCAGCTGGGTCTGACCATATAAACTTCATTGCAAAATCTCTAACCATATCACATCTTTCCCGATACCAATTGAAGAAGACTATCCCACGTTGAGCATCGCCAGGGTGTAGATGCTGGACAAGCCTAAATTTGAATGGGTGGTATTTGTGTTTTCTTAGTATTTTCTGAATTTTAGCTATTGAAATCCCTACGATTCTTTCAAGAGCTCTGCAGGAGTTTGTATTTGTATTTGTGTTTTCTTAGAATTTTCTGAATTTTAGCTATTGAAATCCCTACGATTCTTTCAAGGACTCTACAGGGGTTTGTATGTTAAGCTTCTAAATTAGCCAAAACTCTGACTTCCTCAACCTTTCGATTTTCTTTATTACATATATGTTTTTGAACGAGGTTTGTTATATGATCCGTGACCAAGTAAATTATTTTTAATTGGGTAAAAAGTGGATGTCGGTTACCTCCTTTCTGAATATCTAAATAAAAATGAAGCAGTAGTATTTAAGCATAACTGGAAACCAACTATTTACCTTTTAAAATACATCATAGATGTCTCTTTAACAATTTCATTGCTTAACATAAAACAAGCTAACATATCGTGTTTCTCAAAATGTTCGAAAGTTTAGTTTACTGTCATAGTCACAAATATACCCTCACACAATAAATAAGTACACAAAAACCAGCCAAATTTAAAAAGGAAACACAAAACATTATATAATTAAGACAAGTACTGGCACGGCATAGAACAAATTTTGGGAATTGACACTTGCTTCCAACTAAACGACAAATAGCAGCATTTTCACTTCCACATCGTCACGTGTCGAAGTATAGCATCGGCGACCAAAATTTCAACATTTTTTTTTCGCTTAAACGCCGTAAAAAGTGTCAAAACATATAGAAAAGATGATTTGGGAACGAATTTTTTTTCTGTTGGTCTGTATATCTGCTTTTAGCCACGATATCTTTAAAACGAATTGAGATATCGTTTTCAAATTTGCTATACAGTTAGCACACGACGAATTTTGAGCACCTTATATAAAATGAGATACCACCGTAAGTATTTGTAGTAAGCTCAAACGCTTAACTAGTTGCTCTGCAAAAATCATTATTTTAATATTGATATTATTGAAAATAACAAATCTTGAATGAGGCGTTTCTTTTTCTTTTAATCAAAATAGGCAAAAAATAATTAAACTTAAATTTAGGTATAGGAAAGTCTAACGAAAGTCACTCTAAAATGGCGCGTAGAGTATACAAATGCAAAAATATACGGGTGTTCTTCAAAAATATACTGAAGTTTTAGGCAACTTCCTGTATAATAGCTGGAAGTTGTAAGAAACGAAAGCATAGTATTTTACCTCCCCATCTTAATAATCCAAACTAATTAATTACCCTATGTAAATCGAATATTCCACCTCACAGCAATGTGAACGGCAACAATTGTGCTCTTATATAATATTGATTATTAAAATCAAAAGCAATTTAGTTTTGTAACTGTAGGTGGGAGACCATTGCGTCATGTTTGCAGGAAATTAAAAGTAGTACAATTGGAATGGATGATATATCCATCAAAATGATACTCTTCTGCTGCCCTTTTTTGCTGAAGCTTTTATTAGTGAATTTTCTTAAAAAAATTCACTAATGAGGAGATCCCGACTTTTGAATTTTGAAAAAATTTCTTCAAATGACCGCGAACTAGGCCCCCTAGAACACATATCCGGGGTCAGTTTCAATTTTTATATTTTTATATATATATATATATATATATATATATATATATATATATATATATATATATATATATATATATATATATATATATATATATATATATATATGTATCAAGTTATAGGCATTTAAAGAAAAATAATTTGGGGTTTCCCTCAAAACGTCAAAGTTGCGATTTAAAACGTCAAAATCGGCAACATTTAGGCAAAGAACTGGAATCTAATACGGGATATGGAAATCAAATGTCTCAAAAAGGATGTTTTACAAACTCTGAAGTCTTAGTTTCAACCGTCATTGTCCTTCATTTTACTAAAATGTTTCCAGAAAATTCATTTCAAATAGACCCTTTCTCTGGTGCTTGGCAGTAGCCTTAGCTTTAGAGTTTATCGTTTAATGGTATATAATTTTTGTCGAATTTTCGTAAAAAGTCAATAAAGCTCAATATATCCGTTATTATACAAGATATGAAGAAAATTTGTATATATTAATTATAGGGTGTCTTGAGCTACATCTTAAAAAATATTTCTACAATCACAGGTGGCCCATAAGTCGTTGATGATACAAATTTTCTTTTTTTTTTTTTAATCAAACACGCCTTATGTTATTGCATTTTTGAATTTTTCAGCGATGCATGTTTGTAAGAAAAGAAATTCGGGACGCAGCAAGTGCGTTATGGTAGCGAATTTTCATTAAATGCTTCAAATTTGAATAGCTCAATTTGCTATTAACCTATAAGGTTGACCAAGAAACGAGTTTTTCCGGGAACACTTTAAGTTTACTTTTGGAAATTTTTGTACATTTTCATACAATAAAGTTATTTTTATGAAACATGGCACATTGTTTTTACTATATAGGTTATACTGGTAACCAAAATTGATGCCTGCTTTCTTAAAAAGGAAACACACATATTTGCAATGAAAAACATTTTAAAGAAAATTCACTACCATAACGCACTTGCTGCGTCCCGAATTTTTCTTTTTGAATATTATCAATTCCTGTATTGCTGCCTGCTATTTCCCTGACATGTGGAATCGTGCAATTGGTATGCCCATTCCAAAGGTTGAGACCCCTAGGGCCTACAACAATGACCTCAGTATTTTGAGCATCCTACCAGTCTTTTCAAAACTGTTTGAAAGGATTCTGTTTAGGCAACTAAGGCAACATTTATACTACCAGATGTCCATATAAGGCTAGATGTATTCTCACCATAATTAGAAACGCAGACCGGTTTCGCTCTAATTGGAGCTCATTAATGCGCTATACTAATTACAGCGAGAGCACACCTATAAAGTAATACAGCTAAAGCAGCCAGCCTACTAGAACACTGTCAGATGTACGGCAAGGGCGCCATCTCGGTGTGTTCTTGCTGTAATTAGTATAGCGCACTGACGAGCTCGAATTAGAGCTCG
The DNA here is from genome assembly GCA_964006375.1 of Tillus elongatus. NCBI lineage: Eukaryota > Metazoa > Arthropoda > Insecta > Coleoptera > Cleridae > Tillus > Tillus elongatus. The sequence continues at coordinate 132,958,543 of OZ023265.1, read as the reverse complement.
CACCGCGTTTCTAATTATGGTGAGAATACATCTAGCCTTGCATACACTATACTGGTATTAGGGAAGAAGTGGGCTAGGGCTGACAATTTACAAAAATTGTTGGTTGGTTGTACACAGTTTCTATTTATAACATTTTGTGTTAATTGAGCTGTCGTGACAACATACTACCTGGTTCTGCACCGAGATGGCCGCACTGTCGTATATCTCACAATGTTTTACCAGGTGTCCAGTCGGGTTCTAGAAAGGATTACAGCTGTACAACTGCTCTTGCGTCCATCACTGGTGATATAATAAATGCAACGGACAAGGGACTCATTACTGTTTTAATACTTATTGACTATACCAAAGGGTTTGATTGAGTCTGTCATGAAACTATGCTCTATTCGCTATTCAAGCCTTTTTATCGATACAATTTTTGTACAGCATCGAGCAATTTTTAAAAGATAATATTTAGTGTTTGCTTGTCATCAGTCTATTTTATATTGTCTATGCACTCACTGGCTGAGACCAAATGTATTATTTTTCACCAGATGATATATTATAAGATGTTTTTGGAAATTGCAGTGGTACACAAAAAGGCGATTTTAGACATTTGAAATATCAGATGACAGGTATTTTGGACTATTGACATTTAGGCCTATATCTCGAAAATTTTAGAAAAGGTGACATACAGCAGAATAATGAATTTTGTCAAGGCAAATAACCTCTTGACGACCTGTCAGCATGATTTTCAGGAGAAAAGATCTACAGAAACTGCTTGTTTTAGAATGGTGAATTGCGTGTAGGAAACCATCGTTCGGGGAAACTTTGTGATCACTGTGATCTTTGACCTCACCAAGGCTTTTGACACTGCGGATGTCAACATATTGAGTGAGAAATTGGTGGCTTTGGGAATTCGTGGAACATTCATGGAGTAAATTGAGTCATTTATGAGTGACAGATCACTAGTAATGAGTATGACATAGGTTTAGGTGTTCCACAAGGTTCAGTGCTGGGCCCACTGCTATTCATACTATTCATCAATGATATGCCATTGCATTGCTAGGGGGGGGGGGGGGGGTGGTGACCGTATTTACTGATGACACTTGTGTTACTGTCTGTGCTGATACTAGAGAGCGGCTTCTTCATGATGTTGGCACTGTTATGGACCAGTTCCAGGCTTGGTATGATAGAAGCAGACTTATCATGAATACTGGAAAAACTGCATATGTAGAGTTCATAAACAGGAAGTCCTTGAATAATATCGGCATTACTCTGGTAGACACTGTAAAGTATTTAGGCGTACATGGCGTCTGTCATGGCAGAATCAAATTGATATCGTTTGGAAGACCCTGAATAAAGCATATTTTGCAATACTACGGATGAAAAACACTGTTGACTTAAAAAGCATAATAAACATGTATTATTCCTTGGCATACCCGCACATAAGTTACGGTATTCTATTCTGGGGTAGGGCGGTGACTGTGAACATAATTTTTGTATCTCAAAAACGATTACTGGGATTAATATTAATATCTAAGGCCAACAGAAACATGTAGAAATGTATTTCGAGATCACAACCTGCTTACGGTTCCATTTATTAGTGAATTTTCTTTAAAAAAATTCACTAATGAGGAGATCCCGACTTTTGAATTTTGAAAAAATTTCTTCACATGAGCGCTAATTAGGCCCCCCAGAAAAAATATCTGGGATCAGTTTCAATTTTTATATGTTTATATATATATATATATATATATATATATATATATATATATATATATATATATATATATATATATATATGTATCACACCGATAACTCAAAAAATAATGGGCCGATTTTGATTAAATTTGGTGAAAAAATTCCTTTTGCAAATAGCTTGGATAAGTTCGTTAGCCAGGAAAATCTGCCTAGGTTTTCCCGGAAAATTTTGCGTTTTCTTTCGAAAAAAAATTATATCTAAGGCCAACAGAAACATGTAGAAATGTATTTCGAGATCACAACCTGCTTACGGTTCCATTTATTAGTGAATTTTCTTAAAAAAAATTCACTAATGAGGAGATCCCGACTTTTGAATTTTGAAAAAATTTCTTCACATGAGCGCTAAATAGGCCCCCCAGAAAAAATATCTGGGATCAGTTTCAATTTTTATATGTTTATATATATATATATATATATATATATATATATATATATATATATATATATATATATATATATATATATATATATATATTTATATATATATATATATATATATTTATATATATATATATATATATATATATATATATATATATATATATATATATATATATATGTATCACACCGATAACTCAAAAAATAATGGGCCGATTTTGATTAAATTTGGTGAAAAAATTCCTTTTGCAAATAGCTTGGATAAGTTCGTTAGCCAAGAAAATCTGCCTAGGTTTTCCCGGAAAATTTTGCGTTTTCTTTCGAAAAAAAATTATATCTCCGGAATCAACAACGTAAGGGCAACCAAATTTGGCAGGTTTATATCCTTATAGGTAAGTTACCTACCAAAATTTAGCTATGTAGCTCAAAAGGAAAAAAAGTTATAGGCATTTAAAGAAAAATAAATTGGGGTTTTCCTCAAAACGTCAAAGTGGCGATTTAAAATGTCAAAATTGGCAATATTTAGGCAAATAACTTGAATCTAATACGGGCTATAGAAATAAAATGTTTCAGGAAGGATGTTTTACAAACCCTAAAGTCTTAGTTTCAACCGTCATTGTCCTTCATTTTACTAAAATATTTGCAGAAAATTCATTTCAAATAGACCCTTTCTCTGATGCTTGACAAGTAGCCTTAGCTATACAGTTTATCATTTAATGGTATACAATTTTTGTCGAATTTTCGTAAAAAATCAATAAAGCTCAATATATCCGTTATTATATAAGAGACGAAAAAAATTTGTATATATTAATTATAGGGTGTCTTGAGCTACATCTTAAAATAATATTTCTACAATCACAGGATGGCCCATAAGTCGTTGGTGATACAAATTTCCTTTTTTTTTAATCAAACACGCCTTATGTTATTGCATTTTCCATCGAAATATAATGCATGTTTGTAAGAAAAGAAATTCTGAACGCAGCAAGTGCGTTATGGTAGCGAATTTTGATCAAATGTTTCATTTTTTTTTTTAATCAAACACGCCTTATGTTATTGCATTTTTGCATTTTCCATCGAAATATAATGCATGTTTGTAAGAAAAGAAATTCTGAACGCAGCAAGTGCGTTATGGTAGCGAATTTTGATCAAATGTTTCATATTTGAACAGCTCAATTTGCTATTAACCTATAAGGTTGACCAAGAAACGTGTTTTTTCGGGAACACTTTAAGTTTACTTTTGGAAATTTTTGAATATTTTCACACAATAAAGTTATTTTGATGAAACATGGCACATTGTTTTTAGTATATAGGTTATACTGGTAACCAAATTTGATGCCTGCTTTCTTAAAAAAACACACATATTTGTTATTAAAAACATTTTTATGAAAATTCACTACCATAACGCACTTGCCGCGTCCAGAATTTTTTACATTTTAAAATGTGTTTGTTTTGCAAGGAATAATTTTGAACTATTTACCTGTAACTCCTCTTATCATGATTATTGGACGCGTCACCAGGATTCATTAAGAATACTGCTTCACAGAACAACAAAATATAAACATAGCCCCTATGTCCTCTGTATTGGGTCTTTCAATGCTGTACCAGCTGAGTATAGGAAAATAAGAACTTTTGATACATTTAAGAGGGAAGTTAAACGATTTTTAGTCGAGAAAGCATTTTACAGCCACGAAGATTTCCTAGATTTCGCTAGTCAGTGATTCGGGATTCATTGTTTGTGGGGCTCATCATTTGACGTTGATTGTCCATTTTGTTTGTTTCTTTTTTTTGCTTTGTTTACTCTGGGAATTGTTTATGGGTTTCATGTTTTATGTGCTGGCATATTTTTATCTTGATTTAATTGTGTGAATTTTATCGTTGTTTATATTAAACCATTTGTTTGTATATTTTATTTAGTGACATATTTGTGAATTTTTAAGTACATCTGTCTTGTTTCTATATATATATATATATATATATATATATATATATATATATATATATATATATATATATATATATATATATATATATATATATATATATGACCTGTCAGATGTACTGCTTGTGCCCAAGGTGGCCAATAAATTTATTATTATTATTATTATTATTATGTAATCAAACTTGCATCATTTGCAGCCACAAGTTTACACTTCACTGTAAGTATTCTTGGGGTGAATTTGCAGTTTACCTCCCAGACAGTTTTAGATAAATCGACTGCTGGTAGATAAAGTTTGGCATCTTACATGCATGTTGACACTATTTTTACCGTTTGATTTCTTGTCTTTGCGGAGTTATTTACATCTAAACTTCTTCGCTGGCATGGTTTGGTGAGTTAAAAATTATTATTTTTTCGCAGTTTCTCTATTTTTTCGCTTGATATGTTACAAGCTCCTTTCCTGGTTCACCCCTTTCCCTGCAGTTACCTATCACTATCTATTTATCAGATTACACCCGCCGTGGTTTTATTGGCGCCGAGGGGAGGGTCCACTACTTCGTCGTGAGGGTTTTTCTTCATCTCTTGCACGCCTACAACCACCCACAATGCATAAACCACATGAACCATTTCTTCAGGACAACCCCCAAGAAAGAAAACCTGGGGCGAATGCGGGGCATAAATAGTTTAAAGGGGCATGACTGCAAAATCTGAAAAGAGCAGCTTTTAGAGTCCGGCTAAGCTGTTTTTTTTTCGCATTTCCCCCCTCATATTTCTTTCCTTTTTATCTTTCCCTCCCAGCACCCATATTCACTCCTGGTCTTGTAACTTTCTTGGGGATTGTTTGCAAGAATTTTTTCTTGTGGTTTGTGCATCCAGGAGGGGTTCTAAACATGTTTCTGAAAAAAAAACTTCCGTGAGGTGGACTGCAAATTTACCATTTCTAAAACAGTTGATATGTGTGTTTACTTTTGTATATGTATATTATTTTTGACATGCGCTACATACATTGTGTACATTTACTGTATATATGATGATACAAATATCACGTTGGTCATATATATTTAAGGCTAGATGCATTCTCACAACAATTAGAACCGTAGACCGGTTTTGCTCTAATTAGAGTTCAGTACGGCATACTAATTGCTGCGAAAATACACCTATAAAATAATACGGCTATGGTAGCCAGCCTTCCAACACTGAGTGGTGAACGTGTCGCCACCTAGTTGCGGAACCAAGTAGTATGTTGTCACGCCAGCTACAAATAACACAAAGTGTTAAAAAATATAGACTGTATACAACCAACTAACAATTTTTGTAAATTGTTACGGTAGAAAAGGGCCAGGGCTAACAATTTACTAAAATTGTTAGTTGGTTGTATACAGTCTCTATTTTTTAACACTTTGTGTTATTTGGAGCTGGCGTGACAACATACTACTTGGTTCCGCAACTAGATGGCGACACGTTCACCACTCACTTAGTGTTGAAAGGCTGGCTACCATAGCCGTATTACTTTATAGGTGTATTACAATAAAGGCATATTCCCTAGTAACTGGAAAACTGCTCGAGTACAACCCATCCCCAAGAAAGGATCCAAAGCGCTTCCCAGCAACTACAGGCCTATTTCTCTCCTTTCAGTCATCTCTAAAGTGATGGAAAAGTATATAAACACCGAACTACTAAAATTCCTTGAAAAACACAGTCTAATCCACGACAGGCAGTATGGATTCCGTCAGCGCAGATCGACTGCCGACCTCCTTTCCTTTGTCACCCATTCTTGGAACAAGTCTATGGAACAACACGGTGAATCCCAGATTGTTGCTCTAGACATATCCAAAGCATTCGACCAGGTCTGGCACGCAGCGCTGCTTAATAAACTTCCGGCCTATGGCCTACCACCAAAACTTTGTACCTGGACAGCAAATTTCCTCTCCAACAGGAGCATATCTGTTGTTGTGGATGGCCATTCCTCTAAACTGCATCCAATTAATGCAGGAGTTCCTCAAGGTTCAGCTTTAGCCCCTACTTTGTTTCTTCTCCACATCAATGACCTCCTCTCTAGCACATCCAACCCAGTTCACAGTTACGCGGACGACAGCACCCTCCACTCAAATATACAATATTCTAAGCCTGTCTCTTTAGCCCAGTTAGATGAGGATCGCAGACTCATGGAGGGTTCTGTCTCCGTGGACCTCCAAAAAATATTAGACTGGGGAAGTAGAAATCTTGTACAATTCAACCCCACCAAAACTAAGTCTTGCTTTCTTTCTCACAAGAGATACAGCAGCCCTAGACCCATCACAATGAACAACCAAGTTATTCAAAGTAATGAGTCCTTTTCTCTTGTTGGCATTTCTGTGGATCGAAATCTTAATTGGCACCAACATGTTACATCAATTGCAGAAGCGGCTGCTAAGAAATTGGGTTTCCTCTTCCGGGCTCGCAAATACTTTTCACCAACTAATCTCTATACCTTATACACTTCACAAATAAGGCCAAACCTCGAATACTGCTCCCACATCTGGGGTGCAGCTGCCGCTTCTACACTCGCTATCCTGGACTCCATTCAAAAGAGAGCTATACGTCTCATCGGTGACCCTGCCCTCACCCAAAGGCTTCCATCCCTTGCCCACCGACGTGCCGTTGGTGACCTCTCTCTCTTTTATAGATATCTGCACGGGCACTGCTCAGAGGAGCTTTCCTCCATAATTCCCCCACCTGCTGCCCCCAGCAGATCTACCAGGGGAACAGAGCGAATGCACCCATTTACTGTCCAGGTCACCAGACATAGAACATCTTGTTATGCCCGCTCTTTTGTCCCGAGGACTTCCAAGTTGTGGAATTCCTTGCCGGCACATGTTTTTCCTTCTCCTCCGAACCTCCAAACCTTCAAATCCAGAATTAACAAGCTGCCTCTTTCCTCCTTGTCAACACCCACGGTACGATAGTATTTAGGCTGTAAGCCCTCGTGGTGTGTTGTTGACATAAAAAAAAAAAAAAATTTTCGCAGCAATTAGTATGCCGTACTTACGAGCTCTAATTAGAGCGAAACCGGGCTACGGTTCTAATTGTTGTGAGAATGCATCTAGCCTTACATACTTTGACCCTATATTAAGGTAGAAATGGGCCAGGCATAACAATTTACTAAAATTGTTAGTTGGTTGTACACAGTCTCTATTTTTTAACACTTTGTGTTATTTGGAGCTGGCGTGACAACATACTACTTGGTTCCGCAACTAGGTGGCGACACGTTCACCACTCAAATATATTATTATTATTCTTGTTGACCTGTAAAAATATTGTAACTCCTTAGAGATAGAGTACCTATAAATAGGTTCAGGGTGGAACATTTAGGATCCACCCTCGTATGCTGCAATAAAACGAAGAACATTTCGAAAATTTGAAATATTTTTTTTAGTTCACAGTAAAATTCTAACGTTTTGTATTTAACTTTGTGTTTTAGAAATCACCAAAGACAACGAAAACTGCTCCAGTAGATCCTGTGAGCGGTACAGTCAAAATTCCACTATTGAAAGAACCAACCAAAAACCTGGGCGTCAACGGATCAGGTATCAGGAAGAACTTAACACCAGATGTGTCAGATGTACCCGTTACCACAAATGTTTCCACATTGACTCATCAAATAGCCACTCTGCCGTCAATCTTTAACGATGACAGGGCGCTGGAAAGTGGAGTACGTGATAAAGGCGACTTCACCAAATCCAACTTCCGCAATGTTGACAACAGCACCTTAAGGCAGCATAACATTACTGAATCACAGACGGTAAGTTAGTGTGGCATTTTTATTAGTAAATTTAAAAAAAAAACGTCTTCGTTTACGAGATCATATACACGACTTTCCACTAGCTCACACACTATGGGCATTTTCGGAACTAGTATAGAAGAGATACAACTTCAGTTGTGCTTTTGGGGATCTTTCAGTTTTTTTCAGAAATGCGATATTCGCAGCCGCTCGTGACATATTCTGAAAAAATGGCTGAAAATATTCTTTCTTAAATTAAATTCTGAAGAGTGGGGCACATTTGACATGTTTTTTTTTTCTAACTGAAATTTTAAAATTCCTAAAATCCATTTTAATCGATTGAAGACATGTCATCGTCAGGAGCGTTTCATTATAAGCAGACAGACTATATTTCACGACTTGTAAATCATCCAACACAAGGAAAGAAACTATTTAAAAACAAATATGCACTTCATTGGGTACATTTGGCATGCTGGTGGGGCAAATTTGACACATGTTATATGTATATAGTATATAATAACACCACAAGCAAACGCCGCACACAGAGGTTTTAGACTTGTGCGGGGGAGCTTACATACACATATATAGACAAAGGGCACCACGTATAACTCATCAGAAGCCGGCCTTTCCACATTCGAACGAAAAGCCGACTGTCTGAATGAGGGACTCAAACCCGCGACCTCCTAGGTCAATTCTAGAGATACTCGCCTCGTGAACTGAGTTATTCGGCATCGAAAATAATTTATTGTAACTTATAATTGCAGAAATCTACATTACACTCATTATATTTATGATTTATCGAAGGATTTTCTAAAATTGCTACGATATCTCGTTTCTCAACATTTAAGATATTGTTGATGTCCAGGTTATAAAAAAATAAAATACAGTTTTATTGAATTTCTTTCTTAAGAATTTTATCTTATACTCTTCACTTATATATGTTCTTGATGTAGGTTTCCAACACAGTAAACGACTGTGTACTTTATTGGAAACTGTCCGAGAACAAAGTCGTTCATTTTGATTGTTTGGTCATCCGTAAGAACCAGCAACGAGTGTTGACTGATAGTGATATCAGATCGAAGAGAAAGGGCAGAATCAACATCACTTGCTTCATCTGAAGTAACATAAGCGTTTCCCTTCGTTGTTGCGTTTTCAAGTAGATTTCCTGTTCTCTGTACCTTTTCTTTGACTCTGTTGTAGTTGGTAAAGGTCTTACATCTTCAGAATATTTATTTCAACAACACACCACGAGGGCTTACAGCCTAAATACTATCGTACCATGGGTGTCGACAAGGTGCAAAGAGGCAGCTTGTTAATTCTGGACTTGAAGGTTTGGAGGTTCGGAGGAGAAGGAAAAACATGTGCCGGCAAGGAATTCCACAACTTGGAAGTCCTCGGGACAAAAGAGCGGGCATAACAAGATGTTCTATGTCTGGTGACCTGGACAGTAAGAGGGTGCATTCGCTCTGTTCCCCTGGTAGATCTGTTGGGGGCAGCAGGTGGAGGAACTATGGAAGAAAGCTCCTCTGAGCAGTACCCGTGCAGATATCTATAAAAGAGAGAGAGAGAGAGAGAGAGAGAGAGAGAGGTCACCAACGGCACGTCGGTGGGCAAGGGATGGCAGCCTTTGGGTGAGGGTAGGGTCACCGATGAGACGTGTAGCTCTCTTCTGAATGGAGTCTAGGATAGCGAGTGTAGAAGTGGCAGCAGCACGCCAGATGTGGGAGCAATATTTGAGGTTTGGTCTTATTTGTGAAGTATATAAAGTATAGAGATTAGCTGGTGAAAAGTATTTGCGAGCCCGGAAGAGGGAACCTAATTTCTTAGCAGCCGCTTCTGTAATTGATGTGACATGTTGGTGCCAATTGAGATTTCGATCCACAGAGATGCCAACAAGTGAAAAGGACTCATTACTTTGAATAACTTGGTTGTTTATTGTGATGGGTCTAGGGCTGGTGTATCTCTTATGAGAAAAAAAGTAAGACTGAAGTTTGGTGGGGTTGAATTGTACAAGATTTCTACTTCCCCAGTCTAATATTTTTTAGAGATCCACGGAGACAGAACCCTCCATTAGTCTGCGATCCTCATCTAATTGGGCTAAAGAGACAGGCTTAGAATATTTTATATTTGAGCGGAGGGTGCTGTCGTCCGCGTAACTGTGAACTGGGTTAGATGTGCTAGAGAGGAGGTCATTGATGTGGAGAAGAAACAAAGTAGGGGCTAAAGCTGAACCTTGAGGAACTCCTGCATTAATTGGATACAGTTTAGAGGAATGGCCATCCACGACAACAGAAATGCTCCGGTTGGAGAGGAAATTTGCTGTCCACGTACAGAGTTTTGTGGTAAGCCATAGGCCGGCAGTTTATTAAGCAGCGCTGCGTGCCAGACCTGGTCGAATGCTGTGGATATGTCTAGAGCGACAATCTGGGATCCGCCGTGTAGTTCCATAGACTTGTTCCAAGAATGGGTGACAAAGGAAAGGAGGTCGGCAGTTGATCTGCGTGGATTAGACTGTGTTTTTCAAGAAATTTTAGTAATTCGGTGTTTATATACTTTTCCATCACTTTAGAGATGACTGAAAGGAGAGAAATAGGCCTGTAATTGCTAGGAAGCGCTTTCGATCCTTTCTTGGGGACGGGTTGCACTCTAGCAGTTTTCCAGTTACTAGGGAATATGCCTCTATTGTAAGATGTCTGAAACAGATGAGTCAGGACAGGAGCAAGTCCTGGTGCGCATTTTTTGAGAACAATTGCTGGGATCTCGTCAAGGCCAGAGGTTTCCGGGTATTAAGAGGAGAAAGTATCTTTCGTACATTTTTAGTTTTGAAAATGATATCCGTCATTTGATGCGCGACATTGGGGACTGTTGGTGGTTGAACATTTGGAGTTGGGTTGAGAGTATAATTGCCAGCGAACAACGAGGCAAAAAGTTCAGCCTTGCCCAGAGCGGTAGAAACAATTTCATCCCCTGAGACAAGAGGTGGGAACGTGCTTTTGCAGAAATTATTCCCAATAGATTTATCAAGAGTCCAGAAGAGTTTGCTGCCGGTGGAGCTTAAGAGGACTTTGTTTTTGATGTGGTTATTAAACGAGTTTTTTGCCTCAGAAAGAATGCGGACATAGCGGTTTCTTGCGTCGTTAAATGCTTGACGGTTTTCTTGACTGGGATTGTGTAGAAGCTTTTTGTGAGCTTTGACCTTTTCAAGTCTGGCCTTGTCACAGGATTTAGAAAACCACGGCTTTTGAGTGGCTGCAGAGGTTTTCTGTGTATGTGGTATAAATAATTCCATGCCAGCTTGGATAATTTCGGTGACGTTTTGTGAGATATCAGAGGGGTCAGGATGAGATAAGCAGACAGACGCCCATTAAAATGAGGAAAAGTAATCTCGCCTTTCGTCCCAGTTCGTGGAGTTGTAGTGCCAAACGATACGTGGGTGTGATGACTGTGTGACCTTGGGTTGCATTGCGCAGGAAGCAGGGACCATGCCGTGGTCTGAGTGACCCAGGTGGGCGGTGACTGATATCTTATAGCAGTCAGGATCTGTAGTAAGAAGGAGATCCAAGGGATTTGAGCTGTGTGTTGGGATGCGAGGAAAGTAAGTAGGTTGCTGAACCATATTAGCTAAAGAATTGCTGACTGCAAAGGCCTCCGCTGCTCTTCCTTGTGGATCGGTTTTTGAAGATCCTAGCCATTCCTTATTATGGACATTGAAGTCACCAATAATAGTGACCTCGGAGGAAGGATATTCAGAAATTAGATGGTCGGTTTTTTCAGATAGGTAGTCAAAGAGCTGGACAAAGTTGTTGTCAGAAGGTGACCCGTAAATGCAACAGATGAATTTAGTTGCAGCCCTGAGAGAGAGTTTTATCCATAGTATGTCTTTTCTTCCAGCTTCTAAATTGGGGAGTCTGGTGCAGGGTAGATTGCTACGGAGGTACCTGCACACGCCTCCATGCAATCTAAAAGAAGTAAGGAGCTCATACCCTGGGAAATTAAGGTGATTAGTGGCTGTTTTGGCACTGGTTTGAGTTTCGGTGAGGAAGAATAGTTGGGACCTATTAGCCTGGAGAAAATGGTGGACGGAGTTCAGGTTTGAATTTAGGCCACATATATTCGAGAAGGATATGTTAAATCTTGATGCTGGCGCCCCCGGTACACCCCTCGCCCGGAGATCCGAAGGAGGGGTACTTTACCTCCGGAATCTTTTGTACAAGGAGGGGCCATCATCATTTTTGCTTATAAGAGAAACCGACTCATACACCAGAACCGGAAACGACCGTTGGGACTTCACCGGCCGCTTGATGTAAGGGGTGGTACCTCCTCGGGCGTGAAAAAAATTCCTTTACTATCACGTAAAGGAAAATTCCACTACCACCTACCATATTGCAAGTATACCACACCAGCCAACTATTAAAGAGCTGACCAGTTTTAGAACTTGCTATGTAAAATATTTCTTCCCGTCATGATGTTTATTTCGTTACCTGTTTTAGGAACCACTCTCTAAATATCATTGTGATCAATGTCATTACTTAAGGAAGTAGCAATTACATTTAGCATTAATGTAGACTTATTTGTAAGAAACTTTTGTTACTTTCATTTATCAATGAAATTTTAAACCTGCTATCTTCATTAGAAATACCAGGTTTACCGAACCTTGATACGATATTATTGTATAAAATGGAGTTGCTGTAATGATACGATATTCTTGTGTAAAAGGTCCAAAAAATGGAGTTGCTGTAACTTTTTCAATATCATCTATCTATCTATTTCAAGTTTTTTTTTTACTGCGGACGTGCTGTCCATAAGCCCAAGAACCGATGATATTTTTTGAATAACATAGGGCATCAGACAAAGATTACATTTCAAGACCCTTTAAGATTTATACAAAACATACAGAGACTGGGCCACGGTTTGGACTGTAAAAGGTCAATGGAGAGAAACAGAGAAAACGTTATACTACCTCAACTCATCTATAAACAATCTTTTAGCCTATTATATATGACTAGTAATTAAATAGAAGCCCATTAATTGTGGACACTAAAAATTGTTTCTCGTCTGCAGAGGTCGAAACTTGTCGTTAGAAAAACTCAATTACAAACGGCTTCTAAAGGAGACTCATTCCAGCTCTTATCTGAAAATGCTTGTTACTAAGCTAATGAAAAGTACGACAAGAATTTTCAGATGAGAGCTTGAATCGGATTTAAAAAGGGCAAAATTTTGGTGAGCGAAAAGTATTGAGTAGTTTATTTCATTTCCTCGTAAACCAGCAAGACCTTTAATCCATCTAAGGGTGATGTTCTTGCCATTTTTCTTAAGATCGTTTAATGCATTTAGGGTTTTTATAAGTAATTAAGTAGCATTATTTTGTTTCGTATATCCGTCACTTTCTAAAGTCTGCAGTACACTTTTGCTATCTGACAATATAAAAATGTTATTACTTTTTAGAGAACTGAGGTGAACATCAAAAATAATTGTCTGAGTCTAATCTTTTTCGAATTTTTCTGAGAATCACAGTAGCAACCGGCCCCTATAGAGCTTTTAGATGCGTCCGTGTAGATTTGATATGAGTCATCATTTAGGTCCATTAAGTCGTAATTTAACATTAGTTTCTCATAGTGTATATAAGTAATGAGTAATCTTGGGTAAAAACCACTGCCTGTCTCTTTAGCCCAATTAGATGAGGATCGCAGATTCATGGAGGGTTCTGTCTCCGTGGATCTCCAACAAATATTAGACTGGGGAAGTAGAAATCTTGCACAATTCAACCCCACCAAATCTCAGTCTTGCTTTCTATCTCATAAGAGATACACCAGCCCTAGACCCATCACAATGAACAACCAAGTTATTCAAAGTAATGAGTCCTTTTCACTTGTAGGCATTTCTGTGAATCTAAATCTCAATTGGCACCAACATGTCACATCAATTGCAGAAGCGGCTGCTAAGAAATTAGGTTTGTTCTTCCGGGCTGGCAAGTACTTTTCACCAACTAATCTCTATGCCTTATATACTTCACCAACCCTCGAATACCTTCGCCAAACCTCGAATACTGCTTCTACACTCGCTATACTGGACTCCATTCAGAAGAGAGCTATACGTCTCATCGGTGACCCTACCCTTACCCAAAGGCTGCCATCCCTTGCCCACCGACGTGCCGTTGGTGACCTCTCTCTCTTTTTTAGATATCTGCACGGGCACTGCTCAGAGCAGCTTTCTTCCATAGTTCCTCTACCTGCTGCCCCCAACAGATCTATCGGGAACAGAGCGAATGCACCCTTTTACTGTCCAGGTCACCAGACATAGAACATCTTGTTATGCCTGCTCTTTTGTCCCGAGGACTTCCAAGTTGTGGAATTCCTTGACGGCACATGTTTTTCCTTCTCCTCCGAACCTCCACACCTTCAAGTCCAGAATTAACAAGTTGCCTCTTTCCTTATTGTTGACACCCATGGTAGATAGTATTTAGGCTGTAAGCCCTCATGGTGTGTTGGTGAAATATATTTTAAAAAACTGCCACTCTTGTGTTTAGCTGTGGCCCTATTTGATGTAATAAATGCATCTTATCAGTCTGTATATTCTGCCTCCAGGGAATCAGTTCCTCATTCAACAATTAGATGATATGTTTTATTTTGCCAGAATGTTCTAGTCAGAGTCATCAAAAACAGCTGATGAAACTTATCCATAATGAGACTATCTTTTGCATAAAGTTTGTCCAATATCTTATAACGAAATTGTACGCCCACAATTATTTATCATGCAATTGTTCAATATTTTTTAGAGACGATTTTAAAGTACCATATACTCCCAGATCCAGCGGTTGCTGCCAATGGGAAGTATGCGGGGAAAACTCAAAAGTTTATTTCATTCTCTCTGCAAAATTCGGTAGCGGGAATGCTCATATGAGTGTCATGATTATCTTATAGAAGCAGAATTTGTTTTTCAGTCTCTTGTTTTGCTTGTGCGTCTTTTAGTGAATTTTCGTGGAAAAAATTCACCAATGGGGGAGATCACGACTTTTGAATTTTGAAAAAATTTCTTCAAATGAGCCCGAACTAGGACCCCTAGAACCCATAACCGGGGTCAGTTTCAATTTTATGTATGTATCACACCGATAACTCAAAAATGAATAGGCCATTACCCAGGAAAATCGGATCAGGTTTTCCAGGAAAATTTTAGGTTTTTTTTTTTCGAAAAAAAATCATATCCGATAATTAAAAAGCTATGGTAACCAAATTAGGTACGTAGGTTTACGACATAAAAGATAAACTATATACCCAAATTTAGTTATCTATGTTACAAGAAAAAAAGTTATAAGCAGTTAATGAAAAAATGTTTGGTGTCAGATCATTTCTATGAAAATTCACTACCATATCGCACTTGCTGCGGCCAGACTTTTTTTATATACGTATTTAAGAACTGCTAGAAATAATAAAACTGTCCAAATTATGAAAAAAATAATAAATTCAAAACCAATCTTTAACACCTTGTATCTCTCCGTCGACCAATATTTTATTTGGATACTTCTCATTATTCTTATGCCTAGAATCTATAGTTTTTTTTTTTTTGTTCCCTCAGGGCTCGTCCGCGGCCTTGCCGCCCCGATAGCACCGCAACCCTCGAATCTATAGTTACTTTATGGCCTGTATGTATATAAAGTACCTCTGCTGTGGTCCTTCTTTGTCGATAAACTTATGATTACATTAAGTGGAGCAAGTTTCATGGTGAAGGATACACAGATGATATTGTCATAACAGTAATAAAAGGCAAGCACGATGCTGTAACATCAAACCCAATGCAAACAGCCCTAAATATTGTAAGGAACTGGCGTAAGATAGGGGACTTAATGCCAATCCTCATTAGACAGTTTTTGTTTCATTCATGGACAGAAGGCAACTGAATTTAAGAGCTCCCACTCTGATGGAACACAGATACAATTTTCCAATAAAGTTAAATATTTAGAGATTTTCTTAGACCAAAAACTGAATTGGTACATGCACTTGAAAAAAACTCTTTCCAAAGCCACAATGACAATCTGGACTTGCCGTAGACTCGTAGAAAAGACATGGGGGTTGAATCCCAGGATGGTATTTTGAGTATACCAAACTGTAGGTAAACCTGTCGTTCAGCCTATTGTTATATATGTATCTATAGTATGGTGGCCAAAACGGAAGAAGCCTCAACACAAAGCAAGTTGCGAAAATTGCAGAGGCCTATCTGTCTTGGAATAACAGCAGCTATGGCATCATGCCCTTACAGCTGCAATAGAGGCAATGCTGAATCTAAATCCACTGCAGATATGTGTGAAGAAGGAAGCAGCACTAAGTGCCTCATGACTATGTCAAGCAGACAAATTCAAAGCAGGAGACTTGGTTGGCCACTTGAAGTTCCTGGAAATTATTCCACTCGCCAAACCAACAAATCAAATGCCAGTTAAACTGGACCTCATAGTTGCATTTGACGTGGTTAAAGGTGACCGCCAAGCATGGCACAGAGACTGTGAAAGGCTAACAAACAACTCATTTGTATGGTATACCGACTGGTCTAAACAAATGAAGGAAGCAGAACTGGTAATAAAAGGACCCAAGTTCAGACTCGTTAAGCCCTTAGGAAAAAGTTCCACCATCTTCCAAGCAAATCTCTGTGTACATGAGTGCATACAAAGACTCCGAAATACAGAGATTTATATTCCTTCATACAGCCGGGTAGTTTTTCTTTCTCCCTCAGGGCACCGCAGCCTTTGTGCATGCCCTTTGTGTTTTTCTACTTCACCCATTCCAAATTCACTGTGCCTTGAACTAGTCTGCACAGCAATTGGTAGGGTGAAGTTTTATATTGCTCTGACTCCGGTCTAAGCTGACCGTAGATCAGTTGCCTTTTGCAGTCCAGAACTTTACACTCGCACAAGATGTGCTGGGATGATTCCTCCCCCTCGCCGCAGAGTCTGCATGCCAGGTTCCCCTCGAACCGCCCCATTTTATGCAGGTGTTTCTTGACGACCAGGTGTCCCGTCAAGAGTCCTGTTATGTTTCTGAGCTGTCCTCTGCTAAGATTTAGCAACTCCACAGCTCTCTTTGAACTGAGATCCTCAATTACTGACTTCCCGTCAGCCGGGAAGTACTAAAGACTGAAATGATTTAACACCAAGTCTAAAACTGACCAGAGACTGCAAAAAATCCTTGCAGCAACTGGCTACGAACAACAAAGTAACTTTGATGTGGGTACTAGCGCATCAAGGCAATGAAGGAAATGAGGAAGCAGATAGCCTTGCAAAAAGGCTCTCAACACCATTAGAGCCCTATTGTGACAACAAAAAGCTATGTAAGAAATGAACGTGGTACTTGGGAGAGGAACCAAATACTGTCATACTGGAGGAAAACGCCAGGCTCAAGGCAAGCTAAACGGTTCATAATCATATCAACAGAGAAGTTTGGACTGCTCCTTGATTTGAACAGGAACGACTTGAGAATAATCACAGGACAATATCAGAATAAGGTATCACCTTATGAAGATGGGTAAGGTGGATAGTTCAGATACTGCACTGAAGCGGTGGAAACAACAGAACCTTTGCTATCCGACTACATGGCTCAGTTGTGCAAAAGGCTCAAATACCTTGGAGGGACGACCTTAACATTCCAGAAAATACGTAAAATAGTCCCCAAAAAGATAGTAGGCTACATAAAAAGTCTGGACAACTATTAGAAAAAATGTCATGCACAAAAGGTCCATTGAGGTTGCAGCACTGAGAGGCCAAAGGCCTATACGACTTATTAAGCCATATACAATCTACTTTATGGCCCAATCATTATGGACCACCATGTATATGTAGTATTCTTAACTTTAAAACTTTTCTGGAATACTTGTATCTTCTCAAATTATATAAACAATTACAGTTATTCTCCAATCCTATTCAGAATATTGTGTCCCACTTCAAGGTGCATAAAGCCAATGATAGGATTAAAGCCACAATTATCATGACACAATTCAGCGAATATTGACACTGTTTCACTTTAACTTTAACTAATTATAGGTGCTGGAGTTCTCCGCATGCTGACTACTGACTGCACACTTACATTTTGACATAAGACAACGATAATTGAATAACAATTGAACTTAATAGGGCATCAATCTAACCAAATAATGATAAACGTCAAACAGCAATAAGAATGATTTATGGCTTCATCGTTAATGAAAATAAATAATAATAATAGTATATTAAAATAACCAATTACATTAGTATAGAGCATGGGTTTTCAAACTCGTATTGCCCACCGCTCACTCTGAAAATAATTGTTTTTTTTTAGAGCCCCCAATTTTTTTAATTACCATCTGTCTGGCATCGGAAACAGCTATTTCAACTATTATTTTTAAAAGTGCATTATACAGTGTGTCCAAGATAAGGAGGGCCACCATGGGGATCTCCAAAACGGTAGCAGATACAGACTTGGTTAAATGGGAGAAAAGTTGCGCACTCAAAATTCCAACAAAATAGCGGTTAAACATCTCCGAAAAAAAATTTGGTTTTTGAGATATTTTGAAAAATTTTGATTTTTCGATTGTATATATTATTTTTTTCTGCTTCGAATGGTGGACCTACACGAATACTGATGACACTTCTCCACACCGACTTTTCATTTTCTTTAACGTAGCGTTGCTAATTTTTGACGTCTTTGCGGGACCATCATCAACTTTTTTTTTAAATACGACTCTCATTTTCTGATATCATATTATGAAAGCCCTTTTTATTCCAAATTCGGCGCTGTGTCAAACTTTGTGGTTTGGTACCATTTTCGTATTTTTTTTCTCGTCCTGAATCAAGAAAATTCCTAATGCGGACCTGTACATAGCTTTTAAACTTAAGTACTAGACAACTAGCTATATCAACTAACACACTGTGTCATTTAGACGTTTAATAACAATCCAATGGATGAATTGAGGCAATAATTTAATGGAATAAACACAGAACAAATAAATTTAAATTAAAAACACAAAGTATGCTTTACAAAATAAATGGATGTGACAATGGCCATATTTGGATTGACAGTAACATTAATTTTTGACACATTAGTTTCTTGTTTCATTTATTATGTAATACTTAGTAACTGCTTCTAGTAAATATCTTTTCTAATGAAGGAAAGTTTGACATGTTGGCATGTTTCATTTCATCCAACTGAAATTGTTCTGTTGCGAAGCGTATGTATTTGCAGAAATATCCGGAAAGAAGACAGCCAAATAAAAGGACTTATAGCAAATTAGTGACAAACCTTAAAGCATATGGTTCTTTTAAAAAACCTGTAGTTTCTCGGTAAGAGTCCAGCAATGAGGAAGCAGTACATAATGTTTGGTTAGCAGTTAACGAGGATCCCGGTACATCAGTCCGGCAGAATGAAACGTTAGTATATCAAAATCAACAGCACATTTTATTTTACGAAGACAAAAATTACATCCGTACAAGTACGGAATTAGTCAAGGACTCACACCAGGTGAGTTAGAACGACGACGCTCATTCTGTGAGTGGTAAACAAGAAAATGGCAGCACAATTTTAATTTTCCACGTCAAATATAATGGTCTGAGAAAAGCATGATTACGAATAATGGTATTTTCAATAGAAGAAATGTTCATTATTGATCTGAAACCAATCAACGCTCAAATAAAATGTCGAGGCATCAACACCGTTTTGCTTACAATATGTGGGCTGGTATCCTTGCTACAACAATTATAGGACTGTTTCTTTACCACCATACCTTAGCATCAGAGTGCTACCTAGATTTGCTACAAATCGGTGTAGAGGATGTTCTCAATAACGTGCCTCTGGAGAGAGTTCCCAACTGTTGGATATAGCAGGATGGGGCACTTGCACATAATTCCAGAGTCGTTCGGGAATAGCTTTCAAGGAGATTTCCAGATAAGGTAATAGCATGTATTTGGAAACACCCTGGCCAGCGCGTTCACCAGATATAACCCTGCTTGATTTCTTCGTATGGGGATACGTTAAAAATCATGTATATCAGCAAAATTTTTCTACAGAACAAGATCTGAGGAGGTTAGTTGTGGGGGCATTTGCCAATATTACTCCACAAATGTTGACTACGGTTTTAGAATCGACAGTTAGAAGGTGATATTTGTGCTTGGAAAATAGTGGGAGCTTATTTGAATGTATGCTCTATATTTAGTTGTTTTGTTCATATCCTTTTTTTTAATGTTTAGGTCTTCGGGTAATGTAATTTTGTTAGTTCTGTGTTTATTCCATTAAATTATTGCCTCAATTCATCCATTGGATTATTATTAAACGCCTAAATGACATAAGGTGTTAATTGATATAGCTAGTTGTTTAGTACTTAAGTTTAAAAGCTATGTGCAAGGGCATAATAGGAATTTTCTTGATTAAGGTCGAAAAAAGACTAAAAGGGTACTAAATCACAGGGTGTAACTCATCGCTGAATTTTGAATAAAAAGGGCCGTATTTAAAAAAAAATTGACAATGTCCCGCAAAGACGAAACATCGGATTCAAAAATTAGCAATGCTTAGTTGTAGAAAATGAAAAGTTGCTGTGGAGAAGTGTCGTTGGTATTGGTGTAGGTCCACCATGAAAGCCAGAAAAAAAAATTTAATATCGAAAAATCCAAAGTTTTCAAGACGTCTTAAAAACCAAAAAATTTTTGGAGTTGCCTAACCGCCAATTTGTTGGGCTTTTGAGTGCGCAACTTTTCTCCCATTTAACCAAGTCTGAATCTGCTACCGTTTTGGAGATCCCTATAGTGGCCCTCCTTATCATATATACACTGGACATACGATAGGATATGGCCCCTAGCCTATTTCTGAGTTTAAGGAAGAATTCTGCAATGAGAGCAATTAAAACGTATACCTAATGATATTGAGAAGTATTTTTATTAACATTAAAAAGACATTGAATTTAATACTTATCTAATGTGAAGGATGAATCTGATGTATTTTAAGGAGTTTGTTAATATCAGGCCTCGAATTTAGTAAAAAACAGCCTTAAGTGGAGTCGATTTCTTGTGATGTTTGGAAAACCTTTAGCTTTAGTGTGGGAGGTCAAATATCTGGGGGTGGTCCTGGACTCCAAACTAACATGGGGGTCGCAAATAGAACGAGTAGTGAGGAAGGGAGTAGCGACCCATGGCAGCTGCGTCGAGTGGTAGGGAGGACCTGGGGACTTAACCCTCGAACCCTTCAATGGATTTACACTGCGATCGTCAGGCCGAGGATCCTCTATGGGGTGTTGGTCTGGTGGTGTGGTGTGAACCAATCCACTACCAGCAGGAAGCTGGCAAAAATACAAAGGCTGGCAATCCTGGGTATAACATGCGCTATGAGGACAACACCCTCAGTCGCGCTAGAGGTCTTGCTGATGCTGCCACCGCTTTCCATCTGTATCAGAAGGGGGGCTATGGCGTCGCATCTTAGAATGCGAGACTCTGGAAACTGGTGCGGAGAGGGAGCAATAATAGGACATGCAAGAGTCGCCAAGGAGGTGAAAAAAGAAGTTCCGATTTCCGCCATCATGTACGGAATGCAGAGGACGATATTAGGTTGACTAGGCCATATACCCTCAGGATCTCCAGTAGGGATCAGCGGAGGATCAACAATCCTCCGGGCAGGAATACATATCGAGGGCCTGGGGGTGCGCGAGAGTTATGCTCTGGGCGCATATACCATGGCATTCGAAACGGAGGTGTACGCTATCCTGTCTGTGGCCAATAGACAGGATGTGAGGATGGGCCCCGAGAAATGTGTATACATTTGCTCGGATAGCCAGGCGGTCCTCTGGGCAGTCTGTGCGGTTAGAATCCAGTCAATACTGGTTCAGGAGCGCGCTGACGCGCTTAACGGACTAGCCAGGGCAAAGGAGGTGCAACTGATGTGGGTTCCGGGACACTATGGCGTAGAGGGGAATGAGGTAGCGAATGATCTCGCAAAGCTTGGTTTCCGGCGGCGGTTCTGTGGCCCGGAGCTTGCGATAGGCGTAAGTGGGAAGACAGTCTCTGTCGCCTTAGGCAGGTGGACTGAGGAGGCCATGGAGAGGCACTGGGGGTCGGTTGGTGGCTGCAGGCAGGAGAGGGACTTCGTGGAGGGGCCGGACAGGATAAAACTGTCTAGGTACTCGGCAGGAGTCGACCTACACTTCGCCGCATCCTTGTGGTGCTGACAGGCCACTGCGCCCTTAGAAGACACCTCACATTGATAGGCGTAGAGAGAGATCCCATTTGCCAGGAATGCGGCGAAGATGAAGAAACGTCTTCCACTACCTGTGTTCGCGCTTTTGAGAGTCTTCGCGGAGAATTGTTCAGTTCGAGGACTCTGCAGTGGAATCAGGTAAGTACCGTCCAATTGAAGACCATCACGGCCTTCATTTCAAGGTTGAGGCGGTTTGGCTACGAAACCGAGGAAGTGTAGAGCATGGTTGCTGGGTTTAGCAAAAAGGGCCCATTGTGGCCTACTTGCTTGGCATTGGCCTCCCCACCACTGCTACTACTACTACTACTTCTGATCTTATTAACTGCTGTGATAACACAATGCAGTGATGTATGGAGGCGTTAACAGAGATTTTTTGCAACCAAATGCTGGCAATGAATGATGCAATGTACAGCAAGCACAGCAGTAACTTTATTTTTCAAGCACGTGATGATGCCGTTTAAAATCTGCCCCATAGCACCGCCCCCTAATTTTCTCAGAGCTTTCTACGCCCCTCTGAAAGCCTCCAGCACCCACAAGGGGGCATTATCGCCCACTTTGAGAAAGGGTGGTATAGAGAATGACTAAAAATCACAAGTCTGTGAATAAACACTGTGACCGTTTATTTATAAAACCAGTACATTGCAGAGCAACCTAACCACAAAAGAAAATTCGGGAGGCAGCAAGTGCGTTATGGTAGTGAACTTTGTTATACAATTTTTTTCAGAGAAATATATATATAAATATATATATATATATATATATATATATATATATATATATATATATATATATATATATATATATATATATATATATATATATATATATATATATATATATATATATATATATATATATATATATATTTGTAAGAAAAACTGTTCCCATTGAGGTGGCTAATGAACTCGTTCGCGGTATTAATAAAATATAGATATGTGCCAAGTTTCATTTAAATCAGTTTAATCAGTCTGTGAAATTTCTCGTTAAATTAACAAAAATTCCGACTGAATGCTAGAAGTTGTTGAAAGAGGCCTATGGTAAGAATTCTCTATCTCGTGCGCGTCTTTTCGAGTGGAATAAACGGTTTTCTGAAGGTCGAGAGAGCACCGAAGATGACCAACGTCCAGGTCGACCTCTTTCTGTTTCAACTCCACAAACAGTGACCAAAATCAATGAAATTGTGTGCGGAGATCGTCGTATGAGCATTCGGATTATTGCTAAGATAGTAAACGCCGATAACGAAACTGTCAAACAATTATACATGATGAATGGAATATGAAGAAAGTCTAAGCGACGTTGGTTCCAAAAAATTTGACCCCTGACCAAAAGCTCGTCCGTCAACAGATATGCTCAGATTTTCTTGAGAGGTTAGATGAAGAGCCTGAATTGATGGAAAACATCATCACTTGCGATGAAACCTGTATATTTCAATACGATATTGACACTAAGTGGCGATCCATGCACTGGAAAACTCCTGCATTGTCAAGAATGAAAATAGCAAGGATGTCAAAAAATGTAAATTTAAAGTCATGCTAATCTTTTTTTTTTACATCAACGGCATCGTGATGAATGAATGGGTTCCTGTCAAACTGTAAACCAAACTTACTATTTGAAAGTTTTGGCAACAAACACTGTGACAGCGAGTTCGTAAGAAACAGTCGGAGTAGTGGATCTCTCACCAGGACAACGCACGAGCCCATAACGCGCTATCTGTGAAGCGTTATTTAGCCGCTAGAGGCACTCCAGTGCTCGAACACGCGCCGTACTTGCTTGATTTAGCGCCCTATTTCCAAAGATCAAGTCTGCCTTAGAAGGATTCCCGTTCAAGTCGATGGAGGAGGTGAAGCGAAAATCCGCGGAGCTCCTAAATGCTCTTACAAAAGAAGACTTTCGGCATTGCTTTGACCAATGGAAAAAATGAATGGAACGGTGTGTAGCGAGGGGAGGGGAGTACATTGAAGGGGAGCATTCGATTGTAGAATGATTTTCAAAATAAAACTCTTTTATAAGCAGTCTCGTTATTTAATAGCCAGACCTCGTACATCATACAGCAGTTTTAACCTCCTCATCTGAACAAAATCTTGAGCCATTCAATTTTATTTATTTTTACAGAACTGTGAAACAAGCCCTTCCTTCACGACACTCCTGGTCTTTTAATTTTTATTTCTTTACACAAACATCACAGAAGATTGCAATGATTCATAGTTCTATATGTCACCATCAAGAAATACATGGTACATCCTACATTAAGAACCATTCTTCTGTAAGTTACAAAATAGCAACACTTACATAATAAAAGCAAGAATAAACTAAAATAAAATAATACGCAATAAACGGCTATGGAGGTGAACAATAGTTCAGATAGTCTTCTATCGCTCTGTGGCATTAAAAGTCTTCTCTAGCATGAAAAATACACCAATCAGGTACATTTTTAGTCGTTTGAGAATTCTTCCTGTTTGTTATCTACTTTATATAATATAATATAATAATAACACCACAGTAGACAAACTCCACACCCAGAAGTGTTTGACTTGTGTGGGGGGAGCCTACATATAGACAAAGGACACGACCCATAACTCATCAGAAGCCAGCCTTTCCACATTCAAGTGAAAAAGACCGACTGTCCGCATACGGGACTCGAACCCGCGACTTCCTAGTCCAATTCGAGAGATTACTCGAATTGACTGAGCTACTCCGCCTGCCTATGCAACAGCATATAAAAAAAATAGTCTGAATTAATGATCAGGCCTCTTTCCAAATAATCTATGATGATAATGTGCTTACAATCCCAAAAAATCGATGCCATAACTTTGTTCGCAGACAAAACTTGTTTAGATTACTTTGCGAGTGGAGATCTGTGTCTCTTCCACTGTTTAGATTCAGGCATATGATGGTGAATTCATATCTCGTCCATAGTAATTAATCTACCAACGAACAGCTCCGGATTTACTTCAAATCTTTGCCAACAATCACACGAGAAATCGTTAGTCAACTGCGTTGCTGCTGAAAGCAGCTTGAGTGCCCATCTTGCTGACACCTTGGAAAACCACTGATTCGTTGACAATGTTTTGCTCTCGCTCTTAGGAAATGCACACATTTTCAGCAATCTCCAGTACTTTCAGTCTGCGCTCACTCAAAATCAGGTCAAAAATTTGACATGATCTGAAGTGGTTGATGTTGAAGACCTGTCATTGTGGGTATTATCTTGAATACTGTCTGTTATGTGCTTAAATTCAACTACCCACTTCTTGAACGCAAAATAAGATAGAGTAGTTTCTCTCTTGATGGATGTGCTGTAATGTTAAGCCATTTTTAAGCAGATGCTGAATGTTAGCATGATATCCGTTTTTTCCAGTTCATAAATTTCCGAAAACTTGACCAAAGCAAGCAATTATAAAATCTCAACCTGTAATAAAACAGATATTTTATACAATGTCTACCTAAGTATAAAGCTTGATAATGAATGTATCTTAAAATAAAGTAACTGCGCAGGCGAGTATGCCTTTATAATTATAAAGGTAATTACCTTGGTGTACAAAACATGCATGATTCCCTATAGTTCAGGGATTTGAACAAAAATTGATCGACGGAATCTCTTGACTCTCACTTACTAACTCAAGCAGGTGATGCCATTGTCCCACAAACCTTTTCCGTTCATGGTCTCAAACTGCTTAATAGTAATTTCTGATTTTCTCACTCATAAACATGGAAGAAGGCAACAGGAAACCGCCCCATTGCAAGCAACTAAGGCTGCTGTCCAACAAGCTTTTTCCTTTCATGGTCTTAAACTGGTTAATAATAATTTACACATTTCTCACTCATAAATGTGGAGGAAGGCAACGGGAAATCGCCGCATGGCTCCCCTTTCCCAAATCAGCAACTTTGTTTCCTACTATGTATTATACTGCTGAAATATAAATCAATATGAATTTTCGAAATGTGTGAATAGTCATACTGTTTAGAAATGGAAATAAATACTGCTTTTTATTTTTATATTTATATTTGTGATTTTAGGGAAGGCCTTGTGGTCCATTGGTAAAAACGTGTGCCTCTGAAGTTACTAAGGTTTGGCATTGCGTTTGAGCAAGTTGAATGTCCGCACATTCTGTCCTTCTGAGGGGGCGTAAAGCCGTCGGTCCCGTGTACCACGCGATGTTGGGCACGTTAAAGATCTCCACACTCGTTACAGAAATGCGGGGGCTCATCGATATTTCTAGAATAGTGAGGTGAGACTGCTCCTGTTGAAGAGAATAAAATTAGAGTTAGAATGGACTAATTAGGATGATTGATTGTATAAGATTTTTAAGTTTTTCAGATACATATTTGCAATTTGGAATCTCTAATAAGTACACTTGAAGAACCCAAATCACTACAACACATTTTTAAAAAGACCTGATGATCGTTTCACTAACCAAGTTAGCGTCATCAGAGGATGAAAAATTCTGTCCCTACTAACTTATCTAAAATGTGTCCATCTCTGGGAATTTTGGAAAGGTTCAACGAAACCTAAAATTAACATAGTTTGCTTTGTCGGAACTATCTGTATTATTATGTTATCTCTAGGACGTGTTAAAAATGTGGGAATTTTTATTTAGCGAAGCAATCAATCAGGTGGCTCGTAATCGGCGGTGGTGCCACGTTCATACAATTTTTGTTGTAACTATATTTCGCAATATATATACTTTCGAAGGAGTATAGCTGTCCTGGTTGTCTAACATTTTTTATTAATTTCAGATTATCTTCATTAACGTGATGTTTATTATTCCAAATATGTCGGGCGACAGTAGATCTATCTATAGTACCGTAACGTAATTGGGCTAAGTTTTCTTTGAATCTAACTCCAATCGATCTTTTTGTTTGTCCGACGTACTTAAGATTACAATCTTTACAACTTATTTTATAAATTACCGACTGTTTAATTACGTTTTGTACTGATGTACCACATTTTATATGTTTTTGTTTCTTGATAGCTCGAAGGACCTGATTATGTTGTGTTAAATTAAACGCTGATGTTGTAACACTTAACATTTAATAACAAACTGTTAAACTTATACAAAGTTACTAATATTATAGTATGCTTTAGAGTTCATGAGAACTCTACGAAATGATTAGTGATTATGCTATGACAAGCGTGGTGCTTGTCTCGAGTCTGTAGAAGAACTACTAAAATGATTAGTGATTATGCTCACAAGCGTGATGCTTGTGTCGAGTTTATAGAAGAACTCTACGAAATGATTATGATTATGCTGACAAGCATGATGCTTGTTCGGAGTCTATATAAGAACTGCTTTGAATGAATATTGAATATTTCTACTCTATCTACCTGATATAGGGTAGCAGACGTACTGCCAATTGTAGGTAAGAAATGACCCTTGTTGGGTTATTCCTAATCATGTTTAAAATTACATTGTACAGATGGTAGATATCATAACAAAGACGGTTACTAAGAAATATGTAAATATTAGAGGTCTAATCTTCCAGACGAGACGCCTTGACACCGACATTTTGTCCGTGTTATCCTTGTCTTTTGGGTTACCTAGCAAGTTTTTTAAGGTATTTTTTGTCGAAAATGTTAGCTGCAAGTTGACTTTTTAAAATGCTATCTAGACCCCTCGTGATTCGAGGTTCAAATGGTAAGCAAACAAAGTTTATTTCGGATTTCTCTCTTTTAAACGTTGTTGATTCCGTCAACATTTTCTTTGTTTTCTGTTTGTTGATTAATTTGTCCACCAGGCAAGCAGTGTATCCGTTATATTCGGCCACGTTCTTATTATAATTTAATTCTTTGGTATATCTACTTTTGTTTAAAGGAAAATTAATTAACCGATTTACTAAAAAATTCAGACTGGCCATTTTTTGTGCGTACATATGATGTGGGTCGTTCAGAATGTAGCTTATAGTGGTTGTTTCCTTTCTATAGACATCGAATTCTAAAGTGTCTTTATTATTGATAACTAATACATCTAGAAAGGGTAATTTATTATTAATTTCTAATTCATGAGTAAATTTTATAGAATCAAATTTATTGTTTAATCTGGCAATAAAATCTTCTATTCTGCAAATGTTTGTGTTAAACACTACGAAAATATCATCCAAATAACGAAACCACACTCTAGGAAAATAACTATTTTCACTTTCAAGATCTGTTTCAAATCTGCTCATGAAAAGGTCTGCAATAAATGGCGATAGCGGATTGCCAATTGCCATACCTTGAGTTTGTTCAAAAATTCATTGTTGAACTGAAAAATATTTTGTTTGATACAAAGGCTTGTTAAAGTTAAATATTCTTTGTAGACATTTTCATTTATGTTATACATTTTTAACAACTGCTCTAAGTACTTTAAAGTTTGCTCTGTGGGAACGCTAGGAAACAATGAGGTTACATCGAATGAAATTAAAACCTCGCCTTCAGTCAATTTAACCTCTTTAATCTTATTATGAATTTATTAATATAAAAAGTGTACTTGTCAGTGCTCATCACAGGTTCCAATCTTCACTTTGGAATCTCTAATATGTCTTTTTTTTAAATAATTAATTGTAACATGTTTTTATGTTTGTAGGATTCTCACATATTTTACAACAGCACAATAGAAACTGGTGAGGAACTTTTTAATCAGTATTGGGTGGACCTGGACAAACCTGGTGTGCAAATTCATGATGTTCTTTCCGAATCGCACAGAAGGGCAGCAGTGAGTTTTACATATAAATCTTTTATGTTCATTGTGCCATTGCTGTAATATACAATATGTCCATAAAGTATGGAATAAATTTAATGTCTCAAGAACGACCTGCTTGATGTTGTTTAGAATTTGCGTAGGGCGTTATACAGTGTGTGTCTAAATTATAGAATGAATTTAATAAACGAGATAATATTTTTTTGGGAAATATCCTCTGACCTGTCGATTTTATTTGAAAAAATACAAATTTTTGCATGAAAGTTGATTTTTCACCATCATCTGTTTTAGAGGAGTGTATTCCAAAGTCTGAGTCTGTGGCCATCTGGGGGGCAGGTGTCTGGAAACTGAAGAGGTTACGAAAGGAGTTTTAAAATAAACAAAAATAACTTATCGAGAACTTTATTTTTAACTTTTGCATCGTAAATAAAATATAGCTTTTTAATATACCGAGTTACTCAATTACTAAGTGAAACATACCTATGTGCCTGTTTCTAAGACATTAGCTTTTCCAATCTGGCTTTTGTATTTGACATACAGCCAATGATTTTCAGGTTCCAAGCGAATTCTCACTTTTATTTTAATAGCAGTCATCGATGAAAAACTTCACGAGCATAAATGACGCTATGAGATGCAAAATGGCCTAACCCACAATTTTACCAAAACGCGTTTATTATAGTAAAGTTACCTGTTATTTAAGTACTTTCAGATGCAGAGAGGCCCAAGCAACATTCGGCTACCGGTTGGTAGATGTCGGCGTAAATTCCTTTTGCATTTACAATTATTCCCATAATTCAAAAGGTAATGCTGGCCTAACAAACATATATTGTGGTTGGGCCACTATGCCTATGAAAGCAGTTAGCGGTTGTCAATAAAGAGAAGTACACCTGAATATTTATTTTCTAACTTGTCAGCTTAAACAGTGTGCAAATTAAACGCTACGGCCAAAAAAAGAGGGATCCGGAATATGTCTAGAAGAACTGCAGCAAAAAGAAAGATAGTAGTAGGAGAACAATACATTAATTCGAAAGGTACAATAATAGCTGCCAAAACAATTCAAAATTTTTAATGCAGCTTCCCATTAAAGTGTCATTTAAAAGTTACTAAAGAACGTCAAAAACATTTGTTGGAGGCCTTCTGTAGCTTAGCGTCATTTGATCTCCAAACTACAAATATTTGTTCTCTTATAGAAGCTTCAAATATCTCACGACGCCATAAAAAAGATGAAGGGGAATCAAGGAGGGGAAAAACGTGTTTATACTATTGAACGTTGGAAAATGGCGATAAAGTTAAAGTATGCAAAGCTTTCTTCAAGAATGCATTTCAAATCTATGACGGCCTTATTACTCGAGTGCTAAGGAATAAGGATAGAAGAGAAAAACATATCGCCTCAAACAAAACTTTGGGGGGAAAACTGAAAGTGAAACAATTTATTAACCGTTTCCCATCATACCAATCACACTATTCAAGGAAGAAGAATCCAAACCTGAGTGATTTGCTATATCCGAACGGCCGCAAAATTGATGTGAAAAAAAACTGACCTAATGGAATTAATCCAGTTTATACCCCCCCATTCATCATAATATGTATGCAAATCTGACGACCGCCGACGATGTATCTGAAGATTTTATTGCCGTTTATAGCGATAGAGAAAAAATGCCGGAATAAAAATATTAGTCCATCAAATTTTTTCAATGTGTAATGTGTAAATTTAATGTACCTACATATTTCAGTTAAATTCTCAATAAAAACTTTTGGTTTATTGATTTTATCTGTTATCCATTCATAAAGTCCGTATAATCAAGAATTTTTGACCTAATACCAGTGTGCCAAAGTGGCCTAAACCACATATTGCTGCTTATATGAAAAAAACCAGAGTGGCCTAACCCTCATTTTTTGCAAAAAAATTGAGGTTTTCCATATTTTAATTAACACCTAATAAAACAATTCAAAATTGTATCTTGTTTAGCAAAAATATTACAATATTCCTTTTATATTAACAGTGTTATTAGAGTGGGAAAATATCAAAAACTTCAGAGGCGTTTTTCTCATTTGTTGTATTTCGGGCTTAGGCCACTTTGCATCTCATAGCCTCAAATATGATGTTGCAAATGAAATCAAACATTTAAGAGCTTCGTTTGCTAGTTTGAGGTATTCTTGCATCCTTTTTCTTGTTTTCACATTCCATCGCTTGATATTTGAATAAGTTTTTCTTCCGTGTTTGTTGGAATTTTAGCATATTGAAAGGGATTGTCCAAAAAGGGATTCAGTATCCATTTCAATTTTGTTTGGAAAATATTCACAAAACTGTTGTTTTAAATTGCACAAAGTAACTTGCATGCCTAACAAAAAAACTGGTTCATGATTTATCGTACTGGAATTCACGTTTTCAGTGAGTTCTTGAACATACTGAAATGAACCAAAATTATTTTCCTCAATTGGAAGTTTTCCATATGTTAAGCTTTTTAACAAATTCATAAATTTTGGCCAAAACTTAGCTGGTTAGGTATATGTAAGATATATAAAAATGGACAGTGTATTTCCACAGCTTGCCAAACTAGTACTAATATACAACGTCTTTCATTTGAAAAAAATCTACATTTAGTAACTTTTTAAAGTAACAAAAATATCTGTATTGCCATCCAGTATTATAATTTAAATAAAAATTACCATGGGGTAGAGAACATCCGAGCATTACCTAACTCCATGTGGAATTCTAGCTTCTTAGAGTTTGAAGATATCAACTTTTTTGAAGGTTACGTTTTTTGGTGGAGAAAATAAAAATTGATATGTATCAAAAATGGCAACAGGTAGGTATAGATCCATGTTGAGGAAAGTTGTTAGTAATTGTATAGAGATCCTATAAATGAGATAATATGCAGGTGACACATTTAAAATATCAAAGTTGATACTATTTTTTAGTAAAAGTGGAAACGTAGCATTTTCGAAAATATTTTAGCTATACAGGACATGCGTGTTTACTACCAAAAAAAATACAAATTTTCAGAGTAATCTGTTTATTAGTTTGTCAGAAGTAGTAGTAGTAGTAGTAGCAGCAGTAATGGGGAGGCTAGCGCCAGGCATGTAAGCCACATCGGGCTCTTTTTACCAATCTCGGCCACCATGCCCGACCCCTCCCGTCACCAAACCTCCTCGACCTCAAAACAAAGGTCATGACAGTCTTCCATTGAACGAAACTTACTTGACTCGTCCATAGAGTTCATGATTCAAACGTTACTGTTCGAAGATTACCAAAAGCATTCACACTGGTAGTGGTAAGAAGATTCTTCAGTCTCACCGCAGTCTGGGCAAATGGGATCCCTTTCGACATCTACATCTTGGGTAGTCTTCTGAGACTACGGTGGCCTGTTAGTATACCGATGATACGGCGAAGTGCAGTACGACTCCTGCAAAGAAGCCGACAGTATTGTTCCTATTTGGCCTCTCCTTGAAGTCCTTCGTCTGTCTACAACCACTGACTGACCTCCAGTGCTTCTCCATGGCCTCCTCAGTTCATCTATGTAGGGCATTGGAGACAATCTTCCTACTTATGCATATAGCAGCGTTAGGCCACAGAACGTTCACTGGAAACAGAGTCTTGTGAGGTCATTCACCACGTTATTCCTCGCCACGCCATAGTATCCCGAAACCCAAATAAACTGTACCTTCTTTGGCCTGACCAGCTCCCAAAGAGCATTAGCGCACTCCTGACCATCCGAGAAAATGTATACACAATCCCTCGGGGCTTGTTTTCACATCCTGTCGAATACCTAGTTTGTCAGAAACCTGTAATGGCTTTGTAATTGCTATGCTGCAAAAAAATGTATTGAATAGTATTATAATTTACGATTCATGGTGAATCTCCTTGTACGTATATACTAAAAAAAATTAATAAATAATTTCAAACAAAGCTCAAAATTCACCTGTATCCAAATTTTCATTAAAATCAAGCAAACCCTTTTCGGTAATGTTGGTGGTCAAAAGGTGGTATGGCCTCGACTGTACTATTATTAGCCACAGACTTTTCAAACCCTTTTTGAGATATTAAATTTATTTCATACTTTATAGACACATTGTATAAATGAGTAGTAATAGGGGTATTATAAAGTTAGAGGTATAATTTAAACTGATGTGTATTTTTAACAGTGTAGACTTATTTATTATAAGAAAAAAGGTAAAGTTAATTAATTGCTTAATTAAAAATATCTCTGAAACAGTACATTTTATGTATAACATTATGTAAATAAAGTTATCCTAAAAATGAACATAAAATCTAAACAAATGACAGAATATAGAGTGTTCCATTTAAAATAACAAAAATAACATTAACTTATAGTAGGTTCTACCAGATGTACTAGAAAACTAAGAGTATTTTACGTGAGTTGAAAACTTTGGAAAACTAATACAAGCCAATTTTCAGAAATGTAACTTTATTAATTTTCTATAAATACTTAATGGACAGTCACAGTTACTAACCCTGTATTTTTACTATTTTTTAATACACAGGGTTAGTAAAGAGTATGAAAAGGCCCTTATATTTCCTGAGATATTCGTTATTCAAAAAACATATTTAAAAAAAAAGTTTTTTGACATGTTGTTGCTACAAACTGGTGATCTCCAATTTTTCCTAGCGTAAACAACTTTGTTGTTATGGCAACAAAATATATATATTTTTTTTAATGGCAAGATATGATTTTTTTGGATTTCCGGCACTATAAAAATTAAATTGGGTTCCATTAGAAGAAAAAAAAACTTAGCAAAAGTTAACTTTCTTAAAAATCAACTCCTTTGATTGGAATTCATTAATCAGTTTCTTCTCAAGTTACCCATTGAAAAAATGTGATAGTATTTGTAGCTGTCAATTGCAAAATTGTTTGTTGTCAGTTATTTACAGTTTGTAATACTTTGGTAAAGCTTTACATGAGAAAATTGAGAACCTATACAAATTAATAATAGTATAATTATGGCAGAATTGAGCAAAAAGAATTGAAATTATTGTGATGGTGGGCTACGATCACAGGAAATATAATTATAAAAGAGTGTGCATGCTTTTTCATGAAGTGCATTCTAATCGGCAGCAAATTAATGAAGGATATGTTTCCAAAATATTGAAAAAATTTAAAGAAACTGGTAGTGTCAAAGATAAACCAAAAATAGAAATACCAAATATGGCTGTAGCTGGTAATAAGGCATTAGACGTATTGTTGTCTTTTCATAAAACCCCTCATTTGTCTAGAAATGAAGTTGCTACATTACACAATCTTAGTTAGTCCCTTGTGGGTCCGGGGACTAACTACAAGAATATGCCGAAAGTAACTCCTGCTTGTCGTAAGAGGCGACTAATCGGAATCAAACACTGGCGGGGATCTTGTCCAGGTGGGCCTGGAGGGATGCGGGTATCTCTGGGGAGTGATGTGCACCCGGATTTTGAGGCCTCCACTCTGGGATTAGAAATGGACAATTGACCTCGCATGGTTGTTACTCGGGAGCGGGATTCCAGATGATACCGCCTTGGGTTGAGTGCTGGCGGGTGTCGTGTGTCCAGACGACCCGGAGGGGGTTGAGATCTCTGATGAGTGATATACACCCGGAGTTTGAGGCTCCCACTGTGTGCTTCGAAACGGACGGACGGCCTCGCTTGGGTGATGCTCGGGAGCGGGACTCTATAGGATGTCGCCTTGAGTCTACAACTGGTGGGCGTCGAGTCTAGACAAACCCGGAGGAGAGTTGAGATCTTTTTGGGTGAAGTAAAACTAGAGATTGAGGCCTCTTCTGTGAGCTTCGAAATGGGCACACTACCTCACTTCGATGCTGCTCGGATGCGGGACTCCATGATACTGCCTAGAGTCAAACACTGATGGATGTCTGGTCCACACGAACTCTGAGAGAGGTTATCTCTCTTTGAGCTTTGAAACGGGGAAGCGACTTCGCTCAGATGGCAGTACATCTGTCAAACAAAGTTTCACCTCACAAATATCGTTTCCTTTAGGAAGTTCGATTTGTTGGGTGAAATCTAAGCAAATACTGGCGGGTATAGGGTCTAGACGAACCCGGAGGAGGGCTGAGATTTCTAGGGGTGGATTACACCTGGACTACTCTGTGAGTTTCAAAACGGGCTAACGACCCCACTTGGATGCTGCTCGAGGGCGGGACTTCATGATACCGCCTCGAGTCAATGAAACACTGGTGGGGGGTCTGGTACAGGTGAGCCTGGAAGGAGGCAGATATCTCTGGGGAGTGATGTGCACGCGGATTTTGACGCCTCCACTGTGGGCTTAGAGATGGACAATTGACCTCGCTTGGTTGTTACTCTGGAGCGGGGTTCCAGATCATACCGCCCTGGGTTGAGCGCTGGCGGGTGTCGTGTGTCCAAACGTCCCGGAGGGGGCTGTGATATCTGATGAGTGGTATACACCCGGAGTTTGGGGCCCCCACTGTGTGCTAAGAAACGGACGGATGGCCTCGCTTGGGTGATGCTCGAGAGCGGGACTCGATGGGATGTTGCCTTGAGTCTAACACTGTTGGGTGTCGGGTTAAGATGAGCCTGGTAGCGGAGATCTCTAGGGGTGGATTACAACTGGAGATTGGATGCTGCTTGAGAGCAGGACTTCATGATACCACCTCGGGGCAAACACTGACGGCAGTCGGGTCCAGATGAACTCAGAGAGAGAGGTTATCTCACTTTGAGCTTTGAAACAGGCTAGCGACCTCACTCAGATGACAGTACACCTGCCAAACAAACTTTCACCCTCAAGAAAAGATCCACTCCCGCAGGGAGTTGGAATTGATGGGTGAAGTTTAAATAATTAGACGTGAGCCACAATAGACCCAAGGTCGCGGTAGAGGGACTGGAATAGCCCACTCACAATAAATTTAATCTAATCTAATCTCTACACAATCTTTCACAAAAATCTGTGGTAATACGCCAAAAAAAAAAAAAAAAAAAAAGTACAGTTGGTACAAAGGCTTGTAGATGGCGATTTTCAGTGGCATGTTGAATTTTGTAATATTATGGTAAGAGCCTCAGTGGTTCAATGGTAAGAACGTGTGTCTGAACTGAATGGCACTGGGTTCAACAGTGTTCTCCTTTTACTTTTTCAGTACATACTGTAACATTAACATCAACTGAGGTTGTGGCATTGTAATTGAGAAATTGAATGTCTGCGCGTTCCTTCCTTCGGAGGGGGCTTAAAGCCGTTGGTCCCGTGTCCACGCAATGTTGGGCACGCTAAAGATCCCTACCCTTCTTACAGAAAGGCAGGGGTTCGGCAAAATTTCCAGGATAGTGAGGTGAAACTGCTCCCTGGCGTCGGTGATTGGCGATAGTCGCGGAAATAGACCGGCGTTAAAGAAAAATATATATGGGTATATATATATATATATATATATATATATATATATATATATATATATATATATATATATATATATATATATATATAATATGGTAGGCCATTTTAATCAGAATTTGGACTTTGGTAGAAACATTCTTTTCTCAGCTCAAGCCACGTTTACACTGCATGGATTTATTAATAAACAGAATTATCATTGTTAGTGTCAGGAAAATCCACAATGGATGCTGGAGGCTCAAACCCAGCGACCACAAAAAATTAATGTATGGGCTGGTATACTAGACAGCAGTATTATTGGGCCATTCTTTATGAGGGAAATATCACATCTGAAAAATATTTAAATTTATTAGGAGAAGAAATTATACCCACTGTGGTTGCAGTGGGCCCAGTTAATGAAGTTTGGTTTTAGCAAGATGGAGCTCCTAGTCATTCTGGGTGACACGTGCGGCAATATTTGTATAAAGTTTTCCCAGAAAAGCTAGTTGAGTGCTGTGATGCTCTTGAATGGCCTGCTTGCTCTCCCGATTTGAAGTTTCTTCGAGTTCACTTGAAGAATTTTTTCTACAAAGACATGCCATTAAATCTGGGAAGACCTGAAAGCTAGAATTATTAGCGAAACAAGACAAATTTTGCATTCCAGCTTAATTAGTGTAATACCTTTGAAACACGAATTCAATTGTGTATTGATAATAATGGAGATTTTGAACATTTAATTAGTTAATAATTATTATTGCTGTTTTATTTTATTTTTGGTTTGTCAGTTGCTTTTATAATTAAAGTAAATTTTTTCTTTATTTTTTTCTTATAGAATTCGATCTAAATGTTATAGTGCCGTATCAAGAAAGTGACGTCCTTTGTGAAAGTGCAAAAAAATGTAATCTTGCTGCTATGTATTGAAACTTATGAGGAGCGCAAGCGCCACATTTCACACCTTCCCTGTTTGTTCTCACATAATGCGGTGTCCCCAGTATACTCCACTTGCCATTACCAAAAGAGATTTAGTTGCGATAGCAACGAAGTTGTTTGCGCTGGGAAAGTTTGAATATCTCTAGTTTGTAGCAAGAACTATGTCAAAAACAATTTCATAAAATATATTTTTTTTTAATACAAATATCTCAGCAAATACTAGTGTCTTTCCATCCTTTTTACTAACCCTGTATGATAATTTAAATAAATACAGGGTGATTGATTAGTACGATAAAGTCCAGTATATCCTATGTCTTTTGACGTATCAAAGTAAGAATTGGGGAGATAGTAGCAACTATTAAGCTTCATATTTTAAATTTAGGTACAATGCTACAGGGTGTTCCGTAACGCCGTGCCTGTACAAAGTTAATATGTTTTTAAATAAAACACCCTGTATTTTAATTTAAATTTGAAATCTGCATCGCTTCCTCATGACAAGAATATAGGGTTGTAATATGTTGTACAGGGTGTTTAAAGAGTTATAACTAATTTTCCATGAAAATCGTAACAAGTTCAGCACCCTGTATAATTAAAAAGGAGTACAAGAACAATGATCTATTGCAGCCGTAGCTTTTTAATTATTGTTAAAATTTATAAAAGTGATTGATTTTGTTAATTTTCATTAAATCGAGTGCTGGGTGAATCAAAACACAAATTCATTATTCTCTTAGTTTTTTAAATTGTCCCTGTATATTGTGTAACTATCGTAAAGTACTATCATTATATATTTATTTCTTTTTTTGTTAAGCATTCCCTATACCCAAATAATTAGTTTTTGTTATTTTCATTTTTCTATGCAAAGTATCGAGGGTCATGATTTATTTGTCAAAAACTGGCAGTTTAGCATTATTATCTGTAAATTGAGTGGTGTGGTACATTTGTTGCTATTTTAAATAATCTAAAGTAGGCCAAAGACGAATTGAACTCGCGATGAAATGATAGATATGATGTGGATACTGGGAGCATGCAAGAAAAACGCTTTACTATCAACCAGAGTTTACCATCAAAGTTTTCCTGGGGCAAAATCAAGTTTTGAAGGATTAAGGGATGGGTTTAACAGCACTGGTTCAGTTAACTATGAGAAGTAAGAACGAACAAATACTGCTGTGACAGAGGAAATCGAAATGAATGTGTTGTTGGCAGTTACAAAAAATCTACATACAAGTATACGGAGTATTGCCAAAGAACAAGAACTCAGTTACTACTGTGTGCAAAAAATTATTTCTAAAAACAAAATGCACCCTTACCACATTCAATTGTAACAAGAATTAACTGATTATGATTTCGAATTGAGATTAGCATTTTGTGGATGGGCGCTACAAAAAGTTAATCAACAGAGGTATTTTTTTGACTATGTACTATTTGGAGATGAAGCTACATTACATAGAAATTGTTGTGTTAACAGGCACAACTTCCACTAACATTCTACAAGTAATCCATACAATATTAAGCTCATAAAAGTATACGCCTCTACAATGGATCATGACGATGAGGAGATAGACCTCCTCTATGAGGACATTAACACTGTTCTAAACGAACACCGAGAGCACTTTACTCTAATATCTGGCGATTTCAACGCCAAAATAGGCAGAAAAATGAATCAAAGTGAGGAATCACTTGGAGACTTTGGCTTAGAAGGTAGAAATGATCGAGGAGAAACGCTGCTCAGCTTTCTACTACAAAATAATCTGTTTCAGATGGGTAGCTTTTTCTACAAAAAAACCAATAGAAGATGGATGTGGAAAAGCCACAATGGGAAAACAAGAAACGAAATAGACTTTATCATCACAGATAAAAAACACATAATAAAAGACATGACTGTCCTAAATAGGTTTGCTACTGGGAGCGACCACAGGCTTGTTCGAGCAAAAGTAGCTATTGACATTGGCAAAGAACGACAAAAAATGATCCAAAAGAGCAATAAATCAAATTTACTAATAAATCCAGCAGATGTAAATAGCTTTGAACAGTGGATTACCACTAAATTAACCAAGGCTGAAATAGAACACACCATTGGTATTGACATCAACAAACTGAATAATATCATTACAACCACAATAACTGAAGCCCAAAGTCGGCACTGCTCAACAAATGAATGGGAAGAAAAGCTAAGCAGGGAAACCAAACTGCTCATAGAAAAAAGAAGAGATATGAGGTCAAGAAGCTATGCGTCTGAAGAAGAATTAAGAGAAATAAATAAACAAATTTCAAAAGGCATCCGACGCGACGTAAGAGCTTTTTAGACACAACCAAATCAAAGATACCATAGAGAACAACAAGGGTATGAAAGTTCTACGTAGAAAGCTTGACAATGGAAAGAGACAAATAATAAAACTTAAAAATGTACAAGGGCACACATCAACGAACGGGAAAGATATTCTAAATATAGTGGAAGAGTTTTATGGAATGCTATATAAAAGCCAAAGTGATATAAGTCTACATCCAGAATCTGACATACTAACCCGTAAAAAAGGTGTGGTTAACCAGGGCTCGGAAATACTGATGGAAATATCACTAGATGAGATTAAACTAGCCCTGAAAAAGATGAAAGATCAAAAATCGCCCGGAGAAGACTGTGTGGTTTCCGATGCGATAAAGATTGGTGGTCCTTGCTTGCTCCAAAAAATCAAATCTCTTTTCAACCTTTGTCTCTTCAATAGTACGATACCAGAAAAGTGGCACAACACCATCGTAATACTGGTCCACAAGAAAGGAGACATCTCGAACCTAGAAAATTACAGGCAGATAAGTCTACTTAGCCACCTCTACAAATTATTTACTAGAATAATTACCACACGTCTTGAAAATAAGTTGGACTTCGTCCAGTCAGTGGAACAAGCCGGTTTTCGAAGTGGGTTTGGAACCAATAATCATGTCCAGAGCGTCAAAACAGTGATTGAAAATACCATCGAATATGGCAGACCTCTGTCCTTGCTTTTGTGGATTTCCATAACGCTTTAGACACTGTGGAGCTGGACGTAGTGTTGCAGTCCCTGGAAGCATGCCATATTGACTATCGCTACACCAAACTAATTATATATAAAAATGCTACTCTTGTGGTAAAACTAACCAGGGCTCGGAAATACTGATGGAAATATCACTAGATGAGATTAAACTAGCCCTGAAAAAGATGAAAGATCAAAAATCGCCCGGAGAAGACTGTGTGGTTTCCGATGCGATAAAGATTGGTGGTCCTTGCTTGCTCCAAAAAATCAAATCTCTTTTCAACCTTTGTCTCTTCAATAGTACGATACCAGAAAAGTGGCACAACACTATCGTAATACTGGTCCACAAGAAAGGAGACATCTCGAACCTAGAAAATTACAGGCAGATAAGTCTACTTAGCCACCTCTACAAATTATTTACTAGAATAATTACCACACGTCTTGAAAAGAAGTTGGACTTCGTCCAGCCAGTGGAACAAGCCGGTTTTCGAAGTGGGTTTGGAACCAATAATCATGTCCAGAGCGTCAAAACAGTGATTGAAAATACCATCGAATATGGCAGACCTCTGTCCTTGCTTTTGTGGATTTCCATAACGCTTTAGACACTGTGGAGCTGGACGCAGTGTTGCAGTCCCTGGAAGCATGCCATATTGACTATCGCTACACCAAACTAATTATATATAAAAATGCTACTCTTGTGGTAAAACTAACCAGGGCTCGGAAATACTGATGGAAATATCACTAGATGAGATTAAACTAGCCCTGAAAAAGATTAAAGATCAAAAAACGCCCGGAGAAGACTGTGTGGTTTCCGATGCGATAAAGATTGGTGGTCCTTGCTTGCTCCAAAAAATCAAATCTCTTTTCAACCTTTGTCTCTTCAATAGTACGATACCAGAAAAGTGGCACAACACCATCGTAATACTGGTCCACAAGAAAGGAGACATCTCGAACCTAGAAAATTACAGGCAGATAAGTCTACTTAGCCACCTCTACAAATTATTTACTAGAATAATTACCACACCTCTTGAAAAGAAGTTGGACTTCGTCCAGCCAGTGGAACAAGCCGGTTTTCGAAGTGGGTTTGGAACCAATAATCATGTCCAGAGCGTCAAAACAGTGATTGAAAATACCATCGAATATGGCAGACCTCTGTCCTTGCTTTTGTGGATTTCCATAACGCTTTAGACACTGTGGAGCTGGACGCAGTGTTGCAGTCCCTGGAAGCATGCCATATTGACTATCGCTACACCAAACTAATTATATATAAAAATGCTACTCTTGTGGTAAAACTACATGAAAACACGAATCCTATAAAAATTGGGAGAGGAGTACGCCAGGGAGATACGATGTCTCCAAAACTGTTTATCACTGTCCTGGAATATGTGTTCAAGTAGCTAGATTGTGACCAGAAAGGTCTAAGAATAGACGGCCAAAGTCTGTCAAACTTACCGTTTGCAGACGACATT
Organism: Tillus elongatus; assembly: GCA_964006375.1. Lineage (NCBI taxonomy): Eukaryota > Metazoa > Arthropoda > Insecta > Coleoptera > Cleridae > Tillus > Tillus elongatus. The sequence goes on along the minus strand of OZ023265.1, from coordinate 132,917,128 downwards.
GTCTTACTAGCTGACAACTTGGAAGATATTAGAGTGATGCTACAGGAACTCTAGGAGGCCTGTGCAACAGTAGGTCTAAAAATGAACATCTGAAAAACAAAATTTATGACAAATCTCGTCCCTAGTAACAACCTAATTAATGAAAACTCTGAGGTGGAATGGGTAGATAAATACACATATTTGGGCCACAAGTTAAGCATATCCAAAGCTAACCAAACATGCGAGATAAGCAGAAGAGTTATACTCTCCTGGGCGGCTTACGGCAAACTTGGAGATGTTTTCAGAGGCAACCTACCAATGTGTTCTACCAGTTATGACCTACGGCGCCGAAACACTACCCTTACCAACGCTTCCGCTAAGAAACTAAAAGTAGCACAGTGCAAAATGGAGAGGTCGATGCTTGGCGTTTCGTTACGTGACCATATTAGAAATGAAGAATTACGCAGAAGAACAGGAGTGACTGATGTGGTCGTACATGTGGGAAAACTCAAATGGAAATGGACAGGACATGTGGCTCGCATGCAAGATGACAGGTGGACAAAACGATTACTTGAATGGAGACCCAAATCCGATAAAAGAGACAGAGGAAGACCACCAACTCGCTGGACAGACGACATTACAAAAATTACAATAAACTGGATTCGTAGCGCTCAAGACAGAAAAGAATGGACTCAACTAGGGGAGGCCTATGTCCAGCAGTGGACGCAGAGGGCTGATTGATGATGATGATGAATCCATACCACATAATTACACACAGTTAAACTAGATGGTTGTTAAATGCATGGGGAGGTATTGTTGGTAACTATGTATTAGGACCATATTTTTTGATGAGCATTTAAATGCTGAGATGTATTTAGATTTTTTAGTAAATCAGTTACCCATATTACTGGAAGAGGTTCCACTTCATATACGTCAGCAAATGTGATTCTTATGGCGGTGCTCCTGTCCACCATAATCGGAAGAGGTGCGCCAGTGTGGTGGCCTCTGAGGTCACCGCAATTTAATTAAATGGACTCTTTTCCTTGAGGTTATATTAAAAATGAAGTTTATAAAACACCCACAACAACAAGAGATGGCATAAAGGAGAGTATAACAAATCAATTTCGAAATTTTCAGTGTACAAATGCTGTGTAATCTAAGTAACTCTTTCAATTGCCGTTTTCAGGCGTGCGTTATATGTCTTAGGAGGTCATTCTGAAACCTTTCATAATTAAGATTTATTGTATTTTAGTAAAATAGTGTTTCTTCTATTTTAACTTCACACCATTTTTGTAATATCCATTTGTAATAAACTTGTTTTCTTTCGGTGTTCATTATTTGACCACTGAATTCATTGACAATAATGCTAAACTGTCAGTTTTTGATAAATAAATCATGGCCCTTGATACTTTGCATAGAAAAATGAAAATAACAAAAACTAATCATTTATTGTATAGGGAATGCTTAGCAAAAAAAAGTATAATGATAGTACTTTTCGATAGTTACATAATATACAGGATGATCGATTAAAAAAAAAAACTTAGAGAATAATGAATTTGTGTTTTGACTCACCCAGCAACTCATTTAATGAAAATTAACAAAATGAATCATTTTTATAAAGTTCAACAATAATTAAAATGCTACGGCTGCAATAAATCATTGTTCTTGTACTCCTTTTAAATTATACAGGGTGCTGAACTTGTTACGATTTTCACGGAAAATTGGTTATAACTCTTTAAATATCCTGTATAATATATTACAACTGTATATTCTTGTAATGTGGAAGTGAAGCAAATTTCAAATTAAAATTAAAATACAGGGTGTTTCATTTAAAAATATCTAACGTTGTACTGGCAAGGCGTTACGGAACACCCTGTAGCATTGTAATTAAATTTAAAATATGAAGCTTAATGCTCGCTATGATTTCCCCAAATTTTACTTTGATATGTCAAAAGACAGAATATACTGGACTTTATCATACTAATTAATTACCCTATATATATATATATATATATATATATATATATATATATATATATATATATATATATATATATATATATATTCATATTTTCTTATGATTTGTTTTTACCCAATTATTGTTTTATTTTTATTTTGTTTAAGACCATTACATTATCGTTTGACTTTCCCTACTATGGCCACTTTATTAGAAACATAACAATCACCACCGGAGGTTTCTTGTACACTGGAGACTACATACATGCATGGTTGGCCGCCACACAATACATCGCACCACTCATGGCTAATTTTGACATGAGTTTGTCCAATGACAGCTTTGTAAAATACTATGATAATGGTGATTTCCTTTTATTTTTATTTATTATTATTTTTGTTAATCAGATTTTTTGTTTACTCAGTAGTCAAAATGTCCCCAGTATTTACCTTTTTTTTCTCTGTTCTGTTTTTCAGGAACTGCTCTTACTGTAATGTGGGAGAATGCAGCTCTACAAGACAGACCTAATGATGGTGAATTTACATTCCAAGCTACGCTACTAAACACTGGGGATATGTACTTTGTTTACAAGAATGTACCTGTTGTTATCGAAAATATATATGACGAGTTTCATCCTGTTAAAGTTGGACTCAGCGATGCTTACATCATTGATAGAACTATATACTGTAAGGATGTACAAATTTGTTGTTATATTGCTATTCCATTTCATCTTCACAAGATATTTTATAATATATGTGTTCAGGTTGTCACTTAAACTTAGTGACAATTTGCAAGTCAGTTAATTGCTTAGAATATATAACAACAGGAAGGAGCATTTCAAAAGCTGCACTATAAGAGGACATGCAACAAGGTTTATATTTATTTATTTATTTATTTCTCCATTCAGTCCAATTAATACAGATGCTGTACATAGGACAGGTCAAACATATAAATACAGTGTAATAGATGTCTTAAAATTAAAGTCAACATTCTATAGAGGCAAATTTACACTAAAAATAATCGTATAAAAAAGAACATAGTAAAAACATAAACAAAATAAGCTGTGTAAATAAAACAAATTGTATAAACAAAAGCACAAAAAAAAGACAGGCATACTATTCATTCATTAGACAAACGATAAGTATAAATAAAATGATACAAACACAGAACAAACTGAAAGTAAAATCAAAAGACAAGAAATGTATTTAGTAAGTAAACACATACTGCCTATGCGTGTCTACTGAGGTTTCCACCGAATAAGTTTTTTCAATGAACTCAACATTATAGAAACACCATCCCAGTAGGAACACTTTAAGGTACTTTTTTAGTTTGTTTATATTCAGTTCAAAAAGATCTGGTGGCAAATGGTTACATATCTTGATAATTTGTGTGTGTGTGTGTGTGTTCAAATGCTAGGATGGCAACGGAGTGATCCTCCACTAGCCACAGACTTTTATCAATTACACGGTTGATAATTTTTGCCTTTACACCTTGTTGCACTAAAGGTAATCTTGTTGAATCTTGCCGCATCAAGTATTTGCTTCTAGTATTATGGTAATGTTCTGTGTACTGATTCTCAAAGAACTCTGGGTATTTTTTCCTGAAAACCACACATTCTAACTGGTAGATTGATGTCAAAGTTAATATACCATACTCTCTGAATGCCGGTCTACATGACTCGTACCCCAGACCAAATAAAGTTATGATGCATATTTTCTGCAATATCTTGATTCTTTGAATATCAGTGAAATCTCCCCAGAAAATTATGCCATATTTTATAATTGATTGTACATAGCCATTGTATGCTAAAATGGCGGTCTCTATGCCAACTTCATGTTTCAGTTTACGCAGCTGGAAGCAAAGATCACTTCAACTTTGATGTCAGGCAACTTACTTGTTGCTTCCAGGTAAGCCTCGAGTCCAACCAAACCCCAAGAAATCTTGCTGATTCAGCGCTTCTGAGCGACACATTATCAAACAATGTAATTTCCACATTCTCACCAAGGTATTATGCATGAAATAAGGTGACTTCTGTTTTGTTTATATTAAGAAAAAGGGAATTTTCATCAAACCACCTTTTTAGTGTGGACATACCATTTTTAATTTCACACTTCAGACCTTCCAAGCATTCTGATCGAACTGCCACTGATTTATCATCTGCATAGCACGTTATACCAGTGCTAATGTGTGGCAGGTCATTCACAAACAGTATGAACAATACAGGTCCTAAGATAGACCCCTGTGGTATCCCTCACTTGATGGGAAGATAGCCAGAGGTACATACTTTTTTGTTTCCCAACTGAACTTTTTGTAATCTATTGTTTAGTTATGATGTTAGCAAGTTATGTGAGTTTCCCCTAATTCCTAATTTGTAAAGTTTGTCCAATAAGTTTAAGTGTTCTATGGTGTCAAATGTCCTGAATAGGTCTAAAAGTATCCCAGCTGTTTTGTTTTTGTGGTTTATTGAATCAATGATTTCCCCCAACAGCTTTTATATACGCATTTTGTTTGGTAGATAACACACCATTCTTGGTCATAAATTCCAAGATGTGTTTAGCCAATAGCTTCTCTATTATCTTAGAAATGTTACTGAGAAGGGATTGGTCTGATTAAAGACGTTGCATGGTAACTCTCGGCCAGTCAGGGTGAAGCGACAATATGTCACATGTATTCCCAATTTAAATCTAGTGCATTCTATATTGAAATCAGCCGGAATTTTTATGTTCACTTTTTCAGTTATGTTCTTTTTGAACTTATAACAAGACTAAACATTTAATAACAAGTTGAAATTAAGATTGTGTCTCAAATTAGACAGAATGTTTTTCTTATAAACCACAACCTAGGTTTCTAGTTGTTTTAATAGTTTACTTACCTATTTTACTGGATAGGCCTGATTTAACAACATGGACTGATTACCATAAGTAAATTATTTAAGTTTATAATATTTAGGTAGGTATATATTTTTACACATACAAAATAGTAGGTCTATAATTTTTACAATCAATTTACAAGCAAAAAAAATCATACATCTCATATTTAAGTTTAAAATAATAGTAAATTGTGCTAGTGCAATAACTAAATTAATAATATAGGTATAATAATATTATTCGTGTGCGGATTGAGAAATTGATCAAAATTTCAAATCTGGAATAGATCTAAATTTCAATTTTTTGGATTTTCTCGCACAAATATAATAATTATCCCTAATAAAAAACCAACGACCATCTAAGCACATGTCTGCCTAGCATAATTACTACACTGCAAAAAATTAAACTGTGAAATTCCTTAGAACCTGTAGGGAGTGTGGTAGTATATGTATAAGCAGAATAAACTGTCAGAGATTGCTTATTTTGTTATGATAAATTTATATTTATCTCCGAACGTCACTGTCACTACAATAGGAACGCCGCGAAAGATTTATATCCGGGAATGTTTATGTTAAGGTCATAAGTTTTAATTACCCCTATCTTTTTACACTTGATCTCATTTGTGTTGCATGGTCGGCAGGGCAGAAAGGGACAAAATAAACATTTTTTGAGAAAGAAACAGCTGTTAAACATTCTGATTGCATTTTCTTTTTAATTTATCAAGGCCACTGAAATTACTCAGTTCATTAGTTGATTTACAATCGGAAAGCGAGTTTGTGTGTTCACAGTATATTTTCTATTAAATTCAGCATGTCGCTGAAACAGAAAAGACACGTTTTAACCATCAAACATCACCATTATTGATCTACTGTAATTTTTTCATTGAAGCTATGATTTTGGTGTGTGCTGTGTGCGCGCGCGCGCTTGTGTGTATATACAGGGTGTTTCAAAAATTATGGTCTATGTTACAGGTGCACATTTAGCACAAAAAAATAAGACTATTTTTTCATATAAACATGGGTCCGCAAATGCTTAGTTTTTTAAATACAGTGTGTTAAAGTTATTTGTTTTTGTCAGTTTTTCACGAATAAGTCCAAGTCAAATTAAAATTTTGAGGTGAAAATTGGCATGTGGGAGTTTTCGAGGGCGAGAAATTGAAATATGTTATTGTTAATAACACTGCTGGCAGAGGGCGCCACCTGTAAGACATGGCTTGCATTCAATTGGCTATAATTTTTTGACACCCAGTAATATCGACCTACCATATAGCTACATTGTAGCCCTTATCAATTGTAAGCAAAAAATGTATATTTGATTTAAATCTCTCAGACACACCATTTTCGAGATATTTCAATTTTTGTATGTCGATGTCGCTCAAAAATTAATTCTGCGGCGAATCATAGGAATACATTTTTCACCTTTTAATTGCTATCAGTATGTATAAACTTAATTTTCTTATTCTCTAGTTAAAAAATAAAATTTTACCAGAAAAAAGAACTGACAAGACACAATCATGTAGAAAGAATAAAAATAAAGTTACTGCTGATCAAGGCAGACCACGAAGTGCACGAAATCCTGATTTTTAAGAGGCTGTTCTGGATGAATTTGAACAAAATCCAGAAATAAGTACTAGGGAAATGGCCAATCATCTGGGAGCATCCAATGCAACAATATGGCGAGTTCTTCACGAGCAACAATTGCGTCCATATCACATCCAACATGTGCAGGCACTATCGCCTGAAAGATATTTAATACCTCGCCTACAATTTTGCCAATGGTTTCTTCAACATAATAATGTAAAGAACTTGTTGAATTGTGTATTTTTCACTGACGAGTCTGGATTTAGGCGCGACGAGGTCGTCAATTTTTGTAACAGCCATATTTGGGCTGACGAAAATCCCCACACACTTTTTGAAAGGCATCATCAACAGCAATTTTCCTTAAATGTATGGGCTGGAATTGTGGGGTGTAATTTGATAGGACCAATTTTTTTACCTCACAGACTTAATGCTACAACTTATCTTGAATTCCTGCAAAACCAACTAAATGGTTTATTAGAAAATGTACCTCTTGACATAAGACATAACCTGTGGTTTATGCATGACGGAGCCCCCCACATTTCGCCCTAAATGTCAGAAATTACCTTAGCAATACTTGGACGCAAATGGATCGGACGCGGTAGACCTCAGCCATGGCCGGCTCAATCCCCTGATTTAAATCCTATGGACTTTTATTTATGGGGTCATCTCAAAAGTATTGTTTATGAAGCAAATGTTGAAAATGTTGATGATCTGCAGCAAAGAATTGTACTTGAATGCGAACAAATTAGAAATACACCAGAAATATTTCACAGAGTACGACGTTGTATGCTCCGCAGAATACGAAAGTGTATTGAAGTGGAGGGTGGCCATTTATTGTAGTCCAGTATCATAAAATGTTATAAACTTCTTTATTTGTTGTTAAAATTTGAAGACAATACAATTAATTACTTGACAAAAATTAATTTTTGTGCGACATCGACATACAAAAATTGAAATATCTCGAAAATGGTGTGTCTGAGAGATTTGGATCCAATATACATTTTTTGCTTACAATTGATAAGGGCTACAATGTAGCTATACGGTAGGTCGATATTACTGGGTGTCAAAAAATTATAGCCAACTGAATGCAAGAACACCCTCTGTGAGCAAATCTGCGAATTTACATAATATTTTGTTTTTACTTATTTTGGAAAAGAAAAGAAGAAAAGTTAATTCCCACTTTCCATTGCCTTTTTAGAATTATTTTTGCACATTAATGTACTACAAACAGCTCCAACCGTCATCGAAACAGATATTTAGGTTAAGTTATATTTATGGAGTTCTTGTACATTAAACACGTACTTATCTTCCTTTATCACAATTCACCAATTTAATTGTTGAATATAAAAATAATCTTAAATAAATAACGTCCAATTCGTAATACTGTTGATTCACCCTGCAGTTATGTTTACAATGTCACTCAAAGAGACAATAGTTTGGATTTAACTGATATTTCATACAACATTAACATTAAAGTAAATCTGTAACCGATCGTATTCAAAAAATTTTTAGCAAACACTAAAAGGTACACAAATTTCTAATAAATTGTATTTAAAGCACCAAAACACAATCTGAAATCAGGAATACACATGACGTATTACCCTCCTCTTGTGTTTCTCCCCTCAGAGTTACCACACAAATTTCTAATTTAAAGTACCAAAACGCAATCTGAAATCAGGAATACACATGACGTATTACCCTCCTCTCGCGTTTCTCCCCTCGAGAGTTACCACACAACCTACATAATCTATAAACCTTGGACGTGCGACGTGAAAGCCATCTTGAACCTCCTATTTGATGATTCATTTTTTTCATTTGTGTTTGTGCTGCTCACTGAATATCTCACATTTGGGTTTGTTGGGAAATTAGTGTGAACTAGTACTATGATTGTGATTTGTCTTATATAATAGGTCATTATTTGGTTAATTTCATTTTCTACAACGATCACATCATTGCAACTGTCATATTATTTATTTATTTATTGAATACATGCCCAACAGGATAATCCCATTAATAGGGCACCAAACAAAAAGAACAATATGAACAAAAAATACTTCTAAAACAAAACTAAAATACTGTGCAAAACATCACAAGGCAGAAATTCCACAAAACAGTACATATAATGGCCTTAATAACTGACAAAGTAAGATATAGCCACCCTACAAATAACTTCAGCCTTATGCGAATAGAAGTCGCACAAGTTTGCAATATCATTAAAGTCAGAGCTCATTGTGTACACAGGTGATTTCATATACGAGTTAGTCCTTGGTATTGGAGGCTTAAACACTCTCATCACTCTAGATGCAGCCCATGGAACTGAGAAATTTAATTGCATCAATAAGCCTGGACAATAAACTACCATGAAACAAGTTATGCAGGAACATCACAGATGCAACTTTTCTAAGCGAATACAAACGGGGGTGCCAGTTTGCATCAACAATTGGCCATGATCGCATCCCGTCTGTGGGTAGGTACCAAATGCCCTATATACAAGGTGTTTTAAAAACGTATGCTGAACATCTTCCAGAGCGCCAATATGAACACTAAAAGGATCGAAAACCAAGCTACAATATTCAAGCCTCGATCAAATATAGGCAAAATAGAGAATTTTCAAGCTATCCAAATTAGAAAATGATCTGCTATTCCTCATAATGAAACTCATCAACTTCAAACAAGATGCTGTGATTGTTTGAATATGCCCAGTGAAACTTAAATGTTCATCATATATAATGCCAAGATCCTTGTGCGTTTCAGTCCTAGCCAATGGTACACCACCTACTTTGTAGGGAAAGGCTATACGGCTGGTTTTTCTAGTGTATGTCATCACTTTGCATTTCGAGACATTTAATTCAAGTCTGTTCTCAACACACCACAGCTGCAAGTTGTCAAGGTCCACCTGGAGTCTTGAACAGTTACCAATATTGTGAACACTGGAGTATAATTTGTGATCATCAGCAAATAATAGATGATTACCAGAAATTACAGAGCTTATGTCGTTGATAAATAACAAAAACAGGAGCGGGCCAAGATTGGAATCCTGTGGAACACCGGAGCCAGCAGTGAAGGGTTCAGACTTAAATCCATTATAAAAAACATATTGCACGCGGTTAGTCAAGTACGATCGAAAGAATTCTATCAGCTGCCCACCAAGACCCGCCAAATGCAGCTTATACAAAAGTGTTGAGCGGTCAACACAATCGAGCGCTTTGGAGAAGTCTGTATAAATGACATCCACCTGACCCCGTCGATCCAAAGCTTCACTTACATACTGTGTGCACAGGGATAAATTCGTCATTGCTGAGCGCCCCTCCATAAACCTATGCTGGTATTGTGACGAGCAACACTTCACGGCAGGATAGATACAACCATACAAAACTGCCTCAAAAATTTTAGCAAAATTACTTAGGATAGCTATAGGCCTGTAGTTGCTGACGCTCGAACGGTCCCCAGACTTAAAAACAGGACAGATCCGAGCAACCTTCCAAACCTCAGGGAAGCAATGTGTGCACAGCGACAGGTTAAATAGGGTTCTAAGAAGTTTGAGAAGAGCATGCGCACAGTGGCAACCTGCTTTTCTGTTTCAACTATGTTTTATAATGCTCATTCCTGTTGTTTTATATTCTAAGGTTAATTGACTTTACCAGTGTATAAAGTTTGGTTTTACATTTTTCAGTTGTTAGAAAAAAAACAATTTATGAGTATCACAAGGTACAGTTCCAGAAACAGGACATTAAAAACTATACAGTAATACATTTAATTGCATTGCCCACTTGTCTCAGCAATAATGATTGTACATCATGTCTCACTGCCAAAATAGACAATTTTACCGTAAGTATTTTCTAATTCTTCTAGACTCTATTTCAGAATTTCGTGTTGATTTTATTAATGGTTATGAAAAAGAAATTCACCTTTGCAAAGTCATAAGATGTACTTGTGCAATTTTTTACAAGTTACTTCTCTTTTAAATATTTGATGGGCGTGAAAAGATTATAATATAAGCTGTTAGCAATTGGGGAAGTTACTGTTAATTACACATCTTTCATTGAAATTCTTATCTGTCATTATTATTTTTACTTTTTCATGAGCTATGCTCCTTAAATGTTAAAGAGCATCTTCTAAATATGGAATCCTATAATATACACCACTTTTTTGCTGATCGATACACTCTACCTTATTCATAGTGTTCATTAAATTATTTCTTCTGTTGTCTTAAGTAATTCGCATGTGACAGTATTTGAAATAAAGCTGTGTTGTGATTATTATTATTAATGACACAAGTCAGGTCAGGCTGCGAGGAGCTATATAGTAGATAAACCGTTGTTGGCCAGTTTCCTTATTTATTTGTCAAATAGCCACAATATACTTTGTGCTTCAGTTGTCGAAAATTTCGTTAAAACTTTAATAAACTAAAAATCCCCATTTTGGGACAATATCTTATACGACAGAGAGTTACCTTATAAACTAAATTAAAATCAAAAAAAATTAATAATATACAAACTGTTTTATTTTCATGAAGAAATTTAAGCGACTAGTATCACTGAAAAGGCCACCTGGATGAAAGTATTTTAACTAAAAGTCACTTTGTGATCTATGTAATCAAAATGAATGTTTTAAGATGTATTGATATACATTTTACGAATAGTCTAGGTACATGTGGTAAATAAGTCAGGGGATATTGCTCCTTATTGATTAAATTTGGCATCATAATTTAGAAAATTATGTTTATTATGCCAAAATGACTTACAGATTTTAGCGACATTACCTATAACTTTGAAAGCGTTGTTAAGCATATAATAAAGGCATCTAGATTTTTATTAAAATATTTATACAGGGTGTTTTATTAATTGTCAGTTATCTAGACATAATTTACATGTTAAATTGAATTTGTAAAAGCCATGTACGTTACAAGGCATTGCAAAAGTGAAGCGTTGCAACTAGACTAAATTCAAATGTGATTAAAGAGAACAAAACTAATTGGTTGAAGTACTGTCCTTTTGACTACAGCCCCTTGTGCATCCTCCCGATGTAATTATCTCGCCCCTGTCATCAGTAACTTGCTGTCATATGAAGCTGCTGCTCGCAAAATTTCATATTTTTGTACTTATCTCGCTCTTGTTGATAAGTCGGATATATAATATAGACAAATGTAGTTCATGAGATTAAGTCTGGTGCTTCTGTTGCCTTTGACAATATCAATTTGATGCAGTTGAATTCAGTGCATCACTAACTATTTTTGTCAGTAACTATCTTACTTGTGGGAACTTTTCCATTGCTTTAAAGCTAGTAAAAGGAAATACCACTACGTAAAATAAGGATCTTTAACTTAAATTAAAAATTTTAGATTATTGTCAATTATAGTGGCGTCTTTACTAAAATTTATGAAAAGATTGTAAGCAGGCAATTATTGAATTTTTCTGTAGGAATGGTCTCTTCCCGCATGTCAGCCTGGATTCAGGAAGGATCGTTCCACAACTATAGCTTTTACAGAATTCATCCATCGGGTTTATGACAGCCTGTATAAGGATGGTTGTGTGTTATTTCTTCATCTCAATAAGGGCATCGACTTTGTAAATTATAGAATATTTCTTGACAAGTTATATGCTTGTGGGGTTCGTGATGTATGCTGGTCTTAGATTAAAAGCCAGCTGCATTCAAGTGAGGAGATGGTGTAGTTGGATGGCGCAGGGTCTTCGTCAATACTGTTACATAGAGGTGTGCCTCACGGATCTGTTTTTAGACCGTTAATCTATAACATATGTATTGGCCATGTTTAAGTTGTGATCTGGTGATGTATGCTGTTAATACATAATTTCCCATAAATACTCTCACTTCTGATGAGCGCTGTATGCTGCCACTACTGTCATGGAAGAATTGACATCTTATTTTAGTTCTAATGGTTATTTTTAAATTTGCAAAAATCAGTTGTGAAATTTAATATATCTGAAACAGAAGCTCATTTTAGTCTCTCCTAGTTCAGGCCTTTCAGCATTCGAATACATCGCTATTTGTGGACATTCAGCTTGATGATGGTTTGCGTTGGGAGTCCCATGTTAACATACTGTGTAGGAGACATTCCAGTGTTTGCTATGATATTAGGTGATTGAGGGACTTTGTGTGTTTGCATTTGCTTATGGCCTACTATTTTGCATATTTTGATACTGCAATGAATTATGGGATAATGACCCGGGTCTTTGTCCTTATGTTCACTGCTTGCTTTTGCTACAGAAGAGGGCTGTTAGATTTATGTTGAGCTTAGGTTAGGCTATAGACGATGCTCGGGAGCGGGACTCGCCTTGAGTCTAGCATTGGTGGGTGTCGAGTCTAGACGAACCCGGAGGGAGCTGAGATCTTTACGGGTGGATTACAACTAGCGATTGAAACCTCTTCTGTGAGCTTAGAAACAGGCAATCGACCTCACTTGGATGCTGCTCGGATATGGGACTTCATGATAGTGCCTCGAGTCAAACACTGCCGAATGCTTGGTCCAGACGAACTCGGAGAGAGGTTATCTCTCTTTGAGCTTTGAAACGGGCAAGCGACTTCGCTCAGATGGCAGTACATCTGTTAAACAAAGTTTCATCTTACAAATATTGTCTTCTGCAGGAAGCTGGATTTGTTGGGTGAAATTTAAGCAAACGCTGGCGGGTATCAGGTCTGGACGAACCCGGAGTGGGGCTGAAATCTCTAGGGGTGGATTACACCTGGAGACTTAGGTCTACTCTGTGAGCTTCGAAACAGGCTAACGACCCCGCTTGGATGCTGCTCGAGGGCGGGACTTCATGATACCGCCTCGAGTCAATGACACACTGGCGGGGGTCTGGTACAGGTGAGCGTGGAGGGGGCGGATATCTCTGGGGAGTGATATGCAACCGGATTTTGACACCTCCACTGTGGGCTCAGAAATGGACAATTGGCCTCGCTTAGTTGCTACTCGGGAGCGGGGTTTCAGATGATACCGCCCTGGGTTGAGCGCTCGCGTGTGTTGTGTGTCCAGACGACCCGGGGGGCTGTGATCTCTGGTGAGTGCTATACACCCGGAGTTTGGGGCCCCTACTGTGTGCTACGAAACGGATGGACGGCCTCACTTGGGGGATGCTCCGGAGCGGGACTCGATAACACTGTTGCGTGTCAGGTTTAGCCAAGCCTGGGGGGAGCTGAGATCTCTAGGGGTGTTGGATGCTGCTCGAGAGCGAGAGTTCATGATACCGCCTTGAGGCAAACACTGACGGATGTCGGGTCCAGACGAACTCGGAGAGATGTTATCTCTCTTTGAGCTTCGAAACAGCCAAGCGACTTCACTCAGATGACAGTACACCTGAAATTTTAATAATTAGACATGAGCCACAATATATCTAAGGTCGAGGTGGAGGGACTGGAATAGCCCACTCACAATAAAAAGGTTAGGTTATATTGTGAGTGGACCATAACGGTCCCTTCACTGCGGCTTTAAGGTCTCTTGTGGCTCACACCTAATTGCCTTACATTACACCCAACAAATCCAGCCTCCTATAGAGGTAGACAATTTTTGTGGGCGAAAGTTGACCCAGATCTTCTTGTGCAAGATATGTCTTGTTAAAGAGCGGATGTCTTGTCCTGTCCACAACCAGACTGGAAGATAACATATGGTCTGCTGTTTTGTCACTCTACACAGCCAGCACTCAGTCTCTTATTTGCGACTAAATCAGTGCATGTAATGACGCAAGCTGCAGTGTCCTCTATACAGGCCGACCAGAGTTCTCAGTTGTTGTCTGTTTAGCTCTAGAAGTTTTGTAGCCCTTGACTGAAAGGCCATTTATGAAGGACTTGAAAGTGTGCTAATCCTGGCAGATTTTGTCACTGCTGGATTGTCCTTCTATCTGTCCAGGTCTTTGAGGTGTGTTTTGCTGTGCATGATGATATCCTCAGCACAGGTTCTGGCCCAGTAAAGTCCTCCTGGGCACCACCTCTGGCAAGCACATCGACTGCTACATTGCCATCAAAGTCGGAGTGACCCGGTATCCAGACTAGCGACACCTCATTGCAGCTGCCCAGCTTGTTGAGGCTAGATTTACAACTCCATCCCTTTTTGAATTGCAACGGTAGGAACCAAGTGCCTTTATTGCAGCTTGGCTATCTGAATATATTTTTATCGATTTGTGTGTGCAATGGTTTTGTATAATTTCCCTCACACACATCTTGATGTCATACACTTCTGCCTGGTGCATGGTTGCATACTTTCCGAGGCTAGATGATATTCTTGCCTCAGTGCTGCTCTCATATACGCCAGCTCCTGCCTCCCCGATCGGTTTTGGAGCCATCAGTCTACCAGCAGAGATCTGCGCTCAATATACTTGGTTGGTTTCGTTCCCAGTCCTCCCTTTCCAGAAAGACGGTGTTGAAAGACAGATCTCTACTGATCTTAGTAGGCATCAGGTCTGATAAAAGATAAAAGGTAAAAGACTGACATTTATAGAAAATAAACTTTTACAAATCGCCTCATAGTATCAGATTCAAATCATCCTTTCGGACACATGCTTTTTGTATCAGGTCTAAGAGCATTCCCAGAACCTCATGATTCTCAATGTCATCGAGGAGTCCCATCCTTCCCAAACTGATTGCATTCGGCATGCTGTCAGCTGTTGATTTTAATCTGTATGTTGTCCACCTAGCCTTCCTCTCCAGCCAAATATGAAGAGGTGGAATGTTTAGGAGGACTTCCAGAGCGGCTGATGGAGCTGTGCTTATCACGCCCATTATTATCAGACAAACTTGTCTCTGTAGCTGAATCAGTTTGGCCCTCGCAATACCACAAAATGCCTTACGCCACCAAACTATAGCTCAATAGGTTATTATCGGTCTGATAACCACTACACATAGCCAGTACATTTGTTGTGGGCTTGTTTCCCAGTTATTTCCACAGATTCTTCAGCATGTGCACAGGGACAGTTTGCCCCTGAGGATTACATTCTCGAACTGTGCGTTCCAGGTGAGCTTCTTATCTATAGCAACCCCCAGATATTTCGCCTGTTCCATAAACGAAATTGTTTCCCCCCAGAGGAATAGGTGGTTTTAATTTGTCCAACCTTGTTCTTCTGATAAATGGAACAATGATGGTTGAGCTCACCTAGAGATACAAGTTGTCGTGTTATATTTCCAAAACTCGGCATAAAGACAATCTTTTCTTTATATTTATATAACACACTTGTCTGACTTCTGATACTTCATGCTGTTGGCTAATTCAGTGACCCTACCTTGCATTAGCTTATGTACCACAGAGCTAGCTTCTCCTTGTTTAAATATGTATAGTGGAAGCAGGTCCAAAAAGACTTCCAGTGCTGCTGTCAGGGTGGTCCTTGTAGCCCTTGTCATGCTCAGGCAAGTTAGCCATCTTATTTATGTAACTTAACAGTGCTTGCGAAAGTAAATATAATTTATTTTGCTTCGCAGCATTCATATAGTGAGAGGCAGTCAAGGAACGTGTTGTTAATTAGTGTACCCACATACTTCACTGCTTTTTACAAAAGAGTTGGATTAACATGGCTTTAGGAGCATACAACAAGCTGACAACAGACATGAAATACTGGGTCTCACTCTTTTTTTTTGTGGTATGCATCCAAGGGGGGCTCTAAGTATGTTTCTGAATTTTTTTCTAAAAACCCTCTGTGAACTCATCTGAAAATGTACCTAATACTTTGATCTCCACTCTCCATTGCCTTTTTAGAATTATTTTTACAAATTAATACACTACAATGAACTCCATCAGGCATTGAAATAGATATTTAGGTTAAGTTATATTTATTTAGTTCTTGTACTTAAACACATTTATCTACCATGATGATGATTCACCGATTTAATTGTTGAATATAAAAATAATCTTGAATAAATAACGTCCAATTCATAATACTGTTGATTCACTATGCAGTTATGTTTAAGTTAGGTTAGGTTAGGTTTGATTGTGAGTGGGCCATACCGGTCCCTCCACCGCAACCATAAGGTCTATTGTGGCTCACGCCTAATAGTCTATATTTCGCCCAACAAAGTGAGCCTCCTGCAGAGGTCGATAATCTTTGTGGGCGAAAGTTGAACCAGATCCTCCGGAGCAAGCTTTATCTTGCCAAAGAGCAGGTATCTAGTCCTGTCCGATGCCGGACAGGAGCACAGTACATGCTCTGCTGTCTTGTCACTCTCCATACACAGCCGGAACTCGGTCTCCTGACCGACTCCAATACGGTGCATGTGGTGACGCAAGCGGCAGTGTCCTGTATACAGGCCGACTAGAGTACTCAGTTGTTGTCTGTTTAACTCTAGAAGTTTTTTTAGCCCTTGACTCAGACAGGCCATTTATAAAGGCCTTAGAGTGAGCTAATCCTGGAAGATTTTTCCAATACTGGATTGTCATTCTTTCTGTTCAGGTCTTTAAGGTGCGTTTTGCTGTGCATGATGTTATCCCCAGCACCAGTTCTGGTAAACTGGCAAACATGTCAGCCGCAACATTGCCATCATGGTCCGAGTGACCCGGTATCCAGACCAGCGACACCTCATTACAGCTGCCCAGTTCGTTAAGGGCAGATTTACAACTCCATACCATTTTTGAATTACACTGGTAGGAACCAAGAGCCTTTATTGCAGCTTGACTATCTGTATATATCTTTATCGATTTGTGTATGCACTGGTTTTTTATACTTTCCCTTGCACACATCTCGATGGCATACACTTCTGCCTGGTGTATGGTTGCGTACTTGCCGAGGCTAGCTGATAGTCTAGTATCATTGCTGCCCACATATGTGCCGGCTCCTACTCCCATATTGGTTTTGGAGCCGTCAGATTACAAGCAGAGATCGGCTCTCAATAGGGTCGTTTGATTTCGCTCCCAGTCCTCCCTTTCCGGGAGGAAGGTCTTGAAAGACAGATCTCTACTGATCTTTGTAGGCATCAAGTCTGAGGCCATTCCCAGAATCCCGTGACCCTCAATGTCATCGAGGAGTCCGGACCCTCTGTACGTTGTCCACCTCGCCACCCTCTCCAACCATATGTGAAGAGGTGGAATATTAAGGAGGACCTCCAGAGCGGCTGATGGTGCGGTGCTTATCGCTCCCGTTATCATCAGACAAGCTTGTCTCTGTAGATGAGCCAGTTATGTTTACAACACAAAACCGCAAAAAATAAAATATTGTCATCAGGACAATAGTTTCGATTTAACTGCTATTTCATACAAGATAAATTTGTAACTGATCGCTTTCGAAAATTTTTTGGCAAACACATTAAAATGTATACAAATTTCTAATAAATGTTGTTTGAATCACCAAAACGCAATCTGAAACTATAGGAAATATCCGCATTTGGAATACACATGATGTATTATCCTCCTCTCGCATCTCTCCCCTCTCAGAGTTACCAGACAACCTATCTAATCTATAAACCTTGTATCTAAGTTCTAAAAAATCACCATTATGTATTTCCGATATAGCCCAATTAAGTGAAAATGTTCCTGTTAATATGGCATTTGTAGTTACACCGACGGTTGTCAAATAGACATAAAATGGGTATAAAAGAGCCAAATATATTATACACAAACATTTGATGATTCTAATAACTTAGAAGACTTTTAAAATAGTGCATTCTAAAGAACACTAAAATTTTGGATTAATATTTACAGTTTCCTTTTTATTTTGCCATTTTTAGTGCATGTGGTGTCCAGCTTTGCAGAAATGCTCATCTGGTATAGACCGTTTTCGTCACTCATGGCTGTTGAAAGGATGTGATAAACATAACCTTAGCAATGAAACCGCGTGTTCACACATGTCTGATTACATTGATGAACCCGACGTAACCTATACGCATGATTCTGGTAGCGTCTATAACGGACACATCAGTGGTAGTGGCAAGTCAAAATCGAGTAGGGTATACCAGGATCCAAGAATCACCCAGCGTGCACGCACTGGAATGGGAGTCACTGGCATCATTGCTGTTTTGTTTCTGATGTCTATAGTAGCTGCGATTGCTGTTTGGATAATGTATGCCTACAGGAATCCACATACCACCAGTGGACAGATTTTAATCAGGGTAAGTGGTGTTATAGATTCCAGCTCTCTTAACTCTTCCATTGCTAGTAAAATTTGTGTGGTCTGTGCTCCAAATGGCGAAAATTATGTGTTGCGGTAATCCCCATGTTTTCTTATTATATGCAAGTCCAGGTACATTATTTTCTACATTATGATCTGAAAACTGTTTTAAATCTATTATCTCTGTTATCTTAGCTTCTGGTGCTTTTATTGTGGGTATCCAGTGAGGAATTTATAATATTCCCTAAAGAGCCATATACCTCATCAAATTGCAGGTGTTGTAATTTCACCTTTGGTGCAGAAACCCAAACAACCATCATATCTCTCATGCGTAGTTCTATTAATGAATTATATATTAGTCTCTTCAATCTCTCTGTTAAATAATATTCACACATTCTAAAGGCTCCAGAACGATATTTTTTCCACAAAAAAAAAGTTTACCAAAGTTCAACTGATTGTCTGTTGGTAATCCAAGATATTTGTAGTTATTTACATGTTTTATTTTTTATTGTTTATATTCATATTCATATCTTTTATGCCATTACCTTTTTGTGCAAACATTACGTATACTGTTTTATAAAAGTTTATTATTTAATGAGCACCTATAATATGTATCCAAATTATCATTGATGTGTATTAATTTTGCTAATGATAGATTCTGGACATATAACAAATATAAAATTGGTGCAAGCACAGACCCCTGTGGGAGTCCAGCTTTTACAATTTGGGGGATGCTTCTTCTACGATTAACAAGAGTCGTTTGCCTTCTGCCACATAGATAACAGAAGTTTATGTGCAATACCACATGTTCCCATACTATACAGTTTGTTTAATAGAATGCTATGATTAGCTGTGTCAATGGTCTTTTTAAATCTGCAAACATTACCAGCACATATTTTTCCTCATCAAGATTCATAGTGATAAACTCTGTGACTTCAGCAGCTGCCATTTTTGTATTACTACTTTTTTGAAATCCAAACTGATTCTCATCTAATTTAAATATTTAGTCTCAAAATCAACTATTCTAGACTTCAAGACCCTTTCTAATATTTCTGAATAAATCATAATTAGAGATATAGGTCTTTTATTTCCAGGGTCATGGTAATCTCGCGATTCGTGAATCTGTGTTACCAGCGTCTGCTTCAATACTTCTGGATAATCACCACTATCTAACAGTTCCTTTATTAATTTAGTAATGATTGTTAATGTAAATTCTAAAGTACATTTTCAATATCTTGTAGTAATATCAGCATTTTAGCCAGTGGCTGGCCAGGCAGGCAGCTGCTGTGGGCGCAACCCTCAGGGGGGCGTACTTTGCATTGCAAAAAGTATTTATATAGACCATATTATTGACAAATTGGCCTTAGAAAAAGCCAGAAAGGTAAATTTTTGAGAGATTTTATAACACCTAAATGAACGAACTTGTATCGTTTTCCTTTCTATATAATAGTAAGTAAAAACTACTTTTGTGTTTAAATGTATACATAACTTTAATTGCACTTTTAAAGTTGTGTTGTTTCTTTTTTTAAATAAGTCTTGGGGGTGCAAAATTGAAATCTTGACCCTAGCTACAATGCTGAGTAATATGATAGTATTTATAAGGATAAGGATTTCTTCCTAATCACAAGGTTTATGGTAATCTCGCGATTAGTGGATCTGTGTTACCAGCGTCTGCTTCAATACTTCTGGATAATCACCACTTTCTAACAGTTCCTTAATTAATTTAGTAATGATTGTTAATGTAAATTCTAAAGTACATTTTCAATCTCTTGTAGTAATATCAGCATTGTAGCCAGTGGCTGGCCAGGCAGGCAGCTGCCATGGGCACAACCCTCAGGGGGGCGTACTTTGCATTGCAGAAAGTATTTATATAGACCATATTATTGACAAATTGGCCTTAGAAAGGTAAATTTTTGAGAGATTTTATAACGCCTAAATGAACGAACTTGTATCGTTTTCCTTTCTGTATAATAGTAAGTAAAAACTATTTTATGTTTAAATGTATACATAACTTAAATTGCACTTTTAAAGTTGTGTTGTTTCTCTTTTTTATAAATAAGCATTGGGGGTGCAAAATTCAAATATTGACCCTAGCTACAACACTGAGTAATATTATAGTATTTACAATTATAAGGATTTCTTCCTAATCACAAGGTTTAAAATATATAGTTTTTTCTTCAGCCTGATTATCAAATTGTGCACACTTTTACCATTTTTTTTTCCTTTTCAACTTCTAGGTTGATCTTGTACCCCACATCTGCACAATAGTCATTTAACTTATTGGCCACGTCTTGATCATCGGAGATTGTGTTACCATCGCTTAATAAATAATCAAGGTTCTTATTATTTTCTTTAGTAAATTTATCTGTTTAAACATGGTTTATTGTTTGCCACGTTTTTCTCCAATAATCGTACCCTCCAATTGATTTTAAACAATTTTTTTCTTCAAAGATTTCCTCACATTATTGCACCTATTCTTTTTTTTTAATTCCCTTACTATACGTCCATTGTATTGATTTTTAAAATTTAACGTATAACTTAGCTCTTTCTTTTATAATTAAGAATTTGATCCATTTACTGTTAGTGAATTTTCTTTAAAAAAAATCACTAATGAGGAGATCCCGACTTTAATTTTATAAAAATTTCTTCAAATGACCGCTAATATATATATATATATATATATATATATATATATATATATATATATATATATATATATATATATATATAGGGTGGCGCATAGAAAACGAAACAGACCCATTTGCGTCCAGTAAAATTATTATTTAAGAAACGCTGAAACACATCAATTTTAATATTGAGGGGGACATGTTTTGACATAAAACTCAACTTTGTCACATCAACCCCTTAAGGGTGGTGATAACAACCCTTATATTTTAAATAGGGAACATGGGTCAAGTGTTGCATCATTCGAAAGCTCTTTCTTTTCTGAATTCAGCACACAAATTTTTTTGGAAGTTTTATTAACTTGTTTAAAAATTATTCAAAGTTGAAGATGCAAAAACGCATTTCACTTATTCCGATAAGAAATGTGCTGATAGTCAATGTTTTGTTGGTTTGTTAACAAAAAAATGACTATCATAACATTTCTTATCGGAATGAGAGAAATGCGGTTTATTATTTCAGTTTATCGGTCGGTTTGATACTTGATAGTACTACCGAAAATTAATTTCCCAATGGTGCATTCTGTAGAAGAAAAAGTTGAAATAATTACTCTTTCTTTCAAAAACGATGACTGTGCCAACCGTACCGCAAATTTGTCTAATGAACGACATCCGAACAGACATGTTAACAGAAAATACATTTTGGAGTTAGTTGCAAAGTTTCGACAAAGTGGTTCAGTAGCCAACAAAAAACGAGATCCTGAACGTGAATTTCCGGTTAGAAATGAGACTACTGAGATTAAAGTTTTAGGACAAATTGCTGCAGACCCAACTTTGAGCCACGAGAAAATTGGCCACTGTTTCAAACATCAAAAGAAGAACTATTCAGCGAATATTGAAGCATCATAAAATTCACCCGTATAAAATTCGTCTTGTACAACAAACGAATGAAGATGATTTTGATTGGCGGCTGGAGTTTTGTGAAGTTATGACTGCACGAATAGCTGATAACGGGAACATTCTGTTCAATATCTGTTTTTCAGACTAGTGTACGTTTTTATTAAACTCTACAGTCAATCGTCATAATTGTCTTTATTGGGCAGATAATAATCCAAGAAATTTTCACTAAGTCCACACTCAAACTCCACAGAAATTGAATGTCTGGACTGGCATTTTTGGAGACCGTTTCATTAGACCAATTTTTCTTGATGGCAATTTGAGTGGCGAAACGTATTTGGAGTTACTAGAAGATATCGTTTACCCTCTACTAATTGAGATGGTTGAAAATGATGATCGCTATCAAGAAAATCAATTAGTGTTTCAACAAGGTGGAGCTCCTCCGCATTTTTCACAACGTGTTAGGGATTTTTTGAACAGAGAGTTTCCAGAGTATTGGGTTGGGCGTAGAGGTGCTATTGAGTGGCCCCCTAGATCACCGGATTTAACTCCTTTAGACTTCTTTCTATGGGGCCATTTAGAGACTAGAATTTACGCAACAGAACTGGAGTCTAAGGAGGAATCACGACGACGCATTGTTGAAGAATGCTGTCTAATAACTCCACAAATGCTCCAGAATGTCAGAGCTCGTTTTGACAAAATTTGTACTTTTGTATGGAAGCTGGTGGTCAACAATTTGAACACTTATTTAACTGAATAAACATTTTTGAACAATTGGTGTTGTTTTTTTTATTATTATTTTTTAACGAAAAATTGACTAATTAGTGCATTTCTTATCACAATGAATGAAATACGTTCTTGCAACTCCAACTGTGAATAATTTTTTAACGAGTTGAAAAACTTCCAAAAAAATTTGTGTGCTGAATTCAGAAAAGAAAGAGCTTTCAAATGATGTAACACTCGACCCATGTTCCCTATTTAAAATATAAGGGTTGTTATCACCACCATTAAGGGGTTGAAGTGACAAAGTTGAGTTTTATGTCAAAACATGTCCCCCTCAATATTAAAATTGACGTGTTTCAGCGTTTCTTAAAAAAAAATTATCTGGACGCAAATCGGTCTGTTTTGTTTTCAATGCGCCAGCCTGTATGTATATATATATATATATATATATATATATATATATATATATATATATATATATATATATATATATATATATTTATCAAAAAATTGTGGGAACGCCGTCAGTTGTAGAATAAAACTCTTTATTATACGCCGAGCTTTCGGAAAAATTTATTCCTTTATCGAGGCTACAACATGAAAAGAAAAAAGTTTACAATTTACTTGGAAAAAATATAAAAGTTTAAAATACTTACATATAACATGAGTTCTACTAAACTATTTATCTAATAACAAACATAAAAAGAAAACCTTTTGATGAATTTGTGTGAAGTCTAATAAATGCCAAACTGACATATAAAGCTAAATATTGTTTAATTGAATTTGTTTTTTTGTTTTTGTCTAGGAAATATAAAAAGGGGTAGTGATTTCTAAAATTATTATCTTTCTTTAAGTTTATTAAATTTTCGTTAAAAGTAATTTCAAATTCTTCTAAACACATTCTTTTATTAGAATGTTTAGAAGAATTTGAAATTACTTTTAACGAAAATTTAATAAACTTAAAGAAAGATAATAATTTTAGAAATCACTACCCCTTTTTATATTTCCTAGACAAAAACAAAAAACAAATTCAATTAAACAATATTTAGCTTTATATGTCAGTTTGGCATTTATTAGACTTCACACAAATTCATCAAAGGGTTTTCTTTTTATGTTTGTTATTAGATAAATAGTTTAGTAGAACTCATGTTATATGTAAGTATTTTAAACTTTTATATTTTTTCCAAGTAAATTGTAAACTTTTTTCTTTTCATGTTGTAGCCTCGATAAAGGAATAAATTTTTCCGAAAGCTCGGCGTATAATAAAGAGTTTTATTCTACAACTGACGGCGTTCCCACAATTTTTTGATAAATAACACTATTACCGTCACAAAAATTTAATACTATATATATATATATATATATATATATATATATATATATATATATATATATATATATATATATATATATATATATATATATATATATATATAGATATACATATACATATACATATACATATACATATACATCTACATATACATATAAACATTGCAATTGACCCTGGATATGTGTTCTGGGGAGCCTAATTAGCGCTCATTTGAAAAAAAAAATTATAAAATTCAAAAGTCAGTATCTCCTCATTAGTGAATTTTTATCAAATTTGGTGAGTACCTTCCTTTTGCAAGTGGCTTAGATAACGCTAGATAACTCCATTATCCAGGAAAATCGGCCTGGGTTTTCCCGGAAAATTTTGAGTTTTCTTTCGAAAAAAATTAAATTTTCGAAAATAACGAAGTAAGGGCAATAAAATTTGGTACGCTTGTTTACATTACAAAGAGTGAACCATGTACCAAAATTTGACTCTGTAAGTTTAAAGACAAAAAAGTTATGGGGAGTTAAAGAAAGAAAAAAAAGAGTTTTTCTCAAAACTTCAAAGTCTCGATTTGAAACGTCAAAGTCACGATTTGAAACGTGAAAATTCGCAATACTTAGGCAAAGAACCTGAAACAAATACTTATTATGCAAGGAAACTGTCGCAAGAAAAGTGTTCTGCAAACCCTTAAGTTTCAGCTTCAACTGTCATTGTCCTTCATTTTACTAAAATATTTACAGAAAATACATTTCAAATAGACCCTTTCTCTGATGCTTTGGCTGTAAGTTTAGTTACGTTGATGCTTTGGCTGTAGGTTTAGTGAAGTGTATGGTTTAACAGTCTATAACTTTTAGCTAATTTTCGTATAAAAAATTTGTTATTGAGGAGACCGTGACTTTGGAATTTTAAAGAAATTTCCTCAAATGAACTCAAACTAGGCCCCCTAGAATCCATATCCGGGATTACTTTCAGGTTTTATCTGTTTACATATATACAGGTGATGCATTTCTAGGTGGTCTATAAATCATTGGTGATCCCCGCAATTGCTTTCTGGAACAGCCTTATATTATTGCATTTTAACATTTTTTTATCAAAATATGATGCATGTTTGTAAGAAAAAAATTGAGACGCAGTAAGTGCCTTTTGGTAGCGAATTTTCATTCAATCCTTCAAATTTCAATAAGTCAATTTGCTATTAACCTAAAGTTTGTTGGCTAGGAGCCCAACATTTTAAGTTTATTGTCAGAACATTTTTGTACATTTTCAAACAATAAGTAAATTTGATAAAATATGGTACACTGTTTTCACTATATAGGCTATACTGGTAACCAGATTGATGCCTGCTTGCATTAGAGAGACATATTTGCTATTAAAAACATTTTTATGAAAATTCAGTTCCATAAGGCAATTGCTCCGTCCAGACTTTTTTTTTCTAATCAAAACCTTTTACTTTTGGGGTTAATTCTTGTTTCCACATAACTTTTATTAATGCTGAAAAATTATATATTTGTTTGTTCGCAACAATGTTTCTTTTACTGAATTTCTAATAATGTCTACAATGAAATTAATGAATTAATTAGCTAATCTTTATTTTATTCCTTTGCAGTATCGTCCAACTCAATGGAGATGGAAAAGAGGTGAAGCAAGATACACGGCAGCCACAATACACATGTGATGGGATAATACGACTATCTGAAATCATTCCATTTCTGACATTTTTGACTAAATCGATTAGTTTTTCCAAATAATAGGCATTTATAAAACTCTAGTGATACACGACAAAATGGAAAAATGATCATTTTTACATTCTCTATGTTGGTATTATTTATATTTTATACTATTGATTGTTTGTGATTCTAGTTTTTAGGAACAGTATGAGTGATCCTCTGACAGCTTATTAGCAGCATTCGGTAAACTAAAATCAAGTGTACTATCTTACTTAAAATGTTTGCTCTCTCATTAAAGTTTTTAAATTTATTAATAATAAGGGAATTGTAATTGTTTATATGCTTCAATTGTATATCTATTTTTTTTTGCCCTTTAACCATAGTTTTGAAGGCTCAAAAATTATATTAAATTATTCGAATTTCATATAACATATTCCCGATGTGCTAACATTGATATTTTCTTTGCATTCGTCAGTTTTCATAAGTCATTAATTTTTGTTGCCCTTACTTGGTGAAACCTTTTCATACTGATTACAGATATAAAGACTTCTTCTTTGGTTTCACAAGTGTATGTTTTCTTCTCACTGGTTTCGCTCATTGACTGACTACAGAGAAGTCTCTCGATCTGTATTTAGTTTTCTCAAGCTTTGAACACTCTTATTTACCATAATCATAAGTCAATTTAACTGCTTAAAATATATCTAGATTGGAATATTTATCTTGTCGTATGAACAATAGTTAATTTTAGGAAAATAAAATATTAATGAACAAAACATCAGCAGAATGTATGTGAAAAAAAATCATAAGTGTTATTGAAATATCCTCTTGAATATACAGGGTGATTCAAAACTAAATCGCATCCTGTATAGGGTATGCTCATCTCGCCGGTTAAAGTTCAAACTAGAAATTATAAAATGTGTAGAAAATGATTCATTTTTCATTAATATTTATTTACTTTAACTCTAACCTATTATATAAACAAAAAACAACAGATGTTTTAAGTTTGAACATATTAACCTCATAAAAAGATGACCAGGATTCTTGATTAATCTCAGAGTTCGATCATGAGATTAATTAATATCAAGAGCTGTAATTTCCCAGAAAAATGGAGTAAAGTATCTGTATGCGGATGATACGTCTCTAATCGTTTCTGAAAAGACAGATGATGCTTTGAATAATAAATGTCATCACGTTTTTAATAACTTAAGGAGTTGGTTCTCTCGGTGTCTAATATATTTTAATTCTTCGAAGACAGAGATGGTGAGATTTCATCCGCGTCAGAGGGAAGTTGATATACTTAGTGTGGGTGTTGACAATACTTATCTAACGTGTGTCAATAACTACAAGTTCCTTGGAGTACACGTTGATGAACATCTCAACTGGAAGTTGCACTGTACGACATTGGTTTCAAGGCTGGCATCTCTTAATTTTTTATTTATAAATATAAGAAATATTTTGACTGAAAAGCAACTAATATCTTTATACTACAGTCATATTGATTCTAGACTGAGGTACGGTATATGTCTTTGGGGTAATTCTACCTTGCTGCATGATGTCTTTATCGCTCAAAAAAGAATAATACGCTCTATTTTCAACATAGGACAGATGACGTCATGCCGGGCCTACTTTTCTAGTCATAAAATTTTAACTGTGACATGTTTATATATTTTAGAGTTGTGTATATATGTTTTTAAAAATGGTGATAAATTTAAACTAAACAGTAATGTTCATACCTTCAGTACCAGACAGGCTTGTAACTTTTATGTTCCGTATGCTAGAACTAAGATGATAAATGACTCTCCAAACTGTATTGGATTGAAAATATTTAATCATCTTCCTAATGATTTAAAAAATATCCAAAATATTAAGGTTTTTAAAAGCCAAGTTTCTTATTTTTTATCAGACCACTGTTTTTATACTTTAAATGAATATTTTAATGTTGTGAAGAATTAATTATTGTAAAAGGCTGACAAATCCAATGTAGCTTGTATGCTGTCAAAATGGATAATAAAGGTATTATTATTATTATTATTATTATTAAGTATACCTCTTCAAGTTAAAATTGGCACTAATCACCATCAAAATGATACATTAGTCATAATCAAATTGACAACTTAAATTTCAAAGTGGCATTAATCAAAATTATATTGTCATGTCATTCAGTGCCGGCCTTAACCACCCAGGCGAGTCAATCATTTGGCGCCCTTTATTATATGATAATGATATAATACTTATGTGTAATTATATATTAAAATAATAAAAGAAGTTAATTGGGTAGCACATTTGTTTTAAATTTAAGATAACTCTAAGCTTGTCTGGCAGTTGGTTGAACTCAAAACGTGTTAAAACTTTACTTTTCTAGCTTTTTTGTCAGCAAATTCTCTAATAAGATAAGCAAAGTATAGGTTTTCTGCAACTTGATTTTCCATGGATAGTGAGGCAAAACTGGTCAATCTGGTTTGAGACATTGTAGACCGCAAGTAGGTTTTTATCAATTTCAGTTTGAAAAAACTGCGTTCACCACTTGGAACAGTCATTGGTATTGTTAACAGAATACGCAACGATATCCAGGTGTTGGGATATAATTCTTGAAGGTTATGCTTCTTGATAAAGTTTAAGACTTCAATAGGCGTTGCTTAACTGTCTTCAAAATAATGTTGCAGGCGTAAAATTTCAACGCACAACAAATTGCCATCGATATCTGATTTAAAGTTGACAGTTAACTGTTCCTGTAATTTAGCACAATGTTTTAATAATCGTTCTTTATTTTGATTATTTTTTTTATGTTAAACATGAAACTCCACGTCGTAGAAAAATCTTGCATCTGTTCAAATCTTTCTTTTATAGATATCACAGTATCCAAAAGAGCATTAAAAAATTCGTGGCGCCCTGGGTGACCGCCCCTAAAGCCGGCGCTGATGTCATTAGTCGAATTCAAGTTGACATTGAACTAAATCAAATTGGCACTGTGAATTTGAAGTTGGCATTAATTATAACGCAATTAGTAAAAACATTTTATTAAGCTCTACAGCCACATTAACATTAAGAAAATAATAGAAACTGGTTTAACCAAGTTTTAAATAACAGATATTCTTAAAAATTCATATCTAGTATATCTAATGTAGAAGGAATAAATCTTTGAATATGTGCAACGAATAATTCACATCTAACAACAGTAATCTTGCCAATATTGCCAGGAACAATGCTCTCTAATCTCTGCATAGGATATTCAGTTTGGGTCAGACAATATCTGTCAGCACCAGCCAAGATGCTATTTAGCGCTTCAACCATATCTGCTTTTAATACAGACCATGCTTCTTCAATGGGATTCAACATAGGGCTGTACGGACTTAGTCATAAAAGTGTGTGATGGTCAAATTCGTCCTCTGCAAAAACTTCAATACGAAGTGCCATGGATTATTATCAAAGACTAAGGCAACTTCAGTGTGGAACATGTTTTATGCTCTTCTTAACCACTGCCTTACAAATTCGTTCGCTTCTGGCTTCTTGAAAGAACCCCTTCTAAGTTCAGAATGAATCAACCATGATAAGTGAAAATGTGTAGCGAGATATGCTTCAAAAGTTTGTTTCTGTCCTCATTTTTATTGTAATGTTTGTCATCTACACCCTAAAACACGCCTGTATACAAAATTATATAAGAATCGAACACAGGTGCCTAAACAGGGTACCCAGCGACCTGGAAAAATCAGGGAATGTGAAATAGCCCCTAAAATGTCAGGGAATTTGGTGATTTTACTCAAATGTCATGGAAATCATTCAGTAGACCTGGAAACTATATGTTTGTAAAATTTCGTCACTAGCAGATGCATTTTTATTTCATATATTTTATATGAATTTACTCACGTAAATATATCTCAAACCTAGGAAAATATATCTGATAAGAATGCGGCTTACCTTTGGTACCAATGTTAATTAAATGCGCCGATATAAATAGTATCTTCTTGTATCTGAAACATGTCATATGTACATCTCATTTGGAATGTTCTTCCTTGAATGCATAAAATGCAAAATGCGTTTTAGGTATTGGCCGGGTAGAGATGTGTTATGAATGTGTTTATTCTATTTTAACCTTTATGATCATGTTGAAAGTTGCAAAATATTGGGCATTTGTATATGGCGCGTGTAAACAGTATCTTTGTTTCATTTTTTCAGCGAATTTTCATAAATAAAACTTTGGTTTTAGAGAGGTAGCGACTTTCGAATTTTCAAAAAAAAATTAATGGGTGCGAATCTGAGCTTTTGAAACCCATTTCGCAGGCTGAATCAAATTTATATATACAAACAACATGATTTGCAAAGTTTCTACGCCACCTCGAGACTTCTGGTTTGTTCCATCACACTCGAAAATTCTTTCAGGAAGCTATAATCGTCAGTCAGTCATGAAAGTCAAGTTTTTCCATGAAAAAATTGCACATTTTCTTCTAGAAAATGTTATATGTTATAAATTTAACGGCGTTAAAGCACACTTATGTTTTTGATTATGTAAGTTTTTTGTTCGTAATTTTGTTCACAAAAAAGTATTCACGTATCTGTGTTTATTATTTAGAGTATTATGAAAAATGTACTCGAGGGGCCTGGAAATGTCAGGGAATTTGATTTTGGATTTCTGCTGGGTACCCTGCTAAAGTAAACTTTTACCCTGAGTGAAATTGTTTTCGATGATCATTTCAATGAATAGTGACCCCGCATTCTGACCAATGGTTGGTTGCATGATGATCATCCAGTATCTCTCAAAAAGGACTAATCACTTTGTGCTGGTAAGAAGATTCCAATTTTTTTGTTTTTGTCCAACACCTTGGCTCTTTATAAAGCAGTACCTAAGGACCTGTGTTTATTGAAACTTATCTTATTATTTTGGTGAGAGAATGATGCCTTAAACAGTGCGATTTAATTTGGATCATCCAATATCAAATAGCAGGGGATAGAGATGATAGTATCTTGACAATTTTAAAATTAAATTAAACGAGATTATATATTAAATAAATAGACTGTTACTGTTGCTGTGTTTAATCTTGTTGCATGCTATTCACATTCAATTATTTCGTCTCACTTATTGTGCAATCTTTTATCATGTTTTATACATCACATTTATTTTATTTATATGTCTATTATCTGACTGTTTTGTCTTGTATTTTTCAAGTTTGTTATATATTTACTATGTATAAGACTCTTTGCAATTATTGACCGTACGTAAATTTAAATAAATCAGTTGAGTACTAAGTGAGTGGCGGGTGTGCCGCCACCTAGTTGCGGAACCAAGTAGTATGTTGTCACGCCAGCTCCAAATAACACAAAATGTTAAAAAAAATAGAGACTATACAACTAACTCACAATTTAGAAAATTGTCAGCCCTGGCCCATTTCTACCCCAATATAGGGACAAAGTATGTAAGGCTAGATGCTTTCGCGCAACAATGAGAACTGTAGACCGGTTTTGCTCTCATTAGAGAGAGCGAAACCGGTCTACGGTTCTAATTGTTGCGAGAATGCATCTAGCCTTAAATCAGTTGAGTATTGTGGTCCAAAAGATATATACACTTACAGGAACAAAATTGATCCACCAGCAATTTTCGTTTTTTTAGCCCGCTATATAAACCATAAACGTCAATCAGTAATTTAATGAATTGCAGTTAATCTCTAATTATGAGAGTTTGAGTGCCGCTAACGGAACGGGGAAATGACCATCCCTGTATATCGCACATACGCTAGTCTTTTTTCACCTATTGAGTTCTCCGAGTAATCACAACCTGCACACATGCGTATCTCCTACATTAGCAAAGCATTGCTCTTTACCCACCACAATGTCTTTATTTTTTAGATGAATTTTACATTGTCTGCAGCCAGTTAGTCGTTATTACAGACTATTGTGTTGAAAATAAAAATGTGCAAGTAACACCAAATTTTAATAAACCTGTGATTGATATCTTCACACAGCAAAAGGTTAGGGGAATCAATCTCAAGTTCCAGCATGGTAACTAAGATCAGATTACTTAGGATGTTATTACTTTATATTTCTTGTTCCATATGCTTCGATGAGAAACTTATGTTCATATATTCTTGAGGATATGCATATCTTTACAATTGAGGAAATCAAGGATAAAATTGACTCACTAGATGGCAAAAAACGAGCTGGTTTGGATGGTATTCCTTCTCCATTCTTGAAAAATTGTCGACACTCTTTGAGCGGCCCTTTGTGTAGTATCTTTCAAAGGTTTTTCAATGACGGTTCTTGCCCCTCTCTCTGGAAATTGTCTGCTCTGACCCCCATTCACCAATCAGGTGATAAGACACAAGTTGTCAATTATAGAGGTGTTTCAATTGAACCTGTAATACCGAAACTATTTGAGTCTATCATTGCGGATGATATTTGGAGGCTGGTAAACAAGTTGATCTTGTATACACTGATGTATCAAAGGCTTTTGACAGTGTGTGTCATACCCTTCTTCTGCAAAATTTTTTTGCAAGGGGTATCTGTGGTTATCTTTCGTAGATTCGATCTTACCTGTCTGACAGAAAGCAATTTGTTAGCATTGGTGGTGCTCTATCAGATGAGGTCCTCGTCTTGTCTGGGGTACCACAGGGATCACATATAGGTCCCGTTCTATCCAATCATGATTAATGATGTTGTGAGTTGTTTTGAGTCATCGAAATGTTCATTGTATGCAGATGACTTGAAGTTTTTTTCGGAAGTTGTCCATGGTGTCAACACTTTGCAACATGATCTCGAGAACTTGACCCGCTGGTGCAGTTCAAACTTGTTGTCGCTTAATGTGGGTAAATGTAAGGTTGTGAGCTATTTTAGGGGTCAGAATCGGATTGTTCATAGCTATACCATTTATAACACGGTGTTGGACGTTGTCACTTCAGTTGCAGATCTTTGTGTAATTTTCAAAAATGATTTGTCATTTAATCTGCATATTGATATTGTGAAATATTGCAGACTTTTGGGGTTTGTTAAAAGACACAGTAAACATATGACTGACACAAGGGCAATCACTAGTTTGTATAAATCCTTGGTTCGAAGTAATATTGAGTATTGTTGTGTTGTATGGTTTCCATCCTATGCTTGCCACATTAATCGTATTGAAAGGGTACAAAACAAATTTGTTAAGTACCTTCTTTATAAGCATCACTTTCCTTGCCAAGATATTGGGTATGATGTCAGATTGCTTCTTTGTGGTATGGTCAGTCTCAAAGCGCAACATGAGTATATTTCATTGATGTTTATATATAAGTTAATTAATGGTCACATTGACTGTAATGATCTGCTCGAGTTGGTCCTTTTCCATGTTCCACCATGCTCAACTCGCCAACAGCAACTTTTTTTGAGTGAACACACGGGACCAACTATGGATGTAACAGTTTCATGGACAGATTGTTACATAATTATAATGCTAATTTTTCCAATTGTGATATATTTTATATTGCTATGTCTAAGATGAAAACTATCTTAAGACAGTGATTTTGTTACTTTGAGTTATTATTAAATTTTTTTTCGTTTGGTTTTATTTTTAAGTACCATTTGGAATTGTTTAATTCTGTAGGTGCAAATTTAAATAAATTGCTTGGAAGTTACCCCCTCTCGGCAAGATATTGTGCCATGTATCACTAGGTATACAATTACTGTAGATGGTCATTTCCTTATTTTTGATAATTCTAAGAAATAGGGACACTATTATAGGGAGTAGTAATAACTTAAATTCATTAATTGTTGCCTGTTGTTGTTACTTGGTGAAACCGTTCCATACTAATTCTTACAGATGTTGAAACTATTCCTCTGGCTTCACAAATGTTTGTTTTCTTTTCTGTAACTGGTTACTCTGTATGATGATGCTGTCAAACGGCGATACCGATTACAGAAAAGAAAACTAACATTTGTGAGAAATAGTATCTACATCTGTAGTTAATAATTTAAATATGAATAAATTTTGATGAAAATTATCTTTTTTCTCATCAGCAAATTTTAATTTTTGTCATATTGGTATTTACTATTTTGGAGTTTCTCCAATAAGAATTGGCACAATATATCAGAATTCAAAACATACTTTACACATATTATAAGTTGATTCAGCTTAAATATTTATTTTATATCGTCTATGTTACACTTTTTCAAGAGGTAATCAGACAATAATTACATATGTTTTTATGTATAGTGATGGGTCAAAATTTTTGTAATATAATTTTTCAGATTGCTGTTTTTATTCTGTGATACATTTATCTTTTATTAAAATGAATCTTTTTCACGATACAAGATAAAAGGCAGTTTTGTTACATTAATGTTCTTTCAAAGTATGAATGTATGTTTCTGAATGTAATACATTAGATTTTGTCTTGTATATTGATTAAATTTTATGTATATAAGTATTTCTTAAGGTTG
This sequence comes from Tillus elongatus, assembly GCA_964006375.1. NCBI lineage: Eukaryota > Metazoa > Arthropoda > Insecta > Coleoptera > Cleridae > Tillus > Tillus elongatus. The sequence goes on along the minus strand of OZ023265.1, from coordinate 132,883,084 downwards.
TATTAGTTATTATTATGTAGTAAGCAATGAATTTCATAGAATTTGCTATAGATTGAAAAAAGACTACAATCTTCTATACTCGCCTCTGTAAGTGTTTTTAATTGAATGCTAAAAATGCAGAAAGTGTTTCACAAGCAAAAATTAGGGGTACTTCATTGTTTCTTAAAAACTTGTAAGTAAACTGAAAAGTTAAGACTAAAAAATGATGAAAATGGTGTAGTTTTTAATTTTTATCTTCAATTTGAACACAGATTAGAAAAGTGAAAATAAACAGATGTTTTCTACTAACAAAAGGGCTCTTTGGGGGTTTCTTTATCCACTTGTAAGGTAGTCAAGTAATGATTCAGACTTGTCAAAATTGTCAGCTAAAATTTAAATTTACTGTATACTCTTGATTATCTAGGCTAATGTGGGGATCGCAACAGGGATATTGAAAAACATGAATATCTTGTTCCTTTCTGCCATGCCACCCATGCAATCTCGAATGAGATCACATGTGAAAAGATAGGGGCAATTAAAATTTATGTGTGTGTGTGTTTGTGTTTCGTTTTTTTTAAGGTAGGTGCATACTATTAGCACTGTACGGAACTGACGGATCGCATTTTTGTTTGCTATCCTACATAATAACATTGCGTATCGCATATCTTTCTCACCGGAAGGTTCGCATCAACGGAATTGCAATACAACATCGTCCAGAGACCAACAAATCCGTCTGAATCGGTGTGTGTTGATGAGTCATTTGCATTTCCGCACACTATGCGACCTGTACCAACACGCAAGACGCATCTGCTAACTACAGTTTCTGATTTCATACAGAATTATGAAGAATTATACAATCTAAAACATCCTCATTAGTCCAATTTACAGGGGAGGCAAGACATGTGGGAAGAAATCGGAAAAATAATGAAGCAGTCGGGTAATTAAAATGTAATTTTTATAAATTGCCCAAAAGATGTATTCTTCTTCTGTAAAGTCAGAGAGGTGACATTGTTTACCTCAAACTTGATTACGTGATTTTGAAAGTTCAGGGTATTAAAACTTCAGATGTTAAATTTCGGCATGAAAATTCTGCTCAAAAGATTTATTTGAACTCACCAGTCTTCCGGTATTAGGTTACCTGGTGATGTTGTGAAGATGCTTTCCAGGTGGGATCAATTATGAGTGCCTGACACAGATTCCAGACTCCAATAAGAGCGGAAAAACTGGGGAAAACGACTGGGACTTCCCATCAGAGATTATTGGGCCGGTGGTTGTATTGCTCCAATACTACAAGACCATTTGACACCTATGTCGTTGTTTGAAATTCGCTTGATAGAAACTTTGCGAATCGCAATTAAAACGTAAATTTGCTTAAGTAAAATTCAAGAAGTCAACAGCTCGGAGCAAAGAAACACAACTTAACTCCCGTTTTTAGTCTGAATACTATGTTTATTTAAACTCGAAAATCACTTTAATTACTCCGAACAATCACTGACAATAATTATTAGGTAGTACAAATAACAGAAAGAACATTACAACCCCGTTTTAAGATAATTTAATAGCCAGAGATAAAACGAGACCTCCAATCGGTGGCGAAATCCCGACGTCGCACCTCCCGTGTTCACAGTTGAAGCTTTTTGCCGCCAATTCTCTGCAGCGTTTTCAATTATCTTTTCTTGGGTGAGATCACCGGAAAATTACAGATAAACAATATTTTGTTCTCGAACATTCCTAGCGTATATTTTAAATGCCTGTTTCGTTCCTGGAAATATTTGTTCAGTAATAATGCGAGGTAGTTTTCCATGGCAAACATATAATGAATTTTAACGTACAAATTAGAAATGCAGTAAAGTGTTCAGGGTAGTTAAACATTGGCGACTTTTCATAAAATAATTTTTTAAATCAAAACATGAATTACCTTACAGATATTGGTCAGCTATTAATTCTGGGTTTATTTTGAATAATTAAAGCAGTAACGAAACGTAATCGTTACATTTGTTCGATTTTTATGTTTTGATTAAAAACGTTATTTTTGGAACTCACTGTATATTTTCTTTTTTTAGTGCAGAACAAAATATTTGCAGTTGCTTTATTAACACACACTAAAAGATTTATTTTAGCACTTTTCACAAAAAAGTTATTCGACCTCCAAATGTGTCCGGTCATTTTGGCTCACCTTTATAATCATCGCATATAATACTTTACACTGTTAGCAAAATGGATCAGATTATGTATTTTTATGTGGTTTTTAAACACTATCACAAACAACTTCCATTGATATTTTTTTTTTGTTCCCTCAGGGCTCGTCCACGGCCTTGCCGCCCCGATAGCACCGCTTCCATTGATATTACCTATGTGAATGTTGAGAGTTTTTTCTTGAATATAGAGCCATTTATTATTTGAAGACATTTCTTTTGTTCTGTTTCTGTTTGCTTGTTCCCTGACATGTGTGTTTGTGTTTGTGATCGTTCGTCACTTAATAAGCAGTTTAACTTGTATTAAGGATAATACTATTGTTGAAAAAGTATAGTAAACTGCATCATCGCCGAGCCCACAAATATGCATTTTATCTATGGACGTACTGATGCTAACTTCCTCAAAGCTAAATGGATTTACCAAGATCGGTACTCCAATGGTGCAATAGCCAATGCATGAACATTTTTCTACATTCACATAGGCAAACACTGAAAACTGTGATATTCAAAGTGTTAAGGAGTGGAGGATAATTAGGGAGTAAGTGTTAGAACTAGGATAATTTTGACATAGTAACGATGTAATAAAATTTAATAGAGAAAATAAACTTCAACAATTCTTACAACTAATTTAACCGAATGAATTTAAAACTGAAATCTTTACATAATGAAATCTTAATTAAAAGTCTCTAATTATTTCTACATAATTAAAATCAAAAGTCTCCGATATTGATCTCTACATTTTCAAAGCAAAAAGTCTCGCTAATGTTTATCAACAACACTACTTATAACCTTGCTTGGTCTACATAATTCAGAAATTGCAGACCTCATCAGTCAGCATTCCTTATACTGTACTCTGCAATTCCAACTTGTTTATTATTTATCTAAACATGTAATGTAATATTTCATTGCCAATAATTATGATACTTATGTGACCTACTTGATATATATGAATTATTTTAATTTATGGTAGCGAATTTTCGTAGAAATATTATAATATGACAATAATACTAAACTATATTTTCATGACTAGGAATGCCCTCTTGGATAGTTTTCTGTTCTATGAACACAAAGTCTACATAGTTCTGTAGAAACACATTCCACAGTTTAAAAACTGGAGATAGGGCAGGCCCTTTTAAACACTTAAAGAATTTCCAATCTATAATATTAAGAAAATTGCAAGAACATTCAATAAATATTTTGTATATGCTTGTGTGGAAAATCCTGTATGGCAATAGATTATAACCCATACCATATTCATTGAGTTTGTAAATTTATGTTGGTGGTTTCTAAAACCAGTTTGTAACCCATTATTTGATCATTGAATATTATTTACTTTCCCGAAAAAGTTGGGAAAATATAGATACTATGTATCAAGTAGAAAGTTCAGTATCTGTACAAAATCAAATTGGTGAGTTAATTATGCAAGATTGTAGGGAAACATCCTGTAGATTATTTCAAAATTTGAATAGGTCAAATTGAAACTATTAGATTGTTATGGTACTTGCCAAATTTAAGGCCATTATCTCGGGAAAGATCAGAGAAATAAACTAAAAAACTTTTTAACATCCTGTATCTCAAAACGTAAGCCTTTTAAAATATATGTTTATATGACTTTTTAGTCTTTAAACCAAGAAATCCCACCCTGCTCTTTAGCATTCAATTAAAAACACTGTATGTTTGACTATGACAGTTGAGCTGCCAGTTATCAATGAAATATGGGTAAGTGTACTAATAATGTCATTCAATTCATGGTCAAATGTAAGCAAATTATTTTTAGGATCCGTTCACTGGTCAAAATAACAATATCGCGTATTTAGATTTAAAAATTTTCAATATGAAAAGAAGACAAACACTAACCTGTTTTCTCATCTTATTTTTAATGCTACGTATAAGAATTTAAAAAGACAGATGCTGTTTCGCAGTTTCCCAGAACAAAATTACAATATCTTCAAGAGTAACTAAATATAAATCACTTAACAATAAACAAACAACCGCATATAGCATAATTGCATTAAAAAGTTTTAATTTCACCTTATTCAATCCAATAATTTTGATGAAAGAGTTAGATGAACGGCTTCAATGACCCATAATCACCATCTGGAAACTGTAAAAAAGCGGAAGCTATAATTTATAGAAATCTAGAATCTTTAAATTGTAAAGTGTGGCGCGGTAGTGTTAAAAAAAAGGTGGAGTATCAATTAACAGGTCTGACAATCCTGATTTTCAGTATATAACTTCATTTTTAAAATGACCATTAAACTTTGAAACAGCAGCGTTATGTCTTTTGTAGATGTTATGCAAAACATTCATTATTTTTATTCAGCTCAAGCAGCATTGAGTAACGTTTAATGGTATTATAATGCTCAACATAATTTTGATCCAGGAAAGTTTTTTTGGCATGTATCTACTTACACCTTGTAAAACCTAACATCGACCAAAATTATGTTGAAAGTTAAAATGGTGTAAAACATTATTTTGTGGCAATGGGATATATACCACAGCTGACTCCCTTGCACTGTTGGTGACCAGTGCAGAAATATATTTAAGTATTAACTGTTTTATAATGAGTATAGCATTCTTTATCACATAATAAAATTGTCAAAAATTTGTTTATAAGATTATTTCAATTTTGTGCTTGTTACGACAGAAAAACAATATATTTTATAGAAACATATTTTGTTTTATTGATCTCTAGACATTTCTGTAACAATTCCTGAAAAGTTGAAAACTAAAATTAATTTGTGGGTAGAATAAAGTCAAAAAACAATTCCTTTACATGTGATAAATCCTCAGGATATCCTTTATAAATCCTGAACCTTTCCCCTTAAACTAGCTGTGTCCCTGGTAGGCTATCCTCGGACTGTGGGAGGTTGAGGTCCAGGTGTATGCTGATGATCTAGTCATAATGGTTAGGGGCAAATATGAGGAGGAACTAGCAAATACTCTTCAGGAGACACTAAATGTAGTGAATGATTGGTGCCGGAGGGAACAGATGTCTGTGAACCCCCGCAAAACGATCGTTGTTCCATTTACCAGAAGAAGGTTGGACAAATTAAAACCACCTATTCTTATGGGGGAACTAATTCCATTTTCGGAACAAGCAAAATATCTGGGGGTTACCCTAGATAAGAAGCTCAACTGGGACATACAGTTAGAGAATGTAATCCGCAGGGCTAAACAGTCCCTGTGGACATGCCAGAGAATCTGTGGAAACAACTGGGGAACAAACCCAACAGATGTACTGGCTCTATGTGGTGGTTATCAGACCAAAATATGGAGCCATAGTTTGGTGGCCTAGGTTAGGTTAGGTTAGATTGTGAGTGGTCCATATCGGTCCCTCCACCGCTACCATAAGGTCTATTGTGGCTCACGCCTAATGTCTATATTTCGCCCAACAAATCCAGCCTCCTACAGAGGTCGATAACCTTTGCGGGCGAAAGTTGATCCAGATCCTCTGGAGCAAGCTTTACCTTGCCAAAGAGCAGGTGTCTAGTCCTATCCGCTGCCGGACAGGAACACAGCACGTGCTCTGCTGTTTCGTCATTCTCCATACACAGCCGGCACTCGGTCTCCTGACCGATCCCAATACGGTGCATGTGATGCCGCAAGCGACAGTGTCCTGTATACAGGCCGACTAGAGTACTCAGTTGTTGTCTGTTCAACTCTAGAAGTTTCTTAGCCCTTGACTCAGACAGGCCATTTATGAAGGCCTTAGAGTGAGCTAATCCTGGAAGATTTTGCCAATATTGAATTGTCCTTCTATCTGTCCAGGTCTTTAAGGTGCGTTTTGCTGTGCAAGATGTTATTCCCAGCACCGGTTCTGGTCCGACAAAGTCACACTGGGCACCACTCCTGGCAAGCGCGTCTGCCGCAACGTTGCCATCATGGTCCGAGTGACCCAGTATCCAGACCAGCGACACCTCATTACAGCTGCCCAATTCGTTAAGGGCAGATTTACAACTCCATACCGTCTTTGAATTGCACCGGTAGGAACCAAGAGCCTTTATTGCAGCTTGACTATCTGCATATATCTTTATCGATTTGTTTGTGCATAGGTCTTTTAAGCTTTCCCTTGCACACATCTCGATGGCATAAACTTCTGCCTGGTGTATGGTTGCGTACTTGCCGAGGCTAACTGATAGTCTAGCATCGGTGCTGCCCCCATATGCGCCGGCTCCTACTCCCATATTGGTTTTGGAGCCGTCAGAGTACCAGCAGAGGTCCGCTCTCAACAGGGTCGATTGGTTCCGGTCCCAGTCCTCCCTTTCCGGGAGGACGGTCTTGAAAGACATCTCTGCTGATTTTTGTAGGCATCAAGTCCGAGACCATTCCCAGAATCCTGTGACAATCACTGTCATCAAGGAGTCCGGACCCCCTCAGACTGACTTCCCTCGGCATGTTATCTGCCGTTTGTTTTAGTCTGTACGTTGTCCACCTCGCCACCCTCTCCAACCATATGTGAAGTGGGGGAATATTGAGGAGGACCTCCAGAGCGACTGATGGTGCGGTGCTTATCGCTCCCGTTATCATCAGACATGCTTGTCTCTGTAGATGAGCCAGTTTGGCCCTCGCGGTACCACGAAGTACCTTAGGCCACCAAACTATGGCTCCATATGTTATCATAGGTCTGATAACCACTACATAGAGCCAGTACATCTGTTGGGGGTTTGTTCCCCAGTTGTTCCCACAGATTCTCCGGCAGGTCCACAGGGACATCTTAGCCCTGCGGATAACATTTTCTAACTGTCTGTCCCAGTTGAGCTTCTTATCTAGGATAACTCCCAGATATTTTGCTTGGTCCGAAAATGGAATGTTTTCCCCCATAAGATTAGGTGGTTTTAATTTGTCCAACCTTCTTCTTCTGGTGAACGGGACAATGATCGTTTTGCGAGGGTTCACAGACATCTGTTCCCTACGGCACCAATCATTGACTACATTTAGTGCTTCTTGAAGAGTACTAGACAGTTCCTCCTCAGATTTGCCTCTAACCATTATGACGAGATCATCCGCATACGCCTGGACCTCAACCTCCCAGAGTCCGAGGATAGCCAGCAGGTCGTCCACAAAGAGGGACCACAACAGGGGGGATAGAACGCCCCCCTGAGGACACCCTCTCGCAGCTCTAACGCTGACCACCTCTCCCCGTAATGAGGTAATAATGGTCCGATTGTGCAGCATGTTTCCGATCCAACAGATGGTAGGTTCCACCCCCCTAGCGATAGTGGCCTCGTAGAGGGAGATCGGTAATGCATTATTAAATGCTCCTTCTATGTCGAGAAATGCCGCCACCGCAACCTCTCCATTTTCCAGAGAGTGTGTGATCTTCTCGACGAGGTTATTGAGCGCTAACTCAGTTGATTTGCCAGTTTGATAGGCATACTGGTGGGTATTTAGGGGGTTCTTGGGTAAGATGTTCCCCCTAATGTGTCCGTCCAGTATTTTTTCCAATCCCTTCAGGAGGAATGATGTAATACTGAGAGGTCTCAGTGAAGTAGGTAGGTCATTACGTCCCAATTTGGGAATGTAAACCCCCCTAACCACCGTCCAGCTGGAAGGAATATAGTTCCAGGCCTAAGGCACTTCGTGGTATCGAGAGGGCCAAACTGGCTCCTCCACAGAGACAAGCTTGTCTGATGATAACGGGAGCGATAAGCACCGCACTATCAGTCGCTCTGGAGGTCTTCCTTAATATTTCACCTCTTCACATATGGTTGGCGAGGTGGACAACATACAGACTAAAACAAACGGCTGACAGTATGCCGAAGGAAATCAGTCTGGGAGGATCCGGATTCCCCGATGACATTGAGGGTCACGTGATTCTGGGAATGGTCTCAGACTTGATGCCTACAAAGATCAGTAGAGATCTGTCTTTCAAGACCGTCCTCCCGGAAAGGGAGGACTGGGAGCGAAATCAAACGACCCTATTGAGAGCCGATCTCTGCTAGTACTCTGACGGCTCCAAAACCAATATGGGAGTAGGAGCCGGCGCATATGGGGGCAGCACCGATGCTAGACTATCAGCTAGCCTCGGCAAGTACGCAAACATACACCAGGCAGAAGTGTACGCCGTCGAGATGTGTGCAAGGGAAAGTATAAAAAACCAGTACACACACAAATCGATAAAGATATATGCAGCTAGCCAAGCTGCAATAAAGGCTCTTGGTTCCTACCGGTGTAACTCAAAAATGGTATGGAGTTGTAAATCTGCCCTTAACGAACTGGGCAGCTGTAATGAGGTGTCGCTGGTCTGGATACCAGGTCACTCGGACCATGATGGCAATGTTGCGACCAACGCGCTTGTTAGGAGTGGTGCCCAGAGAGACTTTGTCGGACTAGAACTGGTGCTGGGGATAACATCATGCACAGCAAAACGCACCTTAAAGACCTGGACAGAAAGAATGACAATCCAGTATTGGCAAAATCTTCCGGGATTAGCTCACTCTAAGGCCTTCATAAATGGCCTGTCTGAGTCAAGGGCTAAAAAACTTCTAGAGTTAAACAGAACAACTGAGTACTCTAGTCGGCCTGTATACAGGACACTGCCGCTTGCGTCACCACATGCACCGTATTGGGGTCGGTCAGGAGACAGAGTGCCGGCTGTGTATGGAGAGTGACGAGACAGCAGAGCACGTACTGTGTTCCTGTCCGGCAGCGGACAGGACTAAATACCTGCTCTTTGGCAAGATAAAGCTTGCTCCGGAGGATCTGGATCAACTATCGACCTCTGCTGGAGGCTGGCTTTGTTGGGCGAAATATAGACTATTAGGCGTGAGCCACAATAGACCTTATGGTCACGGTGGAGGGACCGGTATGGCCCACTCACAATCTAACCTAACCTAACCTCCCTGGTAGTGGGAAGGGGGGTTAAAAGCTACCAAGATCAATTTTTAATCACTTATTTTTAATTAAAGAAAACAGTAGTTATACAAAAAATATATATTTTGTTCTTTGCATATATTTATCCTATATGTATTTCTTTAAAAGCCATGTAACGACAACCCTTGACTTGACAGCTGAGCCCTCAATAATGTGTCTTGTGTGTTTTGATTCTTTATGGTCAGCCTACTTCTCCGATTATGGCCAATCAAAATATTGAGCTTTTTAATTTAATTTATTTAATTGTGCTTTATTGATTTTTCACGCCAATTCCCTAAAAATTATATACCATTAAAGTTAAACTATATAGCTAAAACTACTGGCAACACATCAGAGGAAGGGTCTATATGACATGAATTTTCTGGAAATATTTTTGTCAAATGAAGGACAATGACGGTTGCAGCTGAGACTTCAGAGTTTGTAAAACATTCTTGTGACATTTTCTCTACATAACTTGTATTAGTTTTAAGTCCTTTGCCTAATTATTGCAAATTTTGACGTTTCAAATCGTGACTTTGGCGTTTTAAGGAAAGCCTCAATTTTTTTTTCTGTAAATGCCTAACTTTTTTGCCTTTTAACTTACAGATCTAGATTTTTCTATGTAATTTACTTTACCCTTAAAATGAGGAGGAGGGGTAAATGTCAAAAATATGTATTCACCAAATGTTTAGTAAAACACTCCAAGTGGTTTTTCAGACATCGGGTTGCAACACTTTAAAATCCTGACTCTGTATACATACAGAATATTTAACAACAGCGTCTTTCTCATGAAATATTTATCTTGCTCCTTTCTGCCGTGCCGCCCATACAATCTCGAATGAGATCAAGTGTGAAAAGATAGAGGCAATTAAGATTTGTGATATTAACATACTTATAAACATTCCCGGATATGGTTTCTTCATACTGTTCCTATTGTAGTGGCATGTTCGAAGATAAATAAGAATTTATCACAACAGAATGAACAATTTGTGGCAGTTAATTCTGCTTCTACATACATACAACTACACTACAAGTTCTAACGAATTTCACAATTTTATTTTCCTCATGATTTTTACAACATAGTAATTATAATAAGCAGACCTGTTTATATATATATATATATATATATATATATATATATATATATATATATATATATATATATATATATATATATATATATTGTGCAAGAGGAAACGAAAAAAATAGAAAATTTGATCTATTCCCGATTTGAAATTTTGATCAATTTCTCAGCACGGATAATCCGCACACGAGTATACTGTAGTTGGATTTTTTTATCGAACTAGATATAGAAATAAAACAGTGCATCAGAACCTGCATGGCTCTGTGAACAAACTAGCTAACGTCGGGTTGTCATTGTCAACTATGACCACAGTTCTAATATAGGTTTATGTCCCAGGCAACAAAATAATTTTTTTCTTTTTGAGAACTCATTCAAATATCACTGTTCAATCTTGCATCCTGTCAATGGCCATAGTTGTCAGAGCAGTTTATCAAAAAAAATGTAAAAATGTTATAAAAATAATTTCAACAGTTTCTTGCAAATGTGCTGCAAAACATAGATTTTCGTGAAAGACTGGTTGCTTCACAAACATGTTTCCCACTGTGTTTTATGGCTACAGTTTTAATACCCAGCTATTTTTTCAAAAAATGAATGTTTCATTAAATATTTAAGGAGCACAACGGAAACACAACGTAGGTCATATTTTAAATGATTTGAGATAAGCTAAATTCAAAGTATATATACAAATTAAAAAATATAGAGAACTGCAGTTTAGACAAAACTTTATTGAATGTTTTAATCATAAAAACTAACCACTTTTGTCATTCTATTAACAAACAAAAAAGTTTGGGTTACAAAGTTTTCATTCAAAGCTCACGCAAAAATCATCGGTGTTGGTGTTATTTTAGCAAAAGAAGATTAAATGAAGGTAATATAGATAAATTTCACCATTGCTTTGCTTGATATCAACAAAAGGGAGTTCTTCATAATGAGACCTGAAACTCCTCTGTGATCAACTGTTTAGATCTTGCGGTTGTTGTATTTGTTTATGCTGAGGTAATAAGTTTGGTTAAAGTGGTTCTGGACTGATGTTCGAATCCCATGTTGCTTTTTAGCAATTTTGACTAAAGCACTAGATTAGATTAGATTTTATTGTGAGAGGGCTATTCCAGTCCCTCCACCGCGATCTTAGGTCTATTGTGGCTCACGTCTAATTATTTAGATTTCACCCATCAATTCCAGCTCCCTGAGGGAGTCGATCTTTTCTTGAGGGTGAAAGTTTGTTTGGCAGGTGTGCTGCCATCTGAGTGAAGTCGCTTGCCCGTTTCGAAGCTCAAAGAGAAATAACCTCTCTCCGAGTTCATCTGGACCCGACATCCGTCAGTGTTTGCCTCGAGGCGGTATCATGAAGTCCCGCTCTCGAGCAGCATCTAATCTCCAGTTGTAATCCACCCCTAGAGATCTCAGCTCCCCTCAGGCTCGTGCAAACCTGACATCTAACAGTGTTAAGACTCAAGGCAACATCCCATCAAGTCCGGCTTCCGAGCATCACCCCAGCGAGGCTGTCTGTCTGTATCGTAGCACACATTATGGGCTCCAAACTCCGGGAGTTTACCACTCATCAGAGATCAGAGCCCCCCGGGACGTCTGGACACACGACACACGCCAGGGCTCAATTCAGGGTGGTATCATCTGGAACCCCGCTCCCGAGTAACAACTAAGCGAGGCCAATTGTCAGTCTCTGAGGCCACAGTGGAGGCGTCAAACTCCGGGTGCATATCACTCCCCAGAGATGTCCGCCTCCCCCCAGCCTCACCTGCACCAGACCCCTGCCAGTGTTTCATTGACTCGAGGCGGTATCATGAAGTCCCACCCTCAAGCAGCATTCAGGCGGGGTCGTTAGCCTGTATCGATGCTCACAGAGTAGGCCCAAGTCTCCAGGTGTAATCCACCCCTAGAGACCCCAGCCACCTCCGGGTTCGTCCAGGCCCAACACCTGCCAGCGTTAGCTTAAAGTTCACGCAACAAATCGAGCTTCCGGCAGGAGACGACACCTGCGAGGTGAAACTTTGTTTGACAGATGTACTGCCATCTGAGCGAAGTCGCTTGCCCGTCTCAAAGCTCAAACAGAGATAACCTCTCTCCGAGTTCGTCTGGACCAGACATCTGTCAGTGTTTGACTCGGTGCAGTATCATGAAGTCTTGCATCCGAGCAGCATCCAAGTGAGGTCGTTTGTCCGTTTCGAAGCTCACAGAAGAGGTCTCAACCCTTAGTTTTATTCCACCCCTAAAGATCTCAGCTCTCCTCCGAGTTCGTCTAGACCCGACACCCACCAGTGCTAGACTGAAGGCGACATTCCATCGAGTCCCGCTCCCGAGCATCACCCAAGCGAGGCCGTCCGTGCGTTTCGAAGCACACAGTGGGGGCCTCAAACTCTGGGTGTATATTACTCATCAGAGATCTCAACCCCCTTCGGGTCGTCTGGACACACGACACCTGCCAGCACTCAACCCAAGGCGGTATCATCTGGAAGCGAGGTCAATTGTCCATTTCTAAGCCCAGAGTGGAGGCCCCAAAATCCGGGTGCACATCACTCTCCAGAGATATCCGCATCCCTCCAGGCTCACCTGGACAAGATCCATTCCGAAGCACACAGTGTGGGACTTAAAATCCGGGTGTTTACCACTCATCAGAGTTGTCAACCCCCTCCGGATCGTCTAGACACACGACACCCGCCAGCACTCAACCCAAGACGGCACCCTTCCGGAACCCCGCTCCCGAGTAACAATCAAGCACGGGCCACCATCCATTTCTAAGCCCAGAGTGGAGACCTCAAAATCCGGGTGTACATCACTCCCCAGAGATATCCGCCTCCCTCCCGGCCCACATGGACAAGACCCCCGCCAGTGTTTGATTCCAATTAGTCGCCTTTTACGACAGGCAGGAGTTACCTTGGGCCTATTCTTTTAGTTAGTCCCCGGACCCACAGTAGACACTAAAGCACTAAATGATGAATTGTAAACTAGTAGAGCATGTGGATGTTATTTATTAAATTACCATGCCTTAACTGGTCAAGTAGCAAATGGGAAGTTTTCCAGTAGTGCTGTTGTAGAAAGAAAAGATCTGCTTTGGTTTGGACCTTCTTGCATCGAATACTTCAACCCACTTGTTAAGACTCAACTTTAGATGGAGGATGAAGACCACAAAAATATAGCCACTGTATTTTTAAGTACAGTAACTCCTAATGTGTTTTGCATAAAAAACAGAAGATGGTGCTACATGTGCATTAAAATGTGGCATTTTCGATAAATTCAAAATAAAATCATAGAATAGTAAAAAAAATGCTTTTATGCAAATAAATGTCTCAAGATAATTTATATGCCAAAATACTCAAAAAAGCAACAAATTAAGAAAATATATTAGTTATGTAAACATGTAGATGTTGGCAGATTAGTGTTGGTAGGTAGTTACCATTTTAAATTTACACAGTTGAAATGAAATTGTTAGATTTCTAAATTTTAGAAGCTTCTTTTCTACTTGTGTGGTTGAAAATACATACAAATATCACATCAGTTTCTCCAATTATATTTAAAATTGTATATTTTCACATTATACCAGTTTAGATAATACATACATTGCTGCTTTTGTGAACAAGGCCGCTGTCAAATAGTAATGAATTGTACACAGAATTAGTAAGCAAATGAATTTTATATGTTGATGATTGGAATCAATTAGCTTGAATGCCCAAAAACGTATGCGCCATTTGCTTAGATAATGTAAATGAACGCTATTCAAGTTGTATATTGATCTAGTTAGTACACATTATATTAATTATTAAGAGTGTTATGTTTTGTATAAAAATGGTACTTTTTATAACAAATTAGGAATATAATTTATGTAAACATTTCCTAAATAAATGGTTAATAGTGAAATTAGTTTTAATTGTTTTTATCAACAAAAACAAATGAAAATTATCATTTATATATTTTGTATATTTAAAATTCCTGCCAAAAACAATTTCGTTGTTTGTTCTTCGCCAATAATAGAGCACAGTGTCGTTCTGACAACATATATTCCACTGTCTAACCTTGCCGCCTAAATTCAAAAAAAAAAGATTAACGTCAAAAAACGTAGAATGTCAAATGTCATCCACAAGTCAGCAAAAGTGTTATGGAAATGTCAGTGTCAATTTATTTATCAAAACATAGATTTGATTTTATGCCGGTTTTTAAACAAATCGGAAAATATTATCACTAAATTTCAGTGATGTGTAGATAGAAAATCATTGAGAATGGTAAGAAGTCAACCGTCCTTTAGAATGAGGCAAAATGTTCCCCAACAAAGAAAAGAACACCGCAACAAGGAGTCCCACAAGAAAGTAATTAAAGTGCAACCAACGTAAGTTGCATAGATTCTTTCGTCACGTAAACGTTTCAATATTTCCATTTTATTTCAGAAAAACAGAAACTGAAAATAATACGGGTGGTCTAGTTTATCCAGGTGGAGATAATGCCTTTAAAGCCATCTTATCTGCAAGGTTTTGTGCAGCAATTTGGTGTCATATAACAGATTGTGATGAAACATATAACTACTGGGAACCAATGCACTATTTGGGTAAAATTTAAATCCACCAAGCCTGTTTTTACATTGAAAGTTTTATATTTTAGTTTTCGGAAAAGGCTTACAAACATGGGAGTATAGCCCACAGTATGCTTTGAGATCGTATATGTATCTTATGCTTCATGCAGCACCAGCTTATATTTACCACAAATTGCTACAGCCTAACCCATTACTAATGTTCTACTTTATACGATGTTTGTTAGGCTTAATTTGCTCATTTGCGGAGGTGTTCTTCTATAAGTAAGTTTTATTATTCTTATTTATACATTTATTTATGGTTACATTTATATAATATTCAAGGTGTGGGATAAAAACATTAACCGTCCTTCAACCTGCAAAGCTTATTTCAAATCAATATTAAGACTGTTGTTTGTATCAAAATTTATTACCTTAACTCACTTGCTTCTTCAAGATTTTCACTATGATTTTCATAATACAGTCATCATAATTTATACTTGAATTGCTGATATAAATGTTTAATTTTTATTTTATAATTTCAGGGCAGTATGTAGAGAATTTGGTGTGCACATTGGAAGAATATGTCTGGCATTTCAAATTTTCTCAGCTGGGATGTTCATATCCAGCACTGCATTTTTGCCCTCTTCTTTTGCAATGTATGCATTTGCAGCTGCATGTGCAGCATGGTGGCAACAGCGTTATGCAGCGGCTGTTTATTTTACAGCCATAGGATCTTTGTTAGGTTGGTAACTACATTATAATTATACAGTAAAGTCTCATTCTTCTGAGTTAAACAGAACCACAGGTAACTTGGATTTTGGTAAATTCTGATGATATGGATCAGTTTTTAAATTTTGGTTGTTAAATATATTACATGTTACCTGTTATTAAATTATTATTATGTACTAGGTTCTCGGGTTACCACACATACAATTTTTTTTATATCTCTTAAGTACAATTTGGAGAACCCAAATGATCACAATACAGTTTTCAAACCTGTCGATTGTTTCGCTAACAAACTTAGCGTCATCAGAGGGATGAATAAACTAAGCGAAAAGAGTGTCTACATAATGAAACCATACTTTAGGAAAATAGTCATTTTCTTTTGTTAAGTCTGTTAGCACCCCTACTCACTCCTGGTCCCGTAACTTCCTTGGGGAGTGTGAACAAGAATTTTTTCTTGGGGTTTGTAGAACCAGGGGAGGGGGGTGGTGGTCTAGGCGGGTTTCTGAAAACAGTTTCTTGAAAAACGTTCGGGAGCTAAACTGCAAATTTACCGAAAATTCGCTACCAAAAGGCACTTACTGCATCTAGATCTTTTTCTTACAAACGCATCATATTTTGATAAAAAATGCAAAAATGCATTAACGAATTTGTTCTACGAAAATTAGCTATAAAAAAAAATTATACACCCCTACTCACTCCTGGTCCCGTAACTTCCTTGGGGAGTGTGAACAAGAAATTTTTCTTGGGGTTTGTGGATTCAGGGGGGCCCTAGGCAGGTTTCTGAAAACAGTTTTTTGAAAAGCGTTCGGGAGCTAAACTGCAAATTTACCGAAAATTCGCTACCAAAAGGCACTTACTGCATCTAGATCTTTTTCTTACAAACGCATCATATTTCAATAAAAAATGCAAAAATGCATTAACGAATTTATTCTACGAAAATAAGCTTAAAAAAATTATACACCCCTACTCACTCCTGGTCCCGTAACTTCCTTGGGGAGTGTAAACAAGAAATTTTTTGGGGGAATAGGAGTGCTGTGCGGGGTAGGCAGGGTTTAAGGGGATATGGCTTCAAGATGTAAAAAAGACAACTTTCAAGCCCGTTTTATTCGAATTTTCTGCTCATATTTCCTTTTTACTACCTACCCCGCCCAGCACCCCTATTCACTCCTGGTCCCGTAACTTCCTTGGGGGGTGTGAACAAGAAGTTTTCTTGGGTTTTGTGGATCCAGTGGGGCCCCTAAGCAGGTTTCTGAAAACAGTTTTTTGAAAAGCGTTTGGGGGCTAATCTGCAAATTTACCGAAAATTCGCTACCAAAACGCACTTACTGTGTCCAGATTTTTTTCTTATAAACGTATCATATTTCGATAAAAAATTCAAAAATGCATTAACAAATTTGTTCTACGAGAATTAGCTAAAAAAAATTATAGACCGTGAACCATAAACTTCACTAAACCTACAAATAAATATCCAAAAAAACATCAACTTAACTAAACTGACAGCCAAAGCATCAGAGAAAGGGTCTATTTGAAATGAATATTCTGTAAATATTTTAGTAAAATGAAGGGCAATGACGGTTGAATCTGAAACTTAAGGGTTTGCAGAACACTCTTCTTGCAACATTTTCTTTTCACAATCCGTATTTGTTTCACATTCTTTGCCTAAACATTGCCAATTTTGACATTTAAAATTGCGAGTTGGACGTTTTAAGGAAAACTCCAAAATTCGTTTCTTTAACTGCCCATAACTTCCTTGTCTTTAAAGCAAGGGACCCAAATTTTGGTACAGAGTTCACTCTTTAGAATACAAACACGTGCCCTTACTTTGTTATTTACGGAGATATGAATTTTTTTAGAAAGAAAACACAAAATTGTCCGGGAAAACCTAGTCCGATTTTCCTGGCTAACGAACTTATCTAAGCCACTTGCAAAAGGAAGGTACTCACCAAATTTGATCAAGATCGGTCCATTATTTTTTGAGTTATCGGTCGGATATATATATATATATATATATATATATATATATATATATATATATATATATATATATATATATATATATATATATATATTAACACAGATTTCCTCATTAGCGAATTTAAAAAAAAATTCGCTGAAAACTAACAAATTCTCTCTGAGGCCTAGGGTTGAACACACTGACACCTCACAGACGATCTCCGGCGAGATTTGGGGAGTAGGCAGATTGAGACCCCGTAATCGAGCTACAACAACCCAACCTACCTTTGTCCACTGCTCTAAGGAGTAGGCAGATTGGGGCCTTATAGTGTCCTTACATATTTCCTTTACCCACCTTTGTCCACCGCTCTAAGGAGTAGGCAGATTGAGGCCTTAGATTGTCCTTACATATTTCCTTTACCTCTTGAAAATGGCTCCAAAACAGGAGCCAAAACGTCGAGTTTCCATAAATTCTGGACGCAGTTTAACCCGAGAACCAAGTATGTCTTATAGATATATATATATATATATATATATATATATATATATATATATATATATATATATATATATATATATATATATATATATATATATATATATATATATATATATATATATATATATATATATATATATATATATATATATATATATATATATACACAGGGTGTGGCGCCAAGACCTTTAGTTAGCCGTTTCTCAATAACTACTCCAATTTGAAATTTATGCACATACGACCGAGACAAATTCCAGTTCAATGAAAATAATCTACTTTATGTCAAACTTCCGGTTTAACCAGAAGTGACCATCGGCTTACTTATTTTAAATACATCATGGAGATTTTCATTATATTTTCGAATTCTACATTGAATTTGAGATAAATTATTACTAATACACCATATGTCAAAAATCAACCGTTTTCGAAATTTTTCGATTTTTTTTTAATTCTCGCGAAAACCAAGGTGAATGTTGCACGCTCTCTCTCTCTCTCTGTGGAAATACAACTGAGAAGACTCAGTTTTTGTACAGATTACCCTCAGATTGACACCTAAACGACACGTTTGATAGCGTTTCTTTTAAGTATACACAATTACTCACTTATTTCAAATGGAACACCCTATATTTTATGAGCTATTTCGATTCGCATCCGGTTTCCCTTTCAACGTGTATTAGCATTCCCTATACCTAAATTCCACCGTTTCCCGAATATTTCAATTTTATTGGATTCACTTGATTCACATTGTCACAATAGATTTAAAGCAGGCTTCGGAACTTGATAATATGCTTGTTGACGTCTACATGTCAAGTCCCAACCCTTACAAATGAGAACATAACATTTGTTGGGCCTTCTCACGTAAAAAAAAAGAGAACACTTTGTATTTGCATCAAAATCGCTGCATTTCCCTTATTTTAGTTTTGTAAAATCAATGTGTTGTTAACTAACTTATAAAACCAAAATACAACTCAACAATATAGGTAGTTATTTATTATAAATAAGTACAGAACTTAACTAATAGCTAGTGGAAAACTAAAACACAAAAACAAATAAAAAAAATTGTGGAACTTATAATAAATGCTCAAAATTACTCCCACTGACATTGAGGCATTTTGTTATTCGTCTTATAATGTTTTGGTTCGTAGCCTTTCTGATTTGTCTCGAATTCAGTGATGGCACGTAAAACTCTACCTACCATGTCTTCTTTTGTGGTGGCAGGTGCGTGGTAAACTTTATTTTTGATGTAGCCCCAGATGCTTGCATCCAGAGGTGTTAAGTCAGGGGACCGTGGGGGCTATCTATGTGGGCCGTTATTGGCAATCTACCTGTCTTCAAAATGTTGTTGCAAAAAATCATGAGCTAAATGGAAACTGTGGGGCGGTGCTCCGTCTTGCTGATACCGGCTTGTTCTAGCTTCTTCTAAACTTAATGTGTTCAGAGAAACTAGAATCACTTTGTGCAAAATATCATTATAAGTCATACCAGTGAGATTTTGATCGTATATTTTAATCCCAAAAATCTTATCGTTCTTAATTGCACAAAACACATTGAATGACCACCTGTCTTGGAAATAGTTGATCCTGGTAACATGGGGATTTTCATCTGACCAGAAGTGACTATTGTGGCGATTGTGCATGCCATTTTTGAAGAAGTTCGCCTCATCGCACCAAATAATTCTCTTCCAGAAATTCTCATCTTCTTGTGTTTTCAATAGGAACCATTCACAGAACTCAACACGTCTAGGAAGATCGTTCGGTTGCAAACAATGTATCGGGTGGTAAGAGAAGGTTCTCCAATGATGCAATCGTTCTCGCTGACAAGCGTAATTCTTTTTCGCAATCCCTGATAGATGCCTTGGGATCAGCAACAAAAAATGCCAATACGTTCACTTCGTTTACCTCGTTATCGACGAGTGGCTTATGCTTCTCTACTTTTGGGCGAAAACTTCCATGCTGTGAAGATTTTGCAGCAACCTCTTTATCTTGTCGTGACTGCGTTTCAGTTTATTCGGGTACTTTTCTGCAAATGCACGACATGTTCGGCCCACAATTCGTTGACACTCACCATAAATAATTAGAAGCTCCAAAAAATCGTCGTTTGTGTACTGCAAATTTGCCATTTTTACACCGCGTTGACTGATAGTATCTCGATTTTTATGACAATAAGCTTCGCTTGATGCTCTGCTGACATATAGACGTCAGCAAGCATATTATCAAGTTCCAAAGCCTGCCTTAAATCTACTGTGGAAATTTGAACTAAGTGAATCCAATAGAATTGAAATATTCGGAAAACAGTTGAATTTAGGTATAGGGAATGCTAATACACGTTGAAAGGGAAACAGGATGCGAACCGAAATAGCTCATAATATATAGGGTGTTCCATTTGAAATAAGCGAGTAATTGTGATTTCTATTTTACCAAATGGCAAGGCTAATTGTCATCACCTTGTATACTTAAAAGAAATGCTACCAAACGTGTCGTTTAGGTGCCAATCTGAGGGTAATCTGTACAAAAACTCACAGAGAGAGAGAGAGAGAGAGAGTGCAACATTCACCTTGGTTTTCGCGAGAATTTTCAAAAAAATCGAAAAACGGTTGATTTTTGACATATGGTGTATTAGTAATAATTTATCTCAAATTCAATGTAGAATTCGAAAATATAATGAAAATTACCATGTTGTATTTAAAATAAGCAAGTTGATGGTCACTTCCGGTTAAACCGGGAGTTTGACATAAAGTAAACTATTTTCACTGAACTGGAATTCGTCTCGATCATATATGTGTAAATTTTCAAATTTCAAATCGCAGTAGTTATTGATAAACGGCTAACTAAAGGTCTTGGCGTGTTGTGTGTGCATGTAAAAGAATCAAACATTTTACTCAGAAGGTACAGCGATAAATAGGTTAATCGTTCGACTTGAACAATATGAAAGCTCAGATGAACGAGAAGGATACCGTACTGTAATTAGACGTTGGTTATATAGTATTTAGAAAAACTTTTTTGTTGTTAGTATTATCCACAAGTTTATAAACATTTGAGTTTTATCTTAGGGTTTTGGTACCTGGTTTCTAGGTTGGCCCTTTGCTGCTCTTCTGGGGGTCCCAATAGCAATCGACATGCTCTTCATAAGAAGACATTATCTTGATTTCTTTGCATGGTTTGTCATATCAGGGTGTACAGTACTTATACCAATGGTGGCAATAGATTCTAGTTATTATGGTCGTCTAGTCATAGCCCCTTATAATATTGTTAAATATAATGTTTTTGGTGGTGCAGGACCTGATCTTTATGGAAAAGAACCATTTTCATACTATTTTATGAATGGATTTCTTAATTTTAATTTTATTTGGGTAAGTTTATTTGGGTTGTTTCCCTAATTTCAAATTAAGTAATGATTTTTAATTAGTATGCTCAAGGTGTGCAGTGCTCGAATTCAAACTAAAGTAATTGTCTTCAAATAACTGCAAAATTACTTCCCTTTTATACTTTCTGAATAAACACATCAGATTAAACAAATGTCAAAAATCATCCCCTGTTTGATCTGAGCCTGACACAGCTATGCTGTCAACTCTTGGATACAGCACATCTTGAATATAATAATTAAGAATCATTCGATATTACTAAAATAAAAAATAACTTTAATATTACTGATCTTACTGTGTTTGTGCCCATTGTGGGTCCGGGGATGAACCAAAAGAATAGGCCTAAGGTAACTCCTGCCTGTCATAAGAGGTAACTAATTGGAGTCAAACACTGGTGGAAGTCTGGTCCAGATGAGCTTAGAGAGAGGTGGATATTTCTGGGGAATGATATACACCCGGATTTTGAGGCCTCCACTGTGGGCTTCGAAATTGACAATTGACTTTGCTTGGTTGTTACTCTGGAGCAGGGTTCCAAATGATACTGCCTTGGGTCAAGCGCTGGCAGGTGTCTGGTCCAAACAAACCCGGTGTGGGTTGAGATCTCTGGGTACACCTGGATTTTGAGGCCCCCATTGTGTCCTTTGAAACAGACAAACAGCCTCGCTTGGGTGATATTCAGGAGAGGGACTCGGTGGGATATCCTCTAGGCAGCTAGACAGCACTGATGGGTATCGGATCTAGACGAATCTGGAGGGAGCTGAGATCTCGGTGGGTGGATTACAACTGGAGATGGAGGCCTCCTCTGTGAGCTTTGAAACAGGCAAAGAACCTCACTTATATGCTGCTCGGTTGCAGGACTCCATATGACACCGCCTGGAATCAAACACTGGAGAATGTCAGGTCCGGAGCATACTCGGAGAGAGGCTATCTCTGTGTGAGTTTTGAAATGGACAAGCGACTTAGATGGCAGTACACCTGTCAAACCAACTTTCATCCTAAAAAAAAATCGTCTCCTGTGGGGACCTCGATTTGTTGGGTGAAATTTAAGCAAACACTCGTGGGTATCTTGTCTGGATGAACCCGGAGAAGAGCTGTGATTTCTAGCGGTGGATGACACCTGGTGATTGAGGCCTTTTCTGTGTGCTTCGAAATGGGCAAACGACCTCGCTTGGGTGCTGCTCGAGAGCGGGACTCCATGATACCACCACGGGTCAAAAACTGATGGATGTCGGGCCCTGAGGAACTATGAGGGAGGTTATCTCTCTGTAAGCTTCGAAACGAGCAAGCAACCTCACTTAGATGGCAGTACACCTATCAAATTAACTTTCACCTTCAAAGATCGACTCCTGCAGGGAGCCTAAGCTAATCTGTATTAGTTAGTAACTTTTCTAGTGACATTTTTAGTATTCATTAATAGATGTTGCCCTTACTTTGTGAAACCGTTTCATGCTAACTGCAGATGTAGAGACTACTTCTCTGGCTTCACAGATGTTTGTTTTCTTCTTTGTAACTGGTCTCTACATCTGTATTTAGTATTTTTAATATTGCATTTATAAAAACAAAAATTTTAATTTCAGTTTCAAAAGTCTGTTATATTAATTTTGTTGTAACTGAAGGAAGAACAGAAAAATACACTCTATATAGAAAATATGTTGTTTTTTACATCCACTTTATCAGCAGCTACTTGAAACTGATAAAAGTAGAAGAGGAGTGTTTATGTTTTCTGTAGCCATTTTCTTTTTTGTAGAAATGGTGCAGGTACCTGAAGCTAACTTTCTCATTGAATATTTTATTTTTTCAGATTTTTGCCCTTTTATGCCCAGTTGTAATAATTTTATCCTACTTTTTTGTACCATCTAAGAACAAAAGTACCTTGAGCTTACCATATTGGTTATCATTAAGCCCACTTTATATTTGGTTAGCAGTGTTTATGTTTCAGTCACACAAGGAGGAAAGGTATAGTAGTGCTCTATGATGTAACTGTAATAAAATATAATCTTTTATTTTGTTGTAGATTTTTATTTCCGGTTTATCCAATGATTTGTTTATGTGGAGCCATCACTGTAGACATGATACAAAAATTATTTTTCAGAGTTTACACTTTGATAAAGACAGTTCCTTATGGTACCCACTATTTGGACAAAAGTTTGATTATCATGGTGATTACTATTGTAGTCACTAGCTTTTTAGGTAAAAATGACATGATTATTAACAATAAGATATTTAGAAAATATAAGGTGAAGCTTGAAGGTAATATAATACCCTGTATACGAGTCAAATTATAAAAGTTCGGGACGCAGCAAGTACGTTATGGTAGTGAATTTTCATTAAAATGTTTTTAATAGCAAATATGTGTTTTGTTTTCAGAAAGCAGGCATCAAATTTGATTACCAGTATAACACATATAGTAGAAACAATGTGCCATGTTTCATCAAAATAACTTTATTGTTTAAAAACGTACAAAAATTTCCGAGAGTAAACTTAAAGTGTAACCGAAAAAATCCGTTTCTTGGTCAATCTTATAGGTTAATAGCAAGTTGAGCTTTTCAAATATGAAGCATTTAATCAAAATTCGCTACCATAGGTTAGGTTAGGTTAGGTTAGTTTGTGAGTGGTCCATATCGGTCCCTCCACCGCGACCATAAGGTCTATTGTGGCTCACGCCTAATGTCTATATTTCGCCCAACAAATCCAGCCTCCTACAGAGGTCGATAACCTTTGCGGGCGAAAGTTGATCCAGATCCTCTGGAGCAAGCTTTACCTTGCCAAAGAGCAGGTGTCTAGTCCTATCCGCTGCCGGACAGGAACACAGCACGTGCTCTGCTGTTTCGTCATCCTCCATACACAGCCGGCACTCGGTCTCCTGACCGATCCCAATGCGGTGCATGTGATGCCGCAAGCGACAGTGTCCTGTATACAGGCCGACTAGAGTACTCAGTTGTTGTCTGTTCAACTCTAGAAGTTTCTTAGCCCTTGACTCAGACAGGCCATTTATGAAGGCCTTAGAGTGAGCTAATCCTGGAAGATTTTGCCAATATTGAATTGTCCTTCTATCTGTCCAGGTCTTTAAGGTGCGTTTTGCTGTGCAAGATGTTATTCCCAGCACCGGTTCTGGTCCGACAAAGTCACACTGGGCACCACTCCTGGCAAGCGCGTCTGCCGCAACGTTGCCATCATGGTCCGAGTGACCCGGTATCCAGACCAGCGACACCTCATTACAGCTGCCCAATTCGTTAAGGGCAGATTTACAACTCCATACCGTCTTTGAATTGCAACGGTAGGAACCAAGAGCCTTTATTGCAGCTTGGCTATCTGCAAATATCTTTATCGATTTGTTTGTGCATAGGTCTTTTAAGCTTTCCTTTGCACACATCTCGATGGCATAAACTTCTGCCTGGTGTATGGTTGCGTACTTGCCGAGGCTAGCTGATAGTCTAGCATCGGTGCTGCCCCCATATGCGCCGGCTCCTACTCCCATATTGGTTTTGGAGCCGTCAGAGTACCAGCAGAGGTCCGCTCTCAACAGGGTCGATTGGTTCCGGTCCCAGTCCTCCCTTTCCGGGAGGACGGTCTTGAAAGACAGATCTCTGCTGATTTTTGTAGGCATCAAGTCCGAGACCATTCCCAGAATCCTGTGACAATCACTGTCATCAAGGAGTCCGGACCCCCTCAGACTGACTTCCCTCGGCATGTTATCTGCCGTTTGTTTTAGTCTGTACGTTGTCCACCTCGCCACCCTCTCCAACCATATGTGAAGTGGGGGAATATTGAGGAGGACCTCCAGAGCGACTGATGGTGCGGTGCTTATCGCTCCCGTTATCATCAGACATGCTTGTCTCTGTAGATGAGCCAGTTTGGCCCTCGCGGTACCACGTAGCACCTTAGGCCACCAAACTATGGCTCCATATGTTATCATAGGTCTGATAACCACTACATAGAGCCAGTACATCTGTTGGGGGTTTGTTCCCCAGTTGTTCCCACAGATTCTCCGGCAGGTCCACAGGGACATCTTAGCCCTGCGGATAACATTTTCTAACTGTCTGTCCCAGTTGAGCTTCTTATCTAGGATAACTCCCAGATATTTTGCTTGGTCCGAAAATGGAATGTTTTCCCCCATAAGATTAGGTGGTTTTAATTTGTCCAACCTTCTTCTTCTGGTGAACGGGACAATGATCGTTTTGCGAGGGTTCACAGACATCTGTTCCCTACGGCACCAATCATTGACTACATTTAGTGCTTCTTGAAGAGTACTAGACAGTTCCTCCTCAGATTTGCCTCTAACCATTATGACAAGATCATCCGCATACGCCTGGACCTCAACCTCCCAGAGTCCGAGGATAGCCAGCAGGTCGTCCACAAAGAGGGACCACAACAGGGGGGATAGAACGCCCCCCTGAGGACACCCTCTCGCAGCCCTAACGCTGACCACCTCTCCCCGTAATGAGGTAATAATGGTCCGATTGTGCAGCATGTTTCCGATCCAGCCACAGATGGTAGGTTCCACCCCCCTAGCGATAGTGGCCTCGTAAAGGGAGATCGGTAATGCATTATTAAATGCTCCTTCTATGTCGAGAAATGCCGCCACCGCAACCTCTCCATTTTCCAGAGAGTGTGTGATCTTCTCGACGAGGTTATTGAGCGCTAACTCAGTTGATTTGCCAGTTTGATAGGCATACTGGTGGGTATTTAGGGGGTTCTTGGTTAAGATGTTCCCCCTAATGTGTCCGTCCAGTATTTTTTCCAATCCCTTCAGGAGGAATGATGTAATACTGAGAGGTCTCAGTGAAGTAGGTAGGAGGTCATTACGTCCCAATTTGGGAATGTAAACCCCCCTAACCACCGTCCAGCTGGAAGGAATATAGTTCCAGGCCAGACTGGCTCTGAACAGCCTGATAAGGAAGGGTAGGAGAATCTCCAGTCCCTTTTGTAGTAGGACCGGTACCACCCCATCCTCCCCTGGCGACTTGAATGGCTGGAAATGATTCACAGCACACTCCACTGCCGAGGCTGTAACTATTCTCCGAGCAACTAGCCAGTCCTCCCTTTGGGGGCGTTTAGATCGTCCCTCAGCTGGTAGGACCTCACCGTTGCTCAGGATCAGACAATCTGGGAAGTGTGTGTGTGCTAAGAGCTCTAACGTTTCTTTCCGAGATTCAGTAAAGGAACCATCTGGTCGTTTTATCGATCCCAGTTCCTGTACACGGTCGCGTGAGAGAATCCTGTGGATTCTGGCGCTGCTGGGCACACTATTAATGTCCCCGCAGAACCTCCTCCAGGACTCCCTCTTAGCGTTCCTGATCTCTTTATTATAATGCGTTAGAGCAGTTTTATATTGCTCCCAGTTGCCTGTAATCTTAGCACGATTGAAGAGACGTCTAACTTCTCTTCGTAGTTTATCGAGGTTATTATTCCACCAAGTAGACCCCCGACTGTCTCTCTTTGACCTCAGTGGACAGTTTTCGTGATAGGCAGAGACCACAGCTTCCCTAACCTGTTCGGCCGCAATCTCGATCTCATCACGATCCCTCACTGTGGGGATTGCGGACCCAAGTCTGCCGGCGAGGGACTGTTTGTATCCCTCCCAATCCGTCCTCCTCGGGTCCCGATACTCTAACACAGGTCTAGGGCCTGTTGCAATTTCAAATAGGATATGGGCATGGTCTGAACATGAGGGTTCAGACGACACCCTCCATTTGAGGATTTTTGAGCTCAAAAGCCTTGAGCTGATCGTAAGATCTAAAACCTCTCTTCGGTTAGCTGTAAGAAAGGTGGGTTCCGAGCCTATGTTGTTGACAACCAGCTCCTCCCCTAAAATGTATTCAAATAATGATTCACCTCGTCTGTTAGTGTCCGTGCTCCCCCAAGCCAAGTGATGGGAGTTCGCATCACACCCCATTACGAGGTGATAATTGTTCCTCTTGCAGTAGGCGATCAATTTCCGCGCTTCTGCTGGAGGTGGTTGTTCTGCATCTCTGTCTCCAGGGAAATAGGCCGAACAGGCCACTACTTCCAGCCTGGTCCCCCCGGATGTGATCACGAGATGGATGGATGCCATGTCCTTGGTGCAGTACTCTGAAAGTGTAAAATACTGCAAGTTGTTTCTGATCCAGATACAGGCTCTGGGTTTAGTACCAGAGCCCACCTCTACTATCTTACCAGAAGTGTTACCCAGCCCTTTAGTTCGTTCCGAATTAGCGGTCCAGGGCTCTTGGAGAAGAGCAATATCTATTTGCTCTTCCTTTAATTTCATGCTAAGGAGGTATGTCGCAGCCTTAGCATGATGCAGATTAGCTTGAATGCACACCTTAAGTTGGTGGGCATTGGGGTAGGAATATAGGAGTGTATAGAGGATAAAGGAGTAGGTTAAGGAGCTTAAAGGAAAAGGGAATTATGGTGCAGGTTCCTCCTCCTTTTTAGAAGCTCGATAACCAAGATTCCTATAGGAGGGTCTACCTTTGGTAGTCGTCCTAGGGGTGGACTTTCCTTTCCCCTGTTTTTTCCCTCTGGAGGTTCCAGTGGAAGGTTGAATCCTGCCACCTCCTCTATTGGGTCTGTGTAAGTCGTGTCCATGTTTGGTCCCACGAGCAGCAAGGGAAAATAGACCTCCATGGAAGAGCCCCGCATCCCATGAATAGGCATTTACACAGGGAGGTCGCCCGGTTTCCCTGGGGAGGGTTAACGTTAGCGACAGAATTACCAACCTGCCAATGCTCGGCCATATCGGCCAGAAGCATCATCGCCTCGGCACCAACCCGCCAACGACCTTGCGATGTGGGTTTTTTATAGAGGACTCTCCAAGCAATGCCGGCCAATTAAGGCAAGCATTCCCGGCCCTCCTAAGACATGACTAGGAAGGTTACGGTTTGGTTAGTTCATTTAGTTCACGTCTAATAGTAGACGCTATCCAGGGTGCACCACGTGGAGGCGAACTAACTTTACACCCCTCGCTACCATAACGCACTTGCTGCGTCCAGAATTTCTTAACTTACAAACATGCATTATATTTCGATGGAGAATGCAAAAACATAAGGCGTTTTCGACAAAAAAAAAATTATTTGATTCACCAACGACTTATGGGCCACCATGTGATTGTAGATATACTTTTTTAAGATGTAGCTCAAGACACCCTATAATTAATGTGCACAATATTTTTCATATCTTGTATAATAACGGACATATTGAGCTTTAGTGTTTTTAATGAAAATTGGACAAAAATTATATACCATTAAACGATAAACTCTATAGCTAAGACTACTGCCAAGCATCAGAGAAAGGTCTATTTGAAATAAATTTTCTGGAAATATTTTAGTAAAATGAACGACAATGACGGTTGAATCTAAGACTTCAGGCTTTGTAAAACATTCTTCTTGTGACATTTTCTTTCCATAGCCCATATTAGATTCAAGTTCTTTGCCTAAATGTTGCGAATTTTGACGTTTTTAATTGTCACTTTGACGTTTTGAGGATAACCCCAATTTATTTTTCTTTAAATGCCCATAACTTTTTGTCTTTTAACCTACAGAACTAAATTTTGGTACGTAGCTCACCTATAACGATATAAACCAGCGTACCAAATTTGGTTGCCCTTACTTTCTTAATTCTGGAGATATAAATTTTTTTTGAAAGAAAACACAAAATTTTTCGGGAAAACCTGGGCCGATTTTCCTGACTAACGAACTTATCCGAGCCATTTGCAAAAGGAAGGTATTTACCAAATTTAATCAAAATCGGCCCATTATTTTTTGAGTTATCGGTGTGATATATATATATATATATATATATATATATATATATATATATATATATATATATATATATATATATATATATATATATATATATATATATATATATATATGAAACGGACCCCGGATATGTGTTCTGAGGGGCCTAATTAGCGCTCATTTGAAGAAATTTTTTCAAAATTCAAAAGTCGGGATCTCCTCATTAGTGAATTTTTTAAAATAAAATTCACTAAAATTTCAAATGCGTCCATTTCACTTATTACTCTAGTAGTAGTAGCTGTGGTGGGAAGGCCAACACCAAGAAAGTAGGCCACCATGGGCCCTTTTTGCCAATCCCAGCAACCCAGCGACCATGCTCTACTCCTTCTCGGTTCCGTCGCCAAACCGCCTCGACCACAAGATGAAGACCACTAATGTCAGATACGTGTTACAGTTACATGATTCAAGTTACCATATCCTTTAAGATTGTGAACCAGTTTATTAAACTAAGAATAATGTGGTTGCCATCTATCCGGATATTCATTTATATAGTTTTCGCTAGTAATTCTAGTTTTCTATTATTTTGGTAATACATTTTTCTCATTTGTAAACCTCATGATTTTCAAATAAATGCCACAGATACAATGTACAAAAATATTATAAACATCAAAGTTTGGCTGAACTGTTAATATTTAGGACGTTAAACAAATTTCTTGTTGCCCCATCCAAACCACTCTTCACAGAAAAGATTTTTATCAAAATTTGATAGCAGGTAAGATGTGATCGTATCGTACGATATATCATTATAGTCAGAAGAAAAAATACTCTTTAAAAATGCAGAAATCCAATATGGCGTCCATAAGAAAAATCAAAGTTAAGCATTGTAACTCTTGCATCAAGAACACCGTGGAAGATATGATCACAGATTTACACTGCTCATAAAAATGTGTCCTAACAATGCCATCGTTAAGAAAGCCTAGTTCTTTCGGTATTAGCTTGAAAACAAAATAAAAAAACTTAAAATTTCCGTTTTTTTCGAATAAACTAAAAATCACACCTCAAATTTTCTTTCAGATAATAGAACTCCCAACTTTGTCCCAATTTAGCCATCCTCGTATCTCTTACAGTTTACAAAATCCCAATGGTGAGGCTCGAATTTGAACTACCCTGTATATAAACACATGAAAATTGAAACTGACCTCGGATATGGGTTCTAGGGGTTCTAGTTAGCGCTCATTTGAAGACATTTTTTCAAAATTCAAAAATCACGTTCTCATCAGTGATTATTTTTTTTTTTTTTAAGAAATTTCACTAAAAGCAATAATAAGTTAGTAAATATATTTACTATTTCTGCTTAAACTATCCACATAGTATTGCCAAATCGATATCATATCTTGTGTAGTTATTGGGTCAAACCATTCAACTGTCGAATCAATGAATCACAATTAAGTGCACTTTGAACTCAGCCATAGAATAATAATAATAATAATACTTTTCGTTCCATAAACACCCTATTGGGTGTAGAACACGTCATTTGTAAATATAAAATAAAATATAAATCTAAATATAAACATATATATATATATATATATATATATATATATATATATATATATATATATATATATATATATATATATATATATATATATATACATATATAATAACATAATAAATAATAACAAATGTATTCACAAATCTAAACATAAAATAAAATACCGTCAATGCAGCAATATAAAACTTACAGACTTAACAAAGCAACCACAGACCCGTATATACCCCCACAAATATTGTATTAACCTCCTCAGAGAAAGCATGCAATGGTGAACGTTGCCATGCCAAAGTGACAGCTATTAATCTTGATCTTAGAGTAGTGGCCATATGTCTCCGTCTCTGAAGAATTCATTGCAGGAATAGTAACACTTTCTCAGTAGAATATCATTTAGTTCTCTTTTCAACGTTTTTACATCCATATTATTCCAACAAATAGGTAGGTGATTGAATATTTTTATCATCTGATATTCTGCATTTCTCTGCACCTTTGTTAATGGTGTTTTTGGAAGTAGGAGTTTCTGATTCAATCTGAACCTTGTATGATTGTATGATGCTCATGCTCAGGCAGTTATTTTGAAAAAAACGACATATTTTGCTTGACAAACAGGACGCATTCCAATATGTATACACAATGTAGGGTCAGTATCATCTTCTCTATGAAATACCGCCTGCAGGATTCTCGAGGTTTCAGCCCATACATGGACCTGACACAAGACTTCTGCAGTATGAATATGCGGTCCACATCCACAGAGTTTCCCCAGAACACTATGCCATACTTCAGTATTGCATACACATAGGCATAATAGACCATAAGACATGTGCCCTCATCCACACTTCTCTGCAGCATTCTTAAGGCATATGAAGAACTAGAGATCTTGGAAGCAATATACTCTATGTGTTTCCTCCAGTTCACATTATTGTCTATAATTAGACCAAGAAACTTGCAGCTTTGTGAAGTCTGCAACTGAGTGCTACCTCAATTTATCATCATTGCTTCTCCTCCAACAGCAGAAAATTTAATTAGCTGTGTTTTTTCAGAATTCATCTTCATTTGATTTGCACTAAACCGAGCGTCAAGGTCTCTCATGACAGAAATCATCTTATATTCTAGTTCATCTATCTGTCGCATACGTAGGATGATCGAAGTGTCATCTGCATATAAGATTTTGTGGTTGAGAAGTGTAGGCAAGTCATTAATGTAAATTATAAACAGCAGTGGGCCCAGCACTGACCCCTGTGGTACCCCTCTCTTAACTGTCTCTACTGAAGAATAGATGTTTTTACCTGTAGTTGTGTGTTTATTACGGATACACTGTTTTCTGTGGGTCAGATATGTTTCCACAACTCCAGCACCGTTCCCCTTACACCAATCATCTCCAACTTTTCATAAAGTATCTGACAGTCTATGCTGTCAAAGGCCTTGGACAGATCCGCGAAAACACCAACAACCTCATCTCCAAGAGTCATAGCCTGAAGAACCTCTGAAGTGAATTGGTAAATTGCTCTTGTCGTGCTTCTTTCTCTTATGTAAGCATTCTGCAAATCACTAATTGTATTGTATTTTTCAAGATGTTCCACAATTCTGGTGACAATAACTCTCTCGTATACCTTTGCTATAATAAGCCTGTAATTTGAGGGGTCAGAGGTATCACCCTTTTTGTAGATTAGGACACCAGCCGACATCTGGGAAGGCTCCAGTCATCATACATTCATTGATGGCCTCTGCAAGAGGTGTAGATATAATGTCAGCATTATCCTTCAATGTCTTAATAGGCAGCTCATCAATTCCCACTGACATGGTATTCTTAAGGCCCCTAATTATTTTAAATACTTCCAAGTGACAAGTTGGCGTCAGCGTCATGATCGAATCTATATTCATCAGGTTCTCAGTCTCAATTTTTGGCCCCCTAACTGGATTACTCATATTGTCGCAGATATTAATAAAAAAAACTTATTTAGACTATTTAGTTTCTCCTCTACGCTCAAAGAATAAGGATATATACTGTCACGGTTCATCCCAAGTTTATGCTTTGTCCTT
Organism: Tillus elongatus; assembly: GCA_964006375.1. Taxonomy (NCBI): domain Eukaryota; kingdom Metazoa; phylum Arthropoda; class Insecta; order Coleoptera; family Cleridae; genus Tillus; species Tillus elongatus. The sequence continues at coordinate 132,850,597 of OZ023265.1, read as the reverse complement.
CTGCCGGTCGATGCATTCACAATCCGCCAAGTTACAACAACTTTATTTTGAGGAGAAGAATTTTTGAACTGTTATTTATTTTCGACTTACGTATTGCATGCTTAAGTAACCTACAATATCCCTTATAGCATTCATTACTCACTTTGTTTTTCTGAAGCTCAGTGTATAAAAATCTTTTTGTTTGGCACATTTGTCTGATATCATCGTTCAACCACAGTTTTTCATGAGTAATTTTATTTCTAATTCTGGTGTGAACACAGTGCTTATTATATGTGCAGAGGATTTTGTCAGATACAAACTTATATTTTTTATTGGATCTATTTAGGTTCTCCATGTTCCAATCCATGCTTGACAATTCATCCCTAATCAGAGATTTGGTCACCTCATTATATTTACACACACATCTGAAGGATGCTTCCTCTTTGACCTTGGCTCCCTCTATGGTGGCCAGGATGGCATAATGATCTGACAAAGCCGATACAACAACGTCACCTCTACATGTGCTATCATTGGTGATAACATTGTCAATTGTAGTGGCTGAATCATTGCCAACTCTTGTGTAATCTTTTATAATTGATGTCATATTGTATGAAGATAGTACATCTTCCAGCTGTGTTAGTCACTTGTTACTTGATTTAAAATCGATATTGAAGTCTCCACATACAAATAACTTATAATTTGACAAAGTAGGCTCAAGCATACTAAATACATGTTCCAGAACCGACATGAATAGTTCAAAGTCTCCTGCTGGTGGTCTGTTGACATAAATCACTATCATTTTTGGTCTCCGAATTTTTATGGCTGACAGTTCTATGTGCATTTCTACACTTTTTTCTTTAACCTCTTCAATTTCCTCGGATATTACACTATTTTCAACATATATGCAGCTGCCCCCTTTTTATCTCGATGATCTACAATAACAGCTAGCAAGATAATAACCGTCCAAATCCACTAACTCCTGTGGCCTCAGATGATGTTCCGTCAAGCAAATCACCCACACCTTTTGGCCCAAACTACTTACAAATTCCTCTAGATCTGATATCTTATTTCTCAAACTTTGTATATTTTGAACCGAAATGGTGAAATTAGCTGCATTGACACTGTCTTCCACTACACTTAACTGTTCTAAATTGTTAAGCCTAAAAAAGGACCGTCATTATGAAGGGTTTTTATCTCCCTTAATACAGGAATACACGTATACTTTACAAAGTGTCCAATCTTGCAGCATAAAACATGTTTCACTGACTCTCTGAGCGAGTACCCAAACCCAGCATAGCTCTCATGTGTCAGGTGTAGGTTTATATCAAATAGACTAACCCTATACAAACTATTCATACGCGCAATGTGTTTACTCAACAAGCAATTATACTTAAAAATAGAGTTGTTTTTACAGAGTTCATATTTATTACACACATAAGAAACTGTCATAAATACTAGGTTTGTATAGCTCATCCTAGTGGTCATTTCCGATACATAATTTAGTTTCAACCTGTTATTCATTACAACCATTATCACATCTCTGCCAGAGAAATTTGCACCCTGACACTCAGCAGTCTTCAGTAGTTCTGTGCATTTAGCATTTGATTTAACAAATACCTCAACCTGAAAGTCTTTCATCACCCGCAGCATATATTGCACCAGGCCCCTACCAACTTCACTTGCTATCAATAGAAACCTCGGCTTACTCTCTATCTTATTGTTTTCCTTCTCTCCGCCTTTTCTCCCCAATCTGGATCTTGCCATCTGGTTTTCAATAGTCATAGAGTCATAGTATTGTTGATATTTGGATCTTCCACTTCACAAGCAACCATCTCCATAACACTTGACACATTCATCAGCTCAACAGCCAGGCTTGTCCTATCAATTCCTGCAACCCTCACATCACTCCCGCTCAACTCCTCGCTGTCTACCTGTATCGCACAGTCATTCACACACACTTCATCAGTTTGCACTTTCTTCGTCGTGTATTCCCTTTGATTATATTCTGTCTGGACTCCCGCCTCTGACACTGTTTTATTTTTTAAATGCAGTAATTCTTCCAATTCCGCTATTTTTTCATTTAATTCACCAATTCTTTTTTGATACCTCTGAATAGCTGAATTGAGTTCTTTTTCATTTTTTTCTGCCTCTACCATGATTACGGATTTTTCTTCTTTCATTCTCTGAATATACTTATCCCTGCAGTTCCCTTCCTTATTTAGTTCTGCTATCGTGCCTTCCAAAATGCTAACCTTATCGTTTACATCCCTTGTTTCATCCTTAGCCACACAACAAATTATTTTGTTGTCTATAAATACTTTATCCGCCTTTTTCCGAGAGAGACAACTTTTATGATAAACAGCGTGACAGCTTATGCACACATAATAGATCAAGGGTTTCTTAACTCGACAAAGCTACTCGACATGTTGAATTACACCTCACAGACTGTATTTACAACTATATTATGTGTGAAACGCAAGGCAATACAAGCTTCCAGGACACCTGTATGTTGACCAAAATATAAACATGAGTAGACACTGATATGATTAACAAACTTGATATCACTCAATGAAAGCAGATTGATAACACAACTTATCTGTATGGTATATATATATATATATATATATATATATATATATATATATATATATATATATATATATATATATATATATCGATAATAGTAGCGCATTGTCAATCCTTGGCTAACACACATGGAGACTTTCAGAGACAATCTCACAGGGATTCGTCGGATCATCTTTCAATTGTGTATCCATGGGATCTACTAATAGCGGTTGGCGTGAGCCACAATAGACCTTATGGTTGCAGTGGAGGAACCGGTATGGCCCACTCACATTCAAACCTAACCTAACTAAGAGCGGTTTGATATTATCTTTGAGCTTTATTATATTTTATTTTTCTGTATCCAGAAATTCTACTTAAATCTAAAATTTTAGGTATATCAAGGATTTTTGTACTATATAAGCACTACCATGCACCATTAGATCTCCTCATGGAGCTTAATCGATATCCCAATGAAATAAAAATATCTGAAAGGACACAGATTAACGTTTGCTTGGGAAAAGACTGGTATCGTTACCCAAGTTCATTTTTCTTACCCAATGATAACTGGAATATTCGATTTGTTGAGTCTGAATTTAATGGTATGTTACCAGCACCTTATTCACAGGGAAAAAATGCAACAACGATAATACATAAATATTTCAACGACCAAAATCAAGGAGAACCTAGTCTATTTTTTGATATTAACAAGTGTCATTTTCTGCTGGATCTAGATGTTGGGAGGGAGACGAAATTGGAACCAATATATGCTAGAATGAAAGACAAATGGAAAGTTATAAAAAGTTATCCGTTCCTAGATGCAGAAAAAACCAGCAGTTTATTTAGGGCTTTTTACGTGCCATTTTTGACTGAACATTATGTAGTTTATGGCAACTTTAGTCTTTTACAATCTACAAAACTTAGACTGAGTAAGAATTTGTAAAGTAATATCTATACATTGTTTTTGTTTTGTTTTATTGATTTTGTTTATAACAGTTTTAGGTACTTTTAATAAAATTTTAAAAGTATTTGTCACCAGTCATTTTGTACTTAAAGTGAATAAAATTATTGCCAAAATATTCTCACCATTTATTTCATTATTTAGTTTCTTTATATGGTATGATGGACAGCTGATAAATTCGCAGCCTGGGTCTTAAAGTGAAAGAAATTTATTCATTAAACAATTCCTTTTTTATGCTGTGGTCTCAGCATATCACGAAAACTGTCCACTAAAGTCAAAAAAGATAGTAGAGGGTCTACTTGGTGGAACAATAACCTAGAAAAACTACGAAGAGAAGTGAGACGTCTCTTCAATCGTGCTAAGACAACAGGCAACTGGGAACAATATAAATCCGCTCTAACACATTACAACAAAGAAATAAGGAACGCTCTGAGGGAATCCTGGAGGAGGTTCTGTGTGCACATCTCTAATTTGCTCAGGAGCGCCAGAATCCACAGAATTCTCTCACGCGACTGTGTCCAGACGGATCAATTAAACGACCAGTTGGCTCATTTACTGAATCACGGAAAGAAATGTTAGAGTTCTTAGCACACAGACACACTTCCCAGATTGTCTGATCCTGAACAACGAAGGTGTCCGGCCAGCCGAGGGTCGATTTAAACGCCCTCGGGCGGAGGACTGGCAGGTTGCTCGGAGAATAGTTACAGCCTCGGCGGTGGAGTGTGCTGTGAAACATTTCCAGCCATTCAAGGCGCCATGGGAGGATGGGGTGGTACCGGTCCTACTACAAAATAGACTGGAGATTCTCCTACCTTTCTTAATCAGGCTGTATAGAGCTGGTCTGGCTTGGAATTATATTCCATCCAGCTGGACGGTGATTAGGGCGGTTTACATTCCCAAATTGGGACGTAATGACCTCCTACCCACATCACTGAGACCTCTCAGTATTACATCATTCCTCTTGAAGGGATTGGAAAAAATACTGGACGGACACATTAGGGGGAGCATCTTAGTCAACAACCCCCTTAATACTCACCAGTATGCCTACCAAACTGGCAAATCTACTGAGTTAGCACTCAATAACCTCGTCGAGAAGATCACACACTCCCTGGATAACGGGGAGGTGGCGGTGGCTGCATTTATCGACATTGAAGGAGCATTCAACAATGCATTACCTATCTCCCTCTACGAAGCCACTATCGCTAAAGGGGTGGAACCTACCATTTGTGGCTGGATCGGAAGCATGCTCCACAATCGGACCGTTATTACCTCGCTGCAGGGGAGGTGGTCAGCTTCAGGGCTGCGAGGGGGAGTTCTATCCCCCCTGCTGTGGTCCCTCTTTGTGGACGATTTGCTGGCTATCCTGAGGTTGAGGTCCAGGCGTATGCTGATGATCTAGTCATAATGGTTAGAGGCAAATATGAGGAGTAACTAGCAAGTACTCTTCAGGAGACACTAAATGTAGTGAATGATTGGTGCCGGAGGGAACAGATGTCTGTGAACCCCCGCAAAACGATCGTTGTTCCATTTACCAGAAGAAGGTTGGACAAATTAAAACCACCTATTCTTATGGGGGAACTGATTCCATTTTCGGAACAAGCAAAATATCTGGGGGTTACCCTAGATAAGAAGCTCAACTGGGACATACAGTTAGATAATGTAATCTGCAGGCTAAACAGTCCCTGTGGACATGCCAGAGAATCTGTGGAAACAACTGGGGAACAAACCCCCAACAGATGTACTGGCTCTATGTGGTGGTTATCAGACCAGCAAACATATGGAGCCATAGTTTGGTGGCCTAAGGCACTTCGTGGTATCGCGAGGGCCAAACTGGCTCCTCTACAGAGACAAGCTTGTCTGATGATAACGGGAGCGATAAGCACCGCACCATCAGTCGCTCTGGAGGTCCTCCTTAATATTTCACCTCTTCACATATGGTTGGAGAGGGTGGCGAGGTGGACAACATACAGACTAAAACAAACGGCTGACAGTATGCCGAAGGAAATCAGTCTGGGAGGATCCGGATTCCCCGATGACATTGAGGGTCACGTGATTCTGGGAATGGTCTCAGACTTGATGCCTACAAAGATCAGTAGAGATCTGTCTTTCAAGACCGTCCTCCCGGAAAGGGAGGACTGGGAGCGAAATCAAACGACCCTATTGAGAGCCGATCTCTGCTGGTACTCTGACGGCTCCAAAACCAATATGGGAGTAGGAGCCGGGGCATATGGGGGCAGCACCGATGCTAGACTATCAGCTAGCCTCGGCAAGTACGCAACCATACACCAGGCAGAAGTGTACGCCGTCGAGATGTGTGCAAGGGAAAGTATAAAAAAAGGACACTGCCGCTTGCGTTAGCACATGCACCGATTGGGGTCGGTCAGGAGACTGAGTGCCGGCTGTGCATGGAGAGTGACGAGACAGCAGATCACGTACTGTGTTCATGTCCGGCGGCGGGCAGGACTAGATACCTGCTCTTTAGCAAGACTAAGTTTGAGCTAGAAGACCTGGATCAACTTTCGCCCACAAAGATTTTCGACCTCTGCAGGAGGCTGGCTTTGTTGGGCGAAATATAGACTATTAGGCGTGTGCCACAATAGACCTTATGGTCGCGGTGGAGGGACCGGTATGGCCCACTCACATTCAAACCGAACCTAACCTTTCTTTACAATCCCCGCTGATTGAAATACATTTTTCACATGTGACGTACAAGGCCTTAATACCATTAAAAATATTATTTCTCCTTGTCTTCAAAATGCCTTTCCACTGCCGCCTTCATCTCATTCTCATCGGCGAACCTCCGGTCTCGTAACTCCCTTTTCAAATTAGAAAAGAAAAGACATAATTCACTGGGGATCAGATGTAGGGTGGGTGATCAATTTCCATGAAGCCTGTGTCCTTTAGGGGTTGCCTTTAAACGCTCGCCCTATGAACAGGCATGTTGTCCTGCAAAAAGGACAGGCCTCGCACCAGTTGGTTTCATCATTTCTGAACTGCATTTCGTACCTCTGCCAATAAATTAGCGTAGTATTGGCTGTCCGTCTTAGTCCTCTTGGGCAAATCATCTAGTAGCAAAACACCGTTGCTATCCAGTTGTCAAAAGCTTCAAAGCCGACTTTTACACCTTGCATTCCGATCAAGGTCTCATACTACACAGTTACTATTTTGGCGTAGATTTCGTTGAGAATGCTCTTAATAAATTTTAAAATTTCGTGCAGCTTGCGTCGTCATAGTGGAGTGGGGAATTTTGGTACCCAACGCCCACTAATTTTTCTCATGCCCAAATGTTCATGCAAAATATCAGCAGCACAATCTTTACTGGTTTAATTCTTCAGCTATCTGCTGCAAATTTATTCTTTAATTGGTTAATACCAATTTCTCAACTTGTTCAGTATTTTCTGGGCTGACTCCTTTTGAACATAAAGTATATCTTGTAAAAGAAGGGAAAAGGACGAAAGAAATGTTTAAAGACAAGTTGATTGTTCAAGATTATGAGCCTTTAACCACCGTGGTTAAAAAAAGGACTCATTTATTCCCGCGGTGGTTACGCACCGAGATGGTGACTCTCGTACACATCGCGGAATGTTGTCTGTGGCTGGCTATCTTAGCCGAATTACTTTAGGTGTATTCTCGCTGTAATTAGTATAGCGCACTGATGAGCTCTAACGAAACCAAAACCGGTATGCGTTTCTAATTATGATCAGAATACATCTAGCGCGTTAGACGCAATTATAAATTCAAAATGTACAATTATTATAATTCATTTTAAAAGACCCACATGGACAATAAACACCCAAGGTCTTATAATAATAGATCATAATTTTTTCTCCGATTTCAGCTCTCATACTGGTAAGTACATACATATTGTCAAATCCGTCTCTATGAGACTTAAGAGTTTATAAACCATGGTACTTCTGTGGTGACAGGCTGACAGACAGCTTGTAAAGTGTGTTGGTGACAGCGAATACTATAGAATGACATTGTGATACGTATGGAACAATAGACCAGAAGTTCTCTCTGGTCTAAGTATGGAACAATGTAGAATGGTCTGCTGGAACGTCTCAACGATTATAAACAGAAGGATTGCCTAACTCCTCAGATCTGTCAGCTTCAAGGTCGTCGCCGTGACGTCATAACTGGTGCTGAAGGAACAGTTACTCATTTAAAATGCATTGTTGTAAATGACTGGTCTCTTTATTTTTGCTCACCACTCTTTTTTATAAGCATCGGACAAAAAAATGCATAGGACCTAAATGAAAATAAACATAATGACAAATAAAATTACGCTAATGCGAACACTCTACAACCAAAATAACGGTCAATCACCAGATATCAAATTAAGAATTGTTGGAATGTAAGATTACCTGGATTAGCCACGATTTATTAAATTTTGATAATAATTAAAGTTTGATGTGTCTCGTATTCTTGCGTCGCGTCGTTGACCAAGATAATAAAAATAGACCCACGTATTTTTTTTTATTGAAGAAAAAAAAAGTTAATCATGCGATAATTTTGTATGCCAGTATTTTGATACTTATTATCATTTATATTATTTTCAGCAAATTTCTCATTTAATTCAACTAATCAAATATATGTAAATGAAGAAAACGTACAATATTTATTTAACGTGATACAGCTAGGATACAGTTTTTACAAGCGAAAGTAAAACAAACCACTATAAATTGAAAAATATCAAATATAGATATAGATCGATATAGAATTGAATGACCTACCTGATCAATCTATAAAATATAGGGTGTTCAATTTGAAAATAACAAGTTATGCCACTTTAAAGTTAGGTATGTTGTAACCCAAGAGAAATACACCTTGTACAACAATGATAATAAATTATTCTTTAACTATTTCAAAGAATTGAATGTTGTCTATTGATATTTCGAATTTAAGGCAGGGAAACTCAAAGCTCAGCCCACAGCATACGTTTAAAGTAACATATAAATCGTAGCTAAAAAAAAGAATGTCGTAATATTTTCACAAATATCAAAGATAGCATAGGAAAAGCTACACAAAGTCACACTTATTTTTTAATCTCCATCCAAAAATACAATAAAAAGTATAGCATTCCATTTAAAATAACGAAGTTGATAGCTACTTCTGGTTCAACCGGAAGTCCCAGACAAAGCTGAATACATTTTCTCGATATAGCTTAGATAATCACAAGAAAATTTTATTGAGCGTCTTTTTGGCTAGCTCCTAGGGCAAGGGATATATAGATGAATTACACGCTATTGGGACACTCTGTATATATTGTCACACCCGTCTATGAGATTTATGTTTATGAAGTTTGTTACTTCTATAATCAGAGGCTGGTTGTAGTGTGTTGGTAACAGCGAAGGCTCTGGAATTATATTTCTAGAAGAGATCAGAAGTGACAGATGTATAACAGTTAACAGTGTAGAAGGTCTAGAATCTGTATGGAGATTGTAAATAGACGAACGGCACATAGAGTGAGTTAGAAGTTAGATCAGTATTTACAGTATCTATAATAAGCCTTAAAGTTTCAGCTTCAACCATCATTGTCTTTCATTTTACTTGAATATTTGGAGAAAATTAATTTCGAGTACACCCTTTCTCTGATGATTAGGCAGTAGTTTTAGTTACAGAGTTTATTCTATATATTTAATACGTGAAGTAAAACTTTGTACCCCTTTTTAAGCACATTGCGCGCCCGGTGGAGTGTGATATATAGCATAGTTAAAGTTCATATGAAGAAGGAGCGCAGAAAGATAAAATTTATGTATAATATTATGTTACAAATAGATTAAACAATGTTTTGTTTTAATTAGAAGTCGGATTCCCCGGTCCGTGCAAGTTCAGAGCTGGCTGTTAATATCTACATTATTGTGTCAATGTCAAACACATATTCTGTGGTAAAACAGATGTGTATATATAGATGCGTTCATACCGAATGTCAAACTTTGTTTTATACGAGCGTCCCGCCACAGTAATGACCGGTTGCACTGATCATGCGCACTTTGCAGATTATTTTAAGAAACAAAATAAAAGACCTCATTGACGTGCTGTTTACACATACTCTTCCTAACTGACCTGCGCTGACATGAGTTTCTCCAATTAAAAGCTAAAAAGGGAAGGAAAATCAACCCTGCCATTCATGTGACCATAATGTACTTTTCCTTCCCCTTTTACCTTCTTTTAGCTTTTGATTAAGCAAACTGATGTCAAGAAGGTCAGTTGGGAGGATTGTGTGGAAACAGCACGCCAGCGAGGTCTTTTATTTCGATACTTAATAATATTCTGAGAAGTGCGCATGATCAGTGCAACCGGGTCATTACTGTGGAGAGACGCTCGTCGTTTAATTCTTAAACACTGCTTATGTTATTGCATTTTTATCGAAATATAATGCACGTTTGTAAGGCAACAATTTTTTGCATGCAGTAAGTGCGTTTTGGTAGAGAATTTTCATTAAATGCTCCATATTTGAACAACTCAATTTGCTATTAACATAAGTGTCGTTGGCTAGGAAACCAGTTTTTTAGGGAACATTTAAAGTTTATTTTCGGAAAGTGCTTGTATATATTCAAAGTTATTTTGATGAAATATGGTACATTGTATCTACTATATAGGTTATACTGGTAACCAAATTTTATGCCTGCTGCTTTATTCATTAAAAGTTCGGAACGCAGCAACTGCGTTATTGTTGCGAATTTTTATTAAATGCTTCAAATTTGAATAACTCAATTTTGTATAAACTTAGAAAGTTGAATTTGGGTGTGTAGTAAGGCCCTTCCCATGGCAACATATTCAACAAATTTCATGAAAATAACTTTGTATTTTTCGGAGAAGAAATTTGTTTCGAAAAAAAATCCAAATTTGAATAACTCAAATTTCTATAAACTTAGAACGTTGAATTTTGGTGTGTCGTAATATCTCTCCCAAGGTAACATATTCATCAAATTTCATTAAAATAGCTTTCTAATTTTCGGAGCAAAAATTTGTTTTCAAAAGAGAACTCAAAATGTTCCCGGAAAACGTTGTCCGGTTTTCATGGCTAACGAACTCATCCAAGCCATTAATAAAAGAAAGTCACTTGCCTAGTTTCATCGAAATCGGTTAGTTATTTTTTGAGTGTTCGGTTGGATATATATATATATATATATATATATATATATATATATATATATATATATATATATATATATATATATATATATATATATATATATATATATATATATATATATATATATATATATATATATATATATATATATATATATATATATATATATATGGCACTTGTTAAATTAACATATAGGTATTTCATTTACCTTTTTAGTGAATTTTCTTTTAAAAAATTCACTAATGAGGAGATCTCGACTTTTGAATTTTGAAAAAATTCCTTCAAATTAGCACTAATTAGGCCCCCGAGAACCCATATCCGGGGTCGGTTTCAATTTTTATATGTATATATATATATATATATATATATATATATATATATATATATATATATATATATATATATATATATATATATATATATATATATCACACCGATGACTCAAAAAATAATGGGCCGAATTTGACCAAATTTGGTGAGTACCTTCCTTTTGCAAGTAGCTTGGATAAGTTCGTTAACCAGGAAAATCTGCTCAGTTGAAATAGATTAAACAATGTTTTCTTTTAATTACACAGACGGATTCCCCCTATCAATGTCAGTTCTGAGCCAGCCTTAAATGTATGAAATTTAGACCGCGAAATTATAATGCATGTTTGTAAGAAAATAAATTCGGGACTCAGTAAGTGCGTTATGGTAGCCAGTTTTTATTGAATGCCTCAAATTTATAAGGTTCGTTGGCCAGGAAACTAGTTTTTTCGGGAACATTTTAAGTTTATTTTCGAATTTTTTTTTACATTTTCAAACAATAAAGTTATTTTGATGAAATATGGTTCATTATTTTTACTATATAGGTATGTTATACTGGTAACCAAATTTGATGTCTGTTTTCTTTAAAAAAAAAACACATATTTGCTATTTAAAACATTTTAATGAAAATTCACTATCATAACGCACTTGCTGCGTCCAGGCTTTTATAATTTTTATTTCAGACAAAAAAGCTGACAAACAACATAAGAATGTATATAGGCAGCGTAGATACGCATATGAGTAATTTAGTTGCATTGTGTTTTATGATTTGATGAATAAATAACGTTAATTACATTTTACCAATGAGCCATAGCAGATAAGTAATTCATTTTTACACAATCGACCTGATTTTATTGCTTATTTTATTATTATACCATTTGATAAGGTTTGTTGCAATGATATTATTCATGGCTGTATGTTTGCTTCACTGTAAATAAGAAAAGCATTTTCATACTCTTTAAATTTAGCTATCTTATCTATCGAACTCTAATAAACAAGAACTGAAAATACATAGGTATAAGCATTGGACAAAATAAGAACGCTGAATCTTGAAAGATCTCTCCTATTCATATTTAAATTGGGCGGTTTGATGGGAAACGCCGATAGTAGCGCCACTTATCTGAAGTGCGCGTCGAAGTTGCGCTAGAAACGTGGTAAGTGGTCGGTGAGCGCCATTGTTAGACTCAAGACTTTTCTTTAATAGATGAAATTTTGTAAAATAGGACCAGTAATGGACATTAGTGGACAGTGGTAGTGTATGTGGATTTAAAGGAAAATAGTGCAATAGTGACAGTGCTCGAAACCGACTCGATAGTGCGAATAACAGTAGAAAAGACTAGTCAATGTCAGCAGGCGTGTCAGACCAGGTAAAAAATCAAAATATCATTTGACAGTTTATGGATCACAGTTTTCAAAAGTGATTTAAATTTTACGTAAACCGAACACACAGACTAACCATTGTTTTATTTTATGTGCCGGTTATGTCACAGCGGATGAAAGGACAGGGAAATCAAGGTGAGTGTTGTCAATCTTTTCCAGCTTTCTCTTATAAATCCCATCTTTCACATAAAATATAAAAATAATCTCTAGTAATCTTGATTCAGCTTTGTAAGTTTAAAATAGAACAGTCATTTCTATCGTAATTCCTTACATATGTTACCACATTTAATTAGTGCCAGATTCTTTGTTTGGGGGGAATCAGACCCTTGAATGTTTTTGTAATGTTTGCAGTGTCCAATGGCCCTAAAGAACAGCTAGGCGGAGGTGAAGGAGCAGGCGGCTCAGAGGAATTTGAACCATGGAGATCCCAGCAACAGAACTCTGCAGGTCATACGGCTTACGGAACTTCCGTTCCAATTTCAAGCGCAACCGATTTGTACAATATGAGTACTGCAGGTTTGTATCACACGACACTTTTTAAGAATTTCTACAGAAAAAACTTGAGTTAAAAATTGTAAAAAAGCTTTGGTTAGGTGAAGCACAGATATCATGGGTTTGATAGCCATATATCTTATTTAATGGAATTATGCATTTGCCCAAACAGTACCTAAGACCAAAACTGTCGCTGTAAACTGGCATAATTTAGTTAGGGTTTCTTTAAAAAAAAATTCAGGAATTAAAAATTTGTGACAGTCACATCCAGAAATTCAACAAACTTTGGTTTTGTTTGACATACCACATTAAAACCTTCTTTCACTTTCTCATCTTCTGTCTACTTCCTTAGTTGAAATCTTTCTGAATTATAAATCTTAACCATACCTACGGAAGTGCTGAAGGATCAAGTGAAAAATAATTTTTTGGGTGAAATTAATTTCACCTTACAGCAGAAACATGAAATTATTTTCACATTACCACAGAAAGTTGAAATTAATTTCACGTTTCCAGTTCGGCGCGAAAATTGAATGCCACTGCTAACCTTACCTGACATTTGTATCTGTTTATTTGGATACTAAATTGAGGTGTTAATTAACATGTAATTTGTAATAGTATAAGATTGCACTGCTACTGCCATATTTTTGAACCGCTCTTCCACTCTTTTTTTGAAAAAGGATAAACATAAATGTAAAGAAAGGCGTGAAAGTAAAACCTTGTTTGGTTTAGGCATATTTGCACATCCGACTCAGTAGTGCATATCCTGGATTTTGAGGGTTTATGATTGGCTAATTTCCTCGGGATGTGAATAAAGAGTAAATACAATGGGTGTCTGATAATCGGATGTTGATGTTAAATGTTGAGTAGACATTTGAATTTCAATCAATGGGAGTGGATGATTGTAATTTATAATAATTTAAAATAAAAAATATTTGTTAGAATAGGTGATATGTCCACACAAATAAATTAGTTGTTAATTTGCAACTTCATTTTTTCATATTAATTGGTATACTGCTACACTATTCTCTATTATGACAAACAGTGATTTGTTGTACACAATATAAATAATCTGCAAGAAAATTACACATACGTGTCAATCCAGAAGAACATGTTGTTTTCCGGATTGGGAAGTTAGTTATGAAATTTCGGCGGTGGTAGGTAGAACCATATTGCTTTGTACAACCTTCAAAACGCTTAATTGAATGAATAATCTCGCACATCTGTATGATGTGGAAATGTCTCTTCATATACTAAAGTTACTTGGAGAGGTTTAAGGAGGTTTCCTACTTCTGGCAATGAAAATATGTACCCACTTTGTTTGCATTGTCAACATATTCAGTTGAGAAAAGAAGTAAGGCTGAAAGATCATCCAAAAATACAAACTATTGTGTTGTCCTTACAATTGTGGTCAAAAGGTAATGTTTCAAGTAAAAACTTGTCATTATTTACAGGTATAACCGAAAGTCAAGATCTAAGATTAAATGCATTAGCATAACCATAACCAGGAATTAAGTATTGCTGTAGTTCTAAGGTACTGAATTTACACCACAAGTGGAGGAAAAGCCCTGCTTGCTATTTCGTAATAGCAACAGCCCATTATCAGTGCTACATTCTCATAAAATTGATTTAATGTTGCAATATGCTGATAACTATTATAAAGTTGTACCAGATGGGTATTATGCTTTCAGCCTTTCTGTTATCAATAAGTTATTCAGTAACAAACTTAAAAATTAATATGGAAATATGAGTGGTGAAAATGTGTTAGTCGGCTTACAAAAATTATTACGAGGCTTCAGGAAGGACATTAGCAGAAAAGCAGAATTTAAGTATTATGTTGATATAAAATATACTATACCTACATATACATTAGCTTTCATATATGTTCCTTTATATTGGAAAAATATGTTTTATTTTTTCTCAAATCTTACCAATTTTAGTCAACAACCTTTGAATAAATAATACTCAATTCCTGCTTTGTTTCTTTATGTGCATAAATTTTCTAACCATGTTGTTAGAAATTGTTGCGATTTCTCCGGGTTCTGGTAACAAAACAACTTTACTTACTCTCTAAATATGGATACAAAAAGTTCTAGAATACCTCTCTCACAAAACAGTTTGTTTATCTGGCCTTACAATCACTAATCTGCACACAAGTCACTATACTGGAACTACAGTCGCTACTCTCTAACACTTCACACTGGTTACTGCTTCTTCGAGTCACTTCAATCAGAAGTGAACTGAGCTGGCTGCTTCCGCCTTTATATACCCGTCGTACCTTCCACCTCGTTTTGGGAGTATTCCATTCCAGAATGTTCCAGGACATTCTTTTGCTAAAAGAGGCTCTATGCGTATACACGGTGTAAGGGTTTTCTATGTATACAGGGTGTATATACAGGTGTTCGGAATGTGTAGATCTCAGTTATCCGTTCCGACAGGGTACAAGTTGATAACTTCGTTATTTTTGGTCCTAGAGGGTTGAGGCTTCGCTTGCGGGGGGGGGGGGGGGGGAGAGAGATTGTGCAAGAATTCCCAGATGTAGGGAAAGTTTTGGAGATGTGGCAACACAGCACCTACATCTATTGAAGTGCTTTGTAACAATATAGAAATTTGACAAAGATTGATTTCTTCACGACAAAGAGAAGAATGTGCCCCCTTAGGTGGTAGGTATTAGATATGAAATAAATAATTAAATTTATTGAATGTGGTCGCCCTTAGTTGGTAAAACATCCATATTTAGAAGTAGATCTAGATTCTAGTTTCTTCTTACCTTCAATACAATGTACCCCAGCTTTTTGTTGTGATATTTGAAATGAGTAAATTACAGGCAATAACTTGTCATTGGTTAACAGTGAAATTATTCAATAATAGAACTTCCAATTTTATAGAGTAAGTACCTGATAAAATATTTTAAGCAGTTTCAGAATGAAAATTTCAAATGTATTCTACTTTCTAACCTAGAATTAGAAAGTAGAAAACAGATACAAATGTCAGGTAAGGTTAGCGGCGGCATTCAACTGGGAACGTGAAATTAATTTCAGCTGTCTGTGGTAACATGAAAATAACTTCATGTTTCTGCTGTAAGGTGAAATTATTTTCACCCAAAAATTTTTCCACTTGATCCTTCAGCGCTTCCCTACATACCAATATTACTTGAAAACCATAATCTTTATTTTAGATTCCATGTTTTAAGTGTATCAAATTTTAAAATTACAATTGTTTTTTTTTTAATTCCTGTAAATTATATCTTTGCTGGCTTTCCTTAACCCTGTTTCATATGGCCATAAATGTTAAATTTGTCAAGAGCTAAATGCAAATAACCCATATAAAATATAATTTGAGTTAGTTGCAAGTTCAGAATTTGATTCAGTAGTTTAAATTGTAACCGCCCTAAGAAGAGTATGAGCCGGTAGAGAGTGATTGACCTCAAGTGGATCCAAATCCTGACGATGGTGAGGTCACCATCACCTATTAAACCCTAACCTAAAAGTATTTATCTATCGGATTTATTATTTGCAAGATAAGAAACACTTTATAAGGTTAGAAGATCTTAGTATAGCTCAATACTTACTCTGCTTTTGAGTTGTTCTGCCTGAAGTCCTAAATTTGTGAGATCTCCAAGTCAGAGCCTGGTTACTAAAGTAGTTCGTCAATTTTTAGATATCTAGATATTCGATATAAAAAGATTTAATCCATGTCACCACTGATAAGAGATTTTGGGTAGGAATTATTATTCAATCAAACAAATATGTAAGAAAATAGTTATTTAAATTTATTGATATAAATTGTGATAGCAGCAGATTAATTTGATACTACTGGTAAGTTTCAAATAAAAATTACATTGGCACAATACAAAACGAAATATTAAATGTTCCAGTAAAGAAATCAACTATTGCATATGACAGAATAAAAATGGATATTATTTCACAAAAATATAAATATTACATATATGATGAAAATAAATTAAATGCTGTATTTTACAAACACAAAATAAACATTAAGTAAAAGTTGTCGTCCTTTAATCAGTTCTACTGATGTTCTCGAGATTTTAGATAAATTTCAGGTGGATTTCCTGGATATTAAACTGGCCAGTTTGGTTTACTTGTCTAAAGCAAAAACGCTTGAGTGAAGCTCAAAGAATGTACAGTTAAATTTTTATTTATTGATCACAAATTAGATACTTGAAACATTTGCAGGTTAGGTAATTGCTAAACAAAACATTGATTGATTTAAATTAGACAATGATATATCTGAATTTACGTAACTGGCAAGATATTGTGAAATAGATACAAAATTACAGTTACTTAAATCACATTTCGCTGATAAAAGAAAAGTCTAGTTTAGTTAGGTTGAATGAAAGTTGATATGGCAAATAAGTTGAAAATTTGGAAGCCGCATAAAAGTTTGACATTCACACAGAGATATATCTCAATATAAAATCACCAAAGATGGTTTACATGGGGGAGTTCCATGACACTCAGCCACCTGTTGGTTGTTAACGGATGTTCACAGGGCTGGATGCTAGGTATCAGTGCCTGCCACAGGCTCTTAACCTCCCATAAGAAAGAAGTAGGGAAGAATGAAAGGCATTTTCCATGAATTGTAGCCAGATAAGTTGTTCATACCTTTCTACTGCTGAATCAGATAGGTAGACCTGTATTTTCCAATGATGTACAACATGCTTGAGAAACCTTGTAATTGCACTGACAATTTTGAGAAAAACCGTTTTGAGGATAGTAGGCAATGAAATCCAATACCATAAAACAAATGACAAAAAAAGTGTTCAAAAAGCAGTAGGCCATGGAGTCTAACAATAGACTTATACTTTTAACATAATTTTCCGCAATGATTCACGATAAAAAAAATATTGTGATTTAATTTACAATACTTAATTAGGTAATAATGCTAGGTAATATTATGTGAAACAATTTAATAACAAAACCCGGCAATAACAAATAGAAACTTAAACTCCACAAAACAACACAATTAGAAACGCACTCAACAAATAATAAAATAGAAACCTCAAAATACACTAAATAGAAAATTGTTCAATATGGCAACCGTTTTGTTAAATGCACTTTATACACCTTTTTCAAACATGCCTGCAAACTCTGGTGAGGGTGTTTTGGTTAATATGATTTATAGCTTCCGTGATTCTGTTTCGTAATTCATTGATATTTTGCAGTGGATCGAATTTATGCACATTATTCTTCAGAGTACCCAAAAAATTAAAATCAATGGGTGTTACATTAGGACTTCGAGCACACCAATAAACCGGCCCATTGTTACAAATTACACGATTATTAAAATTTTGGTACAAAAATTCTTTGACGATCCTAGCATTGTGAGCTGAACAACCGTCTTGTTGGTACCAAATCTCGTCTAAATTATCATAAACTCTTCTAATTGTTGGTAAGATATCATTTCTCAATAGATTAAGATACCTTTCCCCAGTTAAATTATTTCCAAAAAAGAACAAACCAACAATGAAGTTACCTGAAATTTTTTAAAATTAACTGTCTAATCTACAAATAGAAATAATAGTCTTTTACCTAATAAGCCACACCAAACATTAATACCAAATCTGTCTTGCAATCTTCTTTGTTCCTTTAGATGGGGATTTTCATTTGGCCAATAATGCCTATTATGGCGATTATACACACCACAATTTGTAAATCTGGATTCATCAGTCCATATTATTTTCAAATGAAAATTTTCATCTTGCTGACATTGTCCTTGATACCATTTGCAGAATAGAAGTTGCTTAGGGTAACCGTCAACATTTAAGCCTTGTATGACTGAAGGTCTATATGGATGGTAATAACTTTGTTTTAATACACTGTGTACCGTACTTTTTGGAACGTCAATTTGATCACCATAAAACTGAACAGATTGCGGAGGGTTTTCGTTTGAAACCTGTAAGACAGCATTATTTCTTTCTTCATTTCTGGGCATTGGTAGTTTCTTTGCATGGAAGCAACCGTCGTTCAATAGATTGGTCACTATCCTGCGAAATATTTTGATGTTTGGTGTTTGGTTGTCGCCTTTCTGGGTGGTTGTTTTGATATGAATTTGCAGCTGCCTCACTATTTCAGTTAGAACAAATATAACATTCCAACATGTCAAAATATTCTTCATTACTCAACATATTGTTGAATAATATTTAAAATAAACAGGAAACAAACTATTTAGTACAAAATTTTAAGCAACATGTTAAATATACCTCATTGTTCAGATAATTAAGAATGACAGTATTCCTAATTGTCGCAGAGCCTCAGTGGTTCAGAGGTAAGAACGTGTGCCTCTGAACCGAAGGGTACTGGGTTCGATCTCAGGGTTCTCTTTTCACTTTTTCAGTACAAACTGTAACATTAACATCAACCAAGGTTCTGGCATTGTATTTGAGCAAGTTGAATGTCTACACGTTCCGCCCTTCGGAGGGGGCGTAAAGCCGTCGGTCTCGTGTCCATGCGATGTTGGGCACGTTAAAGAGCCCTACCTTTCTTACAGAAAGGCAGGGTTTCGGCAAAATTTCCAGGATGGTGAGGTGAAACTGCTCCCTGGCGTCGGTGATTGGCCATAGTCGCGGAAATAGGCCGATGTTAAAAAAAACAAAACACACACACATTAATTGTCGTGATATCCATAGCAACCTTTCTGCTGTAGTTTTTCAGTTGACTTATGTTTAAAAATCAAATAATTTTCAAAGGGGTCTTCGTAAATCATTAATCTGCTTTTTATTCAGTTCTGTTAGTAAATTTAGTTATTGACTAGGTTTACCTATTTAATTTAATTATAACAATTTTTTTGGATAATGTAATGTAAAATATCATTTGTAATAATGGGCTGATTCATTGGTGTGCTCAAAGTTCCTATTTTTTTTATCGTGAGTCATTACGGAAAATTATGTTACAAGTAGAAGTCTATTGTTAGACTCCATGGCCTACTGCTTTTTAAACACTTTTTTTTGTGATTTTTTTCTGGTATTGGATTTCATAGCCTACTATCCTCAAAACGGTTTTTCTCAAAATTGTCAGTGCAATTACAAGATTTCTCAAGTATGTTGTACATCATTGGAAAGCTCTTTTCACAGGCTATCACATGAGCAAAAAATCCAATATGGCTGCCATAATAAAAACAAATTGGTAATAAAATACTTGGTGTGCACTTTAAAATTCGAAAAAGTCGCGATTAAAAGCATTTATTTAAATACATATACATTAACAGGTATCTAAACTCAATGACTAATGTATACAAAATTAAACGAATGAAAGCCTAAAAACTAAAATAACAAAAACCAAAAGAAAAATGACCTAAGTATTAGATGGATAATCTCTGAAGCTTAGAAGAAAGCAGTGTAAATTAGAAGTTCTGAATATGTTTGTTGTAGTCATTATAAAGATGACATAAAATAAACAGGGGATTTGATTAAGATGTTCTTTCTTGGAAAAGGAAGAGCAAATGCACTTGCATTTCAAGTATGATAGTGTCAGGATCTTGTACGGAAGGATATCTAGGAAAGAAGTCGAGGACAGTCAATATTACTGTGGCTTATGCAAAACAAACATTGCTTGTATTGTTTGTCTTTTTTCTAAAGAGTCGAACTGAAATCTCTAATAACAAAGTGTGGGGAAAACGCCTCTTTGGATAATGGTGTTCACTGAAAAAAAAAAAAAAAAAATACTTCTGCAATTTATGTTGTACTGACTCCAAGAGAGTTTTATAAACGAGTAGAAAGGAGACCAGCAGAAACTAGCATATTCTAATCTTGAACGGACAAAGGAGTTATACAAGATGATTAAAGTAGCATCATTATAAAACAATTTGCTGTTTCAGTTTACAAAACCCAGGCATTTCACCAATGATGACCAAATATTACTTTCATGCCGATTAAACCTTAGCTGAGAATCAAAGGTTACTCCCAAGTATAGAATAGTTGAGATATGACTAATAGTGGTATTATTTATATGGTAGTTAAACTCAAGTGGTACGGCTTAATTCCTGAAAGACACAGACTTTAGATTTGGAAATATTAGGTGATAGGCCATTATTAAGACACCAGACGTTAATAACATTAATGTTGTTCTGGAGAAGTTGACATCCGTTAGTATTTACAGGAAAATATATTCTTAAATCGTTGGCATAGAATAGTTTTGGAACAGAGATTATGCTGTTAAGATCATTGATGAATATATTGAAAAGGACAGGGCCTAGGATTGAGTCTTGAGGCACCCCAGACAACGTATAAGCATAAGAATGAGACCCGCCATAGGATACATAGTGTATCCTCCCAGAAAGGTAAGATTCAAAGAAAGCCAACAAAGAAGAGGCCAAAGTTACTCAATTTATTCAAAAGTAGCTCATGCAATCATAGAATGGAATTATTTATTAAACCCATCATCTATGGTATTTAAATATTTTATTATGTAAATTTCTAAAAGAACTTTTCGCAATTCGTACTATACTCCAGTCAAAAAACTTCAAAAAATGACCCAACCTCCTGAAAAATCCGAAAGTTTTGAAACTTCGCACACTTATTTAGAGGTACCTGAGAATGCATATACCGAAAGTCCTCATGAATATGAGGCGAGCTCTAGCGGCAATTAGCGAAAATAGGACACTTTTTTTGGTTTTTCGTTAATATCTCGAGAACCGTTGGTCGGAGGCAAAAGTTGATTATATACATAATTAAGGTTCATCAAATTTGCTACAAAAATCATTATATACATTTTTCTCGTATTCCCAATGACTCCCGAGTTATAGACGCTAAAAGAGAGCATTTTGTGAAAAACCACTCTAGGGCGGTACAATATGGCATTTCTAATAATATTTGACAATGGTTTACCTACATTTTTGTATACTAAGGATAATTGAGGAGATAAACTTCACAACTTTGTATAAAAAGCACGTGATGTATGTTACTTATGATGTATATTGATGAGGCACATGATGTAGGTATATTAAACAATGAAATATATGAACAAAAAAAAAATGCTGAGGTTATTCAAAGAATAATTTTGTACAGAAAAATCAATCAGCTCTGAATCACTTCTGGTAGAAGGCCCTGCAATTTAATTATCTTGGCCAGCTTCTACACTTGCTGCCTGAAACAATAGGTAAGTATGCATGAGATGAAGGTTAATATTGAGCCATTTTTCTGCCAAGCAAAGAGTATCGTATGGAGTTAGCTGATCAGTTTTCTTGACTATATCTTTCAGATCCTCCAAAATCACATTACTAAAGCCACCTTGTGATTTTTGGTAAGTTTGTAAAGGAATCACTCCAAGTTTCCCTACTGTCATAGCAGGTGCTACCTTGGTGAGCCTCGGTATTGGTTTTTCATGTTCGCTTTCAGTTGTGCTTCCAGAAGGCACACATTTGATGATACCCATAGAATGGAATGTGTTGAGACAGTCCAGTGTACTAACATTAAAGTCCGCGTTGTCAAACACAAATTGTTGAAAAAGAGTATCATCAGGTTGAATGTGATGAATTGTTGACATTTACAGCTGCTGTGCGCTGTGATATGAACCACTGAACCCTAAACTTGATAAAAGGTTTACCAACTTCTTGCTTGCAAACCTTCTGGACACAAAAAAAGCAACACTGTTCATTATTGCTGATATAAAAGAGGTTGGACGTATCACAGAGATAATACTGTGAGCAATAGAAATGCATTTTCTTTTTTTATTTGCATCTGATTTTTTCATTATCAATGTCTCCAGAAAAACTTGTAGAGTTGGGGTACACAAGAAACTGCTTCTTTCAAAAAGTTGTTGCCCCGAGGGTAGGCGCTTGTATCATAAACATTTTTCTGATCATCCTGCCTTATTATTTTTGCTGCTGCTTGTTCGATTCTTAGTCGCCCATTACTTTCATCTGCTTTTCTGTCATCATACCATGAGTTCAAAATTTTGAATCCAACATCATTGAAACAGATGGTGGCATCCCTCCATCCAACTTCCACAGCAATTATAATTCTCTCTCCATATTTGTCTTTGAGTTTGCTTTTAATTGTATCATTTGAAGGAACATCCCCAGATACTGCAGAACGTAATTGTTCAAAGGAAAGTTGGCATTCCTCACTATTCTCAATGAGGGAGTAAATCTCTTCTATAGCCTTTATAATGTAATCTGCCTCGGGGCGTCCACGTTTTCTACCCTCTTCTGAAGGCTTGCGGGACACAAATTGTTGGTAGCAGTCCTGGTGGTACACTCCATCAGCAGCGACAAGATCGCTAATGCCAGACAGGCGCAGCCTTTATAGACTCATCCCGTGTGTACTGTTTTCGGCACTCAGTGTGTAATCTAATTGTCTCACTACCACGAAGCTTAGAACCCAAATCATCTTTCCTTTGCTCACTAGCGAGCAGCAACGATCTGATTCCCTTCAAACCAACTTTCGGTATACCAGAAGGTGAACCAAGAATTTTGTCGCACAACAAACAGTTCTCTTCCACTTCATATGTCATACGTGTACTATGCGAAAAACTACTAAGGCACTGACCGAACGAAAATGGTAAGAACGCACGAAAATGTAATAAAGAAACGAATGACCTCACATCAGACTTATGCAACGACGCGGATAGCAGGAAAACCTGACTGGAACTAACTGCCGCTCCGCGCCGGTTTAGTAGGCATTGTAAATACTATATTTGATTTAGTAGCTTATTATTGTCACATATTATTAGGAATGCCATATTGTACCGCCCTAACGTGATTTTTTACAAAACGCTCTCTTTTAGCGCCTCTGGAACCATTGGGAACACGAGAAAAATTTATATAACCATTTTTGTAGCAAAATTTATAATCCTTAATTCTGTATATAATCAATTTTTGCCCCCGACCAACGGTTCTCGAGATATTAACGAAAAAGCAAAGAAAGTGTCATATTTTCGCTAATTGCCGCTAGAGCTCGCCTCATATTCATGAGGACTTTCGGTATATTCATTCTTACGTACCTTTAAATAAGTATGCGAAGTATCAAAACTTTCGGATTTTTCAGGAGGTTAAACACTGTTTTGACTGGACTACTATGGGAAATGTTGAATTCTGTTACAAAAACGTGCCATGCTGTATATTGTATAAGATGCTGTTTTTATTTTTTTTAACTCTAAAGTTTAGTTGACTAACAGACCTGAGACTAATCTGCATGATAATATATATATATATATATATATATATATATATATATATATATATATATATATATATATATATATATATATATATATATATATATATATATATATATGATCTGTTGCACTGCTTATATTATAATGTTTTAATTTGATTGTTTTAGGTTATTACGGCAGCGGAGGGACCTATCCTTATCAGGCGTACGGTGTAGGGGATGGAACATGGTCAAATGGAACAGATCCAATGACGTTTCTAAGCGGTTATCCACACGATTCATACTCCATGGACGGTGAGTAGAAAATCATATTATTTAGCTTCTAATTTTTTCACTTATACAAGTAGTTTCTTGAAACAAAACTTGCAGAGTGAGTATTTTACTATTGATTATTTAAATTTTATGTATGATCATATCTATAATAATAAAATTATCCATTTATTGCCTGCAAGATTTACAATCTTACAAGGTCCTGGTATTAAATTATGGACATTGGAATACATATAGTTTCTGTGGGACATTTTGAGCAATGATGGCACTCTGCAAACACTGAGGGTGGAAATATAGTCATCCATTTGGTGTGAAAGAATTCAACTTAAACATGTTATAATATAAAATGCTAACTGATTTGCCCCTTCAGAGGCAAAATTAGTTAGACCTGAGTAGTAACTAATCGGGTGCATTTTTTTTTAGGACCCAGAATTTCAAATTAAAATTCGTACAGAACTGTAACTGTAATAATGTTTTAGTTGTTTATATACACATCATAAACTATAAGTATAGATAGGCAATTAAAAAAATAGATCATCATAGAGATATTTTTTGACGCCTGTCACTGAAGCCAAAGGAACTTTATCATTCATTAACAAACAAACAACAACAACAATAATAATAATATTAATAGTAAAATGCAAATAGTCGAGTTGGCCAGGTTAGTAACATGTAATCTTTGAACTATTAGGGCGCGGGTTCGAGTCCTATATTCAGACAATCAGTTTCTTCACTCTGGTGTGGAATACAGTCACTTGATAGCAACAGTGTGGCCATAAGGGATTCAGCCGCCATGTTTTCTCCAAATTTAACATTTCGCTTATGGAAGAATAGTAAAAAATTGCAAATCATAATAATGAGTTGTGCATTTTAGAAGAAAACTGTATGGGATCTTTTCTGTAGAGCATTTTTTTCTATCATAATAGACCAGTCACAATATTAATATGTTGTAGAAGTGGCCTTTAAAAAAAAATTAGCCTTAACTTTCAAAAACAGCTATTAGTCTGCAATTTGTATTTAAGTAATACCAGTAAAATTTAAGAATAAATAATTCTATGAATCATTCAACATTCCAAAGTAAAACTCATAGTTTATGATCTTAATACAAATAATTATTAACAAATTCAGAAAAGAGAAAACAAAAATGCAAAAATAATTATGAAAGTCTATTCAATGTTCATAAAGATGTACTCACAAATGTCTTTGATTAAAGTCACTGAACACGCTAAAATAACATAAAAAGCACTCAAAAACTACGGCACTCACTATTTCGTACACATAAATAATGAATAAAACAAACACAGTTTGGAGAATTCATGGCAGATTTTGTACCACGTGACTGGCCAACCAATAGAAAATGATACCACCCAATGACCACACTCTCTCTATCAAGTCACTGTAGTGTGGAATAGCCAGCGTCTGGTGTGTTATGGGTGGTGTCCTTTGTATGTGTGTGTAAGTTCCCCACATGTCTAGGATTATTTAATAACATGACTATTGTGTTCAGTTGCAACAATGACAGCAAGTCTGATGTATATATAATAAAAAAAGGGGGGACAACACTGAGCCCTGTGGAATGCCAGAAAGAATCTGCTGGTTACTGGAAAACTTATTACCAAAAGATACAGCTTGACTTCCATCAGAAAAATAGTATCTTATTTAACCAAATGAACTGCAAAGAAAACCAAATATTTAAGTTAAACATATAACAAGTCACGATTCACAGTGCTGAAAGCTTTGGAGTGTTCCAAAAGAACAAGACCACTAGCAAGCCCTACGTCACTAACCTCAAAGATATCAGAATGCTAAGAACCCCGAGGTCAAAAAAATATTTAGGTTTATTAATCTTAGTAAGGGGATACTAATTTTTCTATAGTCTAGGGAAGTAACTAACCTCCATGCAAGAGTTGATTTATTTATTTACGGATAATATTGCATTTGTATAAAAATAAAGAAAAACAAAATGTAGCTTATCATTAGAACAAAGAACAAAAGGAAAAAAAAAGAGAACATAGTACATATTGTGCATAGGTATACATAAAATTTTATGCTAAATTCAAATTTAACCTTAGCTGGTGTCTGAAGGACATGAAAGGTAAAGCAAAAGAAGTCTATGGCAACAGTATTTCGCAACAGGGCTAGCCTTGTTACTGGAGAGCTTCTACCATAGTTACTTCAGTGTAGTTTTACGTCGAACAGGTCTTCGCCTCTTGTAACATGACCTGGCACATGAAACCCAATCAGGGAAAGGAGAGCTGGAGAAAAAATGTATAGTATTATCCACTGAATTAATCACAGTATCACAATTATTTTGTCCACTTATTAAGCAACCCAAAGTAGCAGCCATCATAATAATAATAATTGTCTTGTTAGAACATGTAAACAACAACGAAATGATCTAATTAAAAATCAATCCGACGCGAAGACGAAAATTACTAGGTAGTAGGTACACACGCTCTGCCAAAAGTCCACTACAAACTGAAAGTGTGTAATTTTATAGCGCACTACAGATTGCTTATTCAATCGTTTTCGACGAAGGTCATCAAGATTCGGCGATCATTTCGCACTGAAGTATCGCATTTCGTGAGAGCGCCGAAAAATAACACCGCCTCCCGCCTGCTTTATATGGATATGGATGTATATAACGTCTGCAACGATTAACACTATACTTATTCTGATTCTGTATTAATGGCTGCCGACTCCCTGCGATCCTCAATATACTAATTTTGTTTGTTCAATGCAGGAGGTAAAAAAGTAAGTAAAAATTTATTAAATAATAGCATAGCATTGTTTTTTCCACGGCAGGCGGCAGTGCGCGCGGAAGGACGCACTTATCGAGGAGCCGCCCCTGGCACACATCAATGTGTACTTCTGGGTAATTCTGTGGAATTTGATTCACAATCCTCAGTAAGTTGTGATGTGTCATGTTATGTACCTCTTGATGTCTTCCACAGAGAATTCAATAAGCAGGTGTCCCATCATGTGTCCAGCCTTGGAGGCATAGGGGAACCGTTTTTATTCTGTCCATCATTGCGAACTGAGGTAAGGAGTCAAATATAGACCTTGTGTAGTGTCTCCAATACAACAATGATCAATCCTGTGGCTCTTCATCATATCAAATAATCTAGTACCCTAACTGCTTCTGTACACAGTACTATGATTTATTATGATTTCCTCAAGTAAAGGCTCAGGTATTGTGAAACCTTGGTTAGCAGTTCCACTGAAGTTGGTGCTGAAAGATTTAAACATCTGGTAGAACCTAACGTTTCTGAAAAGTTCAATGTTGGACAAGTTGCCAATCTACGAGTACATTCACATAATCATGTCATTGGCATATCCCAGAGGTTGTAGATTGTTTAATGAGTCATAAAGGCATTTGGCCTGTCAGCGCTGCGGCCCCAATGGGTCTTTTGTGCATGGCTCTTTTTGTAATAGTTGCCCAAACCGTTCATACTTTTTATGTAGTCCACTATCTTCTTAGGGGCTATTTTACCTATTTCCTGGGGTGTTACGGTCACCCCTCTTAAGGTAGTTGAGCCTTTTGCAGAACTGGGCCTTGCAGTCACATAGCAAGTGTTCTGTTGTTTCTGCTGCTTCAGTGCAGTATCTGCAGTTTTCATGGTCCGCCTTGCCCATCTTCATAAGGTGATATCTTACTGGTGAGTGACCTCTGAAAAGTCCTATGATTATTCTCAAGTCGTTCCTGTTCAATCCAAGAAACAGTTCAGACTTCTCTGTTGTTATGGTCATGAACAGTTTTGCCTGCCTTAAGCCTGGCGTTTTCCTCCAGTATGACAGCATTTGGTTCTTCTCCCAAGTATCAAGTTCATTTCTTACATGGCTTTTTGTTAGTCCACAATAGGACTCGAGATCATAGAATGATTATCCTCATTTCCTTCAATGCCTTGATGCCCTGCTACCAAGATCAAAGCTAGTTTGTTGTTCGCAGCCAGTTGCTTCAAGCATTTTTTGCATTCCCAGGTCAGATTAGACTCGATTTTAAAATATTTCAGACTCTTTAGTATTGTCTGACAGGATGTAGATCTCTTTATTCCTGAGTATTTGTATGAATTTCTGCATGGAAGATGGTGGAAGTTTTTCCTAGGGACTGAGCGAGCCTGGGTCCTCTTATTCCCAGTCCTGCTCCTTCCTTGTTCAGACCTGTCTTTATACCATACAAATAAGTTGTTTGTCAGCCTTGCATTGTCTCTGTTCCATGTTTGGTAGTCATTTATGACCAGGTTGAATGGAATTATGAAGTCTAATTTGGCTGGTATTTGGTTTGTTGCTTTGGCAAGTGACGCCAGTGGAATAATTTCCAGGATTTTCAAGTGGCCAACTAAGTCTCCTGATTTGAATTTGTCCACTTATAATGGTTTTGGGGCACTTAGTGCTGCTTCTCTCTTCACACATAAATATGTGCAGTGGAGCAAAATTCAGCATTGCCTCTATTGCAGCTGTAGGGCATGATGACATAGCTCTTGCTAGTCCAAGACAGATCAGCCTCTGCTATTTTCGCATCGTGCTTTGTGTTGAGGCTTGTTCCGTTTTTGGCCACCATACTATGGATGCCTATGTGACCATGGGTTTGACCACAGTTTGGTATAGACACTATGCGATTCTGGGATTCCGCTACCATGTCTTTCCTACAAGTCTACGACATGTCCAAATTGCGAATGTGTCCCTCGAAAGAGTTTTTTCCAAGTGTGTGTTCCAATTCAGTTTTTGGTCTTAAGAAGATCCCTAAATATTTAACTTCATTGGAAAATTGTATCTGGGTTCCATTCAGAGTGGGAGCGTTTAAAGTTAGTTTCCTTCTGTTCGTGAATGGGACAAGAACTGCCTTATGAGGAAGTTTATCGAGTGACCACAACAGAGGTGATAGCACTCCTTAAAGACAACCTTTTTTCATTGTCACTGTTGCATTGGTTTCATTTATAATAGCTGTGAGAACACATAACATCCCAGAAGTTGGATGAAAAAGTATTGTTACAATTTCTCAAGCTGTAGAACACCAGTGTCTTCACTAATTCGAAATAAAGTTGAATGTTTGCATATCCCCTCTCTTTTCGAAGGGAGGGAGTACAGCCTCGGTTCCGTGTAACAGGCGATGTTCAGCACGTTAAATAATTGTTATACTCCTTACAGAAAAATATTGGACATCTCCAGGATTATTATTATTATTATTTTGAACAACACACCACAAGGGCTTACAGCCTAAATACTATCGTACTGTGGGTGTCGACAAGGAGGAAAGAGGCAACTTGTTAATTCTGGACTTGAAGGTTCGGAGGAGAAGGAAAAACGTGCGCCGGCAAGGAATGCCACAGCTTGGAAGTCCTCGAGACAAAAGAGCGGGCATAACAAGATGTTCTATGTCTGGTGACCTGGACAGTAAAAGGGTGCATTCGCTCTGTTCCCCTGGTAGATCTGTTGGGGGCAGCAGGTGGAGGAACTATGGAAGAAAGCTCCTCTGAGCACTGCCCGTGCATATATCTATAAAAGAGAGAGACGGGTCATCAACGGCACGTCGGTGGGCAAGGGATGGCAGCTTTGGGTGAGGGTAGGGTCACCAATGAGACGTATAGCTCTTTTCTGGATGGAGTCCAGGAAAGCGAGTGTAGAAGCGGTAGCAGTACCCCAGATGTGGGAGCAGTATCCTAGGTTTGGCCTTATTTGTGAAGTATATAAGGTATAGAGATTGGCTGGTGAAAAGTATTTGCGAGCCCGGAAGAGGAAACCTAATTTCTTAGCAGCCGCTTCTGCAATTGATGTGACATGTTAGTGCCAATTGAGATTTTGATCCACAGAAATGCCAACAAGTGAAAAGGACTCATTACTTTGAATAACTTGGTTGTTCATTGTGACGGTTCTAGGGCTGGTGTATCTTTTATGAGAAAGAAAGCAAGACTGAGATTTGGTGGGGTTGAATTGTACAAGATTTCTACTTCCCCAGTCTAATATTTTTTTGGAGATCCACGGAGACAGAACCCTCCATGTGTCTGTGATCCTCATCTAGTTGGGCCAAAGAGACAGGCTTAGAATATTGTATATTTGAGTGGAGGGTGCTGTCGTTCGCATAACTGAACTGGGTTGGATGTGCTAGAGAGGAGGTCATTGATGTGGAGAAGAAACAAAGTAGGGGCTAGAGCTGAACCTTGAGGAACTCCTGCATTAATTGGATATAGTTTAGAGGAATGGCCATCCAGGTACAGCGTTTTGGTGGTAGGCCATAGGCCGGAAGTTTATTAAGCAGCGCTGTGTGCCAGACCTGGTCGGAGGCTTTGGATGTCTAGAGTGACAATCTGTGATTCACCGTGTAGTTCCATAGACTTGTTCCAAGAATGGGTGACAAAGGAAAGAAGGTCGGCAGTTGATCTGCGCTGACAGAATCCATACTGCCTGTCGTGGATTAGACTGTGTTTTTCAAGAAATTTTAGTAATTCGGTGTTTATATACTTTTCCATCACTTTAGAAATGTCTGAAAGGAGAGAAATAGGCCTGTAGTTGCTAGGAAGCGCTTTGGATCCTTTCTTGGGGACGGGTTCTACTCGATCAGTTTTCCAGTTACTAGGGAATATGCCTCTATTGTAAGATGTGTGAAACAGACGAGTTAGGGCAGGAGCAAGTTCTGGTGCGCATTTTTTGAGAACAATTTCTGGGATCTCGTCGAGGCCAGAGGCTTTTCTGGTATTAAGAGAAGAGAGCATCTTTCGTATCTTTTTAGTTTTGAAAATGATATTCGTCATTTTATGCGCGACATTGGGGACTGTTGGTGGTTGAACATTTGGAGGTGGATTGAGAGTAGAATTGCCGGCGAACAACGAGGCAAAAAGTTCGGCCTTGCCTAGGGCCGTAGAAACCATTTCATCCACTGAGACAGGAGGTGGGAACATGCTCTTGCAGAAATTATTCCTAATAGATTTAGCAAGAGTCCAGAAAGGTTTTTTCCTCAGAAAGAATGCGAACATAGCCGTTTCTTGCGTTGTTGAATGCTTGACGGTTTTCTTGACTGGGATTGTGTAGAAGCGTTTTGTGAGCTTTGACCTTTTCAAGTCTGGCCTTGTCACAAGATTTAGAGAACCAGGGCTTTTGAGTGGCTGAAGAGGTTTTCTGGGTATGTGGAATAAATAATTCCATACCAGCTTGGATAATTTCGATGACGTTTTGTGAGATATCAGAGGGGTCAGGATGAGAGAAGCAGATAGACGCCCATAGAAATGAGGAAAAGTAATCTCGCATTTCGTCCCAGTTCGCAGAGTTGTAGTGCCAAACGATATGTGGGTGTGATGTCTGTGTGACCTCGGGTTGGATTGCGCAGGAAGCAGTGACCATGCCATGGTCTGAGCGACCAAGGGGGGGCGGTGACTGATATTTTATAGCATTCAGGATTTGTAGTAAGAAGGAGATCCAAGGGATTTGAGCTGTGTGTTGGGATGCGAGGAAAGTAAGTAGGTTGCTGAACCATATTGGCTAAAGAGTTGCTGACTGCAAAGGCATCCGCTGCTCTCCCTTGTGGATCGGTTTTTGAAGATCCTAGCCATTCCTTATTATGGACGTTGAAGTCACCAAGAATAGTGATCTCGGAGGAAGGATATTATTCAGAAATCAGATGGTCGGTTTTTTCAGAAAGGTAGTCAAAGAGCTGGACAAAGTTGTTGTCAGAAGGTGACCGGTAAATGCAACAGATGAATTTAGTTGCAGCCCTGAAAGGGAGTTTTATCCATAGTATGTCTTTTCTTCCAGCTTCTAAATTGGGGAGTGTGGTGCAGGGTAGATTGCTATGGACGTATGTGCACATACCTCCATGCAATCTAAAGGAAGTAATGAGCTCATACCCCGGGAAATTAAGTTTATTAGTGGCTGTTTTGACACTGATTTGGGTAAGGAAGAGGAGTTGGGGCCTATTAGCCTGGAGGAAATGGTGGACGGAGTTCAGGTTAGAATTTAGGCCACATATATTCGAGAAGGATATGTTAAATCTGGATGCCGGCGCCCGCTGCACACCCCTCTCCCGGAGATCCGAATGGAGAGGTATTTTATCTCCGGAATGCTTTGCACAAGGAGGAGCCTTCATCATTTTTGCTTATAAGGGAAGCCGACTCATACACCAGAACCGGAAACGTCTGTTGGGACTTCACCGGCCACTTGGTGCATGGGGTGGTACCTCCTCGGGCGTGGAAAACCTTTACTATCACGTAAAGGAAAATTCCACTACCACCTGCTAAGAGAAGGAGCGAGACTAGTAGACCATCAGCCCTGAGCGTTATTCCCATTGCCGACAGTCACGCTAGGGGTGGCACGAGGAGCCAGCCTCTAGGAGTCCAGTGCCTAAATCATACGTCGATCAATCAAGAGAACGACCAGCACACGAGCAGGCTAAGGGGGACGACCCCCCCCCCCCCCCCCCAAGCAGCGAAACTGCTCATTGGCGTTGGTGAATGGTCATCATCATGGAATTAGGCCATACTTAAAGAAAGATAATATGATACAATAAAAAATCTATACATTGTCTGCATAATTTAATAAAAGATAAAAGACTGATGTTGGACACTGTGGCTGAAAACTGAAACAAAAAGCAGAAAAAGAATAACAGAGTTGTGCATTACATACATATTTCTAAACTGTTTAGCAACAGCTACTGATGAAGACAACTTCGTTGTCGAAATCTGTATCTAGCGCACAACTCTCTCCTATTATTTTTTGTTGTCGTGGTTTTTGGGGTGATTCTGCTTTTTGTGTTTGCATAATTTGATATAAAGTAGATTTGTTTTACAAACTGATATTAGATAAAAAATTAACTTTAGTGGAATACATTGTAAGATTTGTGAATATTTACCAAAAACAACATCTATTTTCATATTTTCTCCTCAAATTAACTTTATGTATCACATGCTTTTTTTATCCATATAATATATCTCTATAAGGCTTTAAACAAATGAGCATGTTATAATTTATTACCTTTGAATTGTTTCTTTCTATTTAGATTATGATAAAAGTGTGTCTTGCCTTGCAGATAAGAACTGTATATTGTGCTAAACAGTTGTTTATTGTTTTTGGATTCAAACATTCTTTTTCTGCATATTTATGCTTCCTGGTACTATCTTATCATGATGTGAGTCACACATCTTGTTAAATTAATTCAGAGTAAGCAGTTTTCACATAGTGGTTGTTTTGTTCAGTAGTAACAATTTTATACTTACACAAACCTGACAAGGGCAAGTGTATTTTGTTATTGCATTGTTAATATGTGAGTTTGATACTTGTGTTTAATTATGCATCGAGAATTATAGAGGATAATTCACTGGTAAAATAGTAGGTTATCTGTTAAAATAAATTATAATTTTAAGGGTGGCATTGAGTTGTCACTTTAGTATAAAGTGTAAGTATCTCAAAAAATCGTAGGTCTATGGGATCACTTTAAAAAGTCTGGATGCAGCAAATGGTAGTGAATTTTCATAGAAATGATCTGGCACCAAACATTTTTTTATTCAATGCTTTTACCTTTTTTTCCTTACAACATAGATATTTAAATTTTGGTATATAGTTTACCTTTTGTATGATGAACATACGTGTCAAATTTGGTTACCATAGCTTTTTTGTTTTTTGAGAAAAAAGTTTTTGCCAAAAGAGAAACCAAAATTTTTTCGGAAAACCTTGTTCGATTTTCTTGGTCAACGAACTGATTCAAGCCACATACAAAAGGAGGGTACCTGTAAAATTTTATCAAAATCGGTCCATGATTTTTTGAATTATTGGTGTGACACACACACTCAAAATTCAAAGGCGGGATCTCCCCGTTAGTGAATTTTTTCTGAGAGAATTCACTAAAAGCTGCATAATCTACAAGGGGGGAATGTTCGGAAATTTCATAAAAGTTTTGTGTTATCAGTTATAATTAATTAAAGTTCACTTAAATATTCCAATGATTTAAATGATATAATATATACCAACATTTTTTTTTTTAAATTTCAACAACACACCACTAGGGCTTACAGCCTAAATACTATCGTTCCGTGGGTGTCGGACAAGGAGGAAAGAGGCAACTTGTTAATTCTGGACTTGAAGGTTCGGGGGAGAAGGAAAAACATGTGCCGGCAAGGAATTCCACAACTTGGAAGTCCTCGGAACAAAAGAGCATTTGGAAGTGGGTTGAGAGTAGAA
Organism: Tillus elongatus; assembly: GCA_964006375.1. Lineage (NCBI taxonomy): Eukaryota > Metazoa > Arthropoda > Insecta > Coleoptera > Cleridae > Tillus > Tillus elongatus. The sequence continues at coordinate 132,816,253 of OZ023265.1, read as the reverse complement.
TTGCCGGCGAACGAGGCAAAAAGTTCAGCCTTGCCCAGGGCAGTAGAAACAATTTCATCCCCTGAGACAAGAGGTGGGAACGTGCTCTTGCAGAAATTATTCCCAATAGATTTAGCAAGAGTCCAGAAGGGTTTGCTGCTGCTGGAGCTTAAGAGGACTTTGTTTTTGATGTGGTTATTAAACGAGTTTTTTGCCTCAGAAAGAATGCGGACATAGCAGTTTCTTGCGTCGTTAAATGCTTGACGGTTTTCTTGACTGGGATTGTGTAGAAGCTTTTTGTGAGCTTTGACCTTTTCAAGTCTGGCCTTGTCACAGGATTTAGAGAACCAGGGCCTTTGAGTGGCTGCAGAGGTTTTCTGTGTACGTTGAGTAAATAATTCCATGCCAGCTTGGATAATTTCGGTGACGTTTTGTGAGATATCAGAGGGGTTAGGATGAGAGAAGCAGACAGACGCCCATGTAAATGAGGAAAAGTAATCTCGCATTTCGTCCCAGTTCGCGGAGTTGTAGTGCTAAACGATACGTGGGTGTGATGACTGTGACCTCGGGTTGCATTGCGCAGGAAGCAGTGACCATGCCGTGGTCTGAGCGACCCGGGGGGTGGTGACTGATATCTTATAGTAGTCAGGATTTGTAGTAAGAAGGAGATCCAAGGAATTTGAGCTGTTGGGATGTGAGGAAAGTAAGTAGGTTGCTGAACCATATTGGCTAAAGAATTGTTGACTGCAAAGGCCTCCGCTGCTCTTCCTTGTGGATCATTTTTTGAAGATCCTAGCCATTCCTTATTATGGACATTGAAGTCACCAAGAATAGTGACCTCGGAGGAAGGATATTCAGAAATCAGATGGTCGGTTTTTTCAGAAAGGTAGTCAAAGAGCTGGACAAAGTTGTTGTCAGAAGGTGACCGGTAAATGCAACAGATGAATTTAGTTGTAGCCCTGAGAGAGAGTTTTATCCATAGTATGTCTTTTCTTCCAGCTTCTAAATTGGGGAGTCTGGTGCAGGGTAGATTGCTACGGACGTACGCGCACACGCCTCCATGCAATCTAAAAGAAGTAAGGAGCTCATACCCCGGGAAATTAAGGTGATTAGTGGCTGTTTTGGCACTGATTTGAATTTCGGTCAGGAAGAGGAGTTGGGACCTATTAGCCTGGAGGAAATGGTGTACGGAGTTCAGGTTAGAATTTAGGCCACATATATTCGAGAAGGATATTGTAAATCTCGATGCTGGCGCCCCCTGCACACCCTTCTCCCGGAGATCCGAATGGAGGGGTATTTTGCCTCTGGAATCTTTTGAACAAGGAGGAGCCATCATCATTTTGCTTATAAGGGAAACCGACTCATACACCAGAACCTGAAACGTCCGTTGGGACTTCACCGGCCACTTGGTGCATGGGGTGGTACCTCCTCGGGCGTGAAAAACATCCTTTACTATCACGTAAAGGAAAATTCCACTACCACCTACCATATTGCCTGTAGTGACATGTAAAGGCTTGATTTTAATAAAATTTAAATGTGTAACCCTAATTTCTCAACAAACTACACTTTTATTAAATGTGCAATAATACATTTGTTAGGGTTGGCTCCAGCAAATTTATGGAACTTTTAACTGCACTTTCAATGCACTGCGTTGAGTGAATAGTTCATCAATTGTCTTATAGATGGTGACAGCAATGGACACAAATAAATGACAATGTGTATTTAACGTCCCGAGAAATAAGCGGTATTGTCAGTATTATAAAAACTCACTGTGGGTGCAGTATGTCAATGGGGTACAGTGTTGGTCCAGGTGGTCCAAAGAAGGGATCCATAACCGTCGTCGTGGATCCGGACAACCTCGAGGAACTTCAGCAAGGGAAGATCGTCATTTGAGGGTTACAAGACAGAGTTTCCACAACACAGTCGATCAGAAATGTTTGGTTGAGGGTTTTACAACAGTCTCTATGCCAACAATATATCGCAGAATACGCGTTTTTGAGTGGTGTAACAGCAGATCAAATTGGGAATGGAATCGTGTAGTGTTCTCTGACGAGTCCCGATTCTGTCTTTCGGTCCACAATGGTTGCAGAAGAGTAAGACAATTACGTGAAGAAAGTAGAAATTTAGAATATGTAATCAAACAGCATGGGGTGTGATGGGATGGGTTGCGATAACCCACGGTGGCAGGTCACCTCTAGTTTTTATTGAAAGGAATCGGGATGCAAATTATTGCATACGAAATGGACTGCAGCCTGTTGCATTGTTGGACTTACGAGGGTTATTTCAACCCCTTTTCCAATAAGACAACGCTCGTCCTCATACGACAAGGGTTACTACAAGGACCTTACTAGAAAATAACGTATCACCGCAAAACTGATTATAATGTCAAAGTAAAAACAGTAAAGCTATAAGAAAGTCAAAAGATTAAAGAGTTAGAAGGCATTGAAAGAAAAAAACATTGAGAAACAGAACATTGAGATTCCAAAAAATAAATCATTTTGTCAAGAGGTTCACTACAGAAAAAGGAGCAAATCTAACAAACATAGGTTTGGTACAACACAGTCGATCGGAAATGTTTGGTTGAGAGTTTTACAACAGTCTCTATGCCAACAATATATCGCAGAATACGCGTTTTTGAGTGGTGTAACAGCAGATCAAATTGGGAATGGAATCGTGTAGTGTTCTCTTATGAGTCCCGATTCTGTCTTTCGGTCCACAATGGTCGCAGAAGAGTAAGACAATTACTTGAAGAAAGTAGAAATTTAGAATATGTAATCGAACAGCATGGGGTGTGATGGGATGGGTTGCGATAACCCACGGTGGCAGGTCACCTCTAGTTTTTATTGAAAGGAATCGGGATGCAAATTATTGCATACCAAATGTACTGCAGCCTGTTGCATTGTTGGACTTACGAGGGTTACTTCAACCCCTTTTCCAATAAGACAACGCTCGTCCTCATACGACAAGGGTTACTACAAGGTTGTTACTAGAAAGTAACATATCACCGCAAAACTGATTATAATGTCAAAGTAAAAACAGTAAAGCTATAAGAAGGTCAAAAAGTCAAAAGATTAAAGAGTTAGAAGGCATTGAAAGAAAAAAAACATTGAGAAACAGAACATTGAGATTCCAAAAAATAAATCATTTTGTCAAGAGGTTCACTACAGAAAGCAAATCTAACAAACATAGGTTTGGTATAGGGGCTGACTGTAAAGATAGAGGATAAAGTTGTGGCTTCTCTAGAGTAGAACCAAATATATGGCTCTATATTTCTAGGGTTAAGCCTCATGTATCGGAAGAAATAGTAAAAAATGACATCCAATGAAAAGCAACATTTGAAAGTAGAAAGATTGAGGTCACTGAAATGAATGAAAACGAACAAAATCTAAAGGAGTTTCAGTAACAGCACAACTCAAAAAAAAAGATTTGTATCAACAAGAATTTTGGACTGATTATTCTGGCACCTGGCACCAGAAACAATGATTGTTACTGTAATTTGTATAAAGCTACAAAGAAAGAATGTGATAAGACTGTTGAAATCTAGCAGAGCAAACACATGAAAAAAAAAATAGAAGTATAGATCTCGATTATAAAATGAAAGCTATGTGGGAAGTTTGCCATGAAATAAAAGGATCGTATAAATTTAAAAATAAATGTAAGCCAGAAGGGAACCACAAGAAGTTGAAAGTAATTATAATCTTAGTTAATATGATATAAAATTTAAGAATGAATCCAAAAAAGTACTCCCAAATAATACAATGATAAATGATAAATATGTACATTGAGAAGCAACAACTCCAGAAAAATTAGTAAACAGGAAAAATATTAAAAAATAAGTATTGCATCGGAAATGATGACATAGTCACTAGTATTATCAAGGCTTGCATAGATGAACTGAAGACAATTTACATTCACAGGCTGCCACAAAATGATGTGACACATTTAGATGTTTAGTAAAAGTTACATGTAAAAAACAAAAAAAAATATTTTTATTTTCAAAATGTACATATAATGCCAATTTGGTTCATTTGGATTTAAAATTTTAACCAGTCAAGTGGGTGTTGTTACTGTCTGCACATTGTTGAAGGCATTCACAATGCAATATCAATATCAATAACATGTGGAGTGACAGCAATTTCTTGACAAATGACATCTTTTAATTGTCTAATGACTGCATTATACTTTGATATCAAGGATCCCTACCAAAAAAAATAGCATGGGGTCAAATCTGGTGATCAGGGGGGTCAACAGATGTCATCTTACAATAAAATCAAATGACCGAGGAACATCTCCCTCAAAATCTCCTTAACATGCCAAGAAGTGCATCCTGTTGAAACCAAGCATTCTCCATATCATCAGGTTCCCTCAATTTGGGTCTCAGAAAAGTCTATAGCATCGTACAATAGCGATTCACAGTGATTGTAAGATTGTCTTCTTTGAGGAAGTAAGGGCACTAAATGCAGAATTCTGCTACTGCACAACATACAGTCACCTGAGGACTATGCAAGAGGTTTTTCTTGAATATCCAAACGCAATGATCTGCGAGTTTCGAAGCCTCTTTTGCTGTGTTCTTGTGCCAACATCATTGTCTATGGATCCATTCGGAGTTCATTGTGAAGAAATGTTCGCAAACTTCTACCGGAAAGCATAAGAACAGTGGCATATTTCCGCACTGGACAAGTTGGAGACCATTAAGCTCTTACTGTTGCCAGATTTTCTGGAGTTGTTGGTTACCCATAACAAAATCTTGTTTCAACTAGTCTACCAAGCCTGAAGTTCAAACAAAACACTTTGTGTTGCAAGTACAGATTCATTGTTCTTGATAAACATTTCTACAAGTGATACTAATCTGTCCAACTCATGTTGACAACTGAAAAAGACGTGACTTTCCCTCTCTAACGCAACCTTCCCCATGCCCATGACCCCATCAACCACTGAGCATTGACCTTTGTAAACGTGTCAGATCATTTCTCATTATTGATATATGGGCCTGTATACAAACACAACAATTTTCACTGACTGTAAATATGGTTTCTAGGGAATGCTAATTGAATCTCATTTGCAGACATTCAAGTTTAAAAGTCGTGACCTCTATTAACAAGTTTTTTTTTAATGAAAATTCGCAAAATGACATCATGTCCTTTTATTTTGGTTTGTTAATTTTTATATAACTATTGAATTATATTTTAAATTTCAATGGTTGTAATGAAAAAAAGCTTTCATTTTCTCACAATTTGGAGATTAATAAATATAGAATACAATTGACTCTGAATCGCCTATCATTTGAATTTTTCTCTAAATCAAAATTCGATTTTGGCTACAAGTCGAATTGGATTTTATATGTAATGATTATTCTGTATATTTTTAATTCGAACTCTGATAAAATTATATATTGGCATTTGTCATCAATTTAATTGTATTTATATCTAGAAATTAAATATAAGTTGACCATGATTGAATGCAATTTATATTATTCTGGTCTTGATTATTTGCCTCTCGGTGGTGAGAAAAAAGGTGACAGTGCGAAATGTGCCATATACAGAACCAGTGGATACCATGATTGTCATAGTTCGCTGTTAAATATTTACTTTGTTGGCAACATCTATTCTTATACTTGTTTGGTCCATTTTAGGAATGTTCGGGCCATCAACGACATTTTCCACACCGACAGCAGCATTCGGCCAACCATCATCTTTCAACTACTTCCACAGCAACGGAGACTACAGCACTTGGGGCAGTCAGCTGGGCGGACAACGCAAGTACGACGATTACTACAGGGATCCACAGAATATGTACACCCAAACTGTGCCCGATTCGCTCAAAGGTGTAGAACAGGCCATGCAGAATTTAGGTAATGACTTTAGATAGATATGGTTTTTCTTAATATATTCTACTCATCATCATTTATTGCAAAACAAATTGGTCATCATAATTTTGTTTATTCCATTCCTGCAGAAAAATACTGTTGTCATGTTAATAATGAATAAGAGCTAGAATTATAATCTTTATCTCATAACTGCTTGAAGGCATAAGACATGTCTAAAGTTTACATTACAACGGAAAAAAAAAACAAGTATAAAATTGCATTACAACACAAACGCTACTTTGAAAGCAAAATGAAAGATTATATAAAAAGTTAAACCAAAACTATTCATATATCAAATCAGGACAGTGTTTGGACTGATCGATTCTGGAGCTGTCAACATGTATCTTTATAAAACCCATCAACAGAGTAATAGGCTTTTTGGCTAGTCTCTCTTAGCTGCCTCTACGCCCTGTAGCGGGCAGATACCTCCAATCAGCTGACAAAACCAGCAGAACCATGAGCATTTGGATATTGAAGGTTTCACTGTATATAATGCTTAACCCTTAACCAGCCTGGCTGAAATTTTTAACACTCAATGGCTCGTGGAGTCCTTGGGACTTTGCCAAAATAAAAAGACCTGTGTTTTTTATGTCAATGAAGAAATGATACTTTTTGTCGTAAAGTAATCAAAGACATGCAAAGAAACAAGTCTTTATATTTATTATCAACTTAGTAGCAAACTTGGACCAAAAAAATGTAGAAAACTGAACATAACATTTTTCTCTTTCAAATAAACATCTTGGTGTTTTGATTCTTATTCTGGCAAAAAATCAAAACAATTTAAACTTTTGGTATCGAAAACATGTTTGTCGAGGTCTTAACTACAAAAAAGAGAATACACTAACTTCTAAACTAAAACTGAAAAAACTAACAATGGTTCAAAAACACATCGAAAAAATTATATTTATGACTCTTATTCTAGATTTTCAATACATTGAACACAGTTTTCTAGAACAACAATAATAATAATAATAATAATAATAATCTTTATTAGCAACCAAGCTATACAAATATTCTTATCACTACGTCAAACCTAAAACTATTTTCAATTTTAAAATATACTTTACATACTCCTTGCCTTAATAAAAATTTTCTTTAATATAAACTACTATTTCTCTTCTAAATACCTGCAAATTTCTACTTTTCTTTCCATTTATTGGTAACTTATAAATATTTAAACTCTTATAAAAAAGTGAATTTTCTGTTCTTTGTTTCCTAGCCTTATTTACATAAATGTTCTCAGCATTTCTTGTATTATAACTGTACATCATTTACACTTTTTATTTTATTGCACAAATATTGCGGTAACAATCTATTCACTATCTTGTAAATAAAAATCAAATTCAACAACACAAGTCTCTGATTAATACTCATAAATCCCAATGTGTCCCACATATCTTTAATTCTAGCATATCTGTTAACACCTAAAATAATTCTCATGGCCCTATTCTGTAATACCTGAAGTTTTTCTTTATCAGTCTCATTAACATACAGCAATATTGTCGGACAATATTCAAAGTGTGGGGCTATCATACTCTTATACACTGTTAAACGAGTCATGGGAGACAGATAATTTCCAATTCTTTTGAAATATCTTATTTTTTTATCTAATTTATTCGTCAAGTATTCAATATAGCTCTTAAATTCTAACTTCTTATCAATAATTATGCCTAAATATTTGGTTTCATTTACATATTCTACGTCCTGATTAAATAGCTGTATTTTTTTATTTTCCCTATTACTTCCCATCAGCATGACTTTAGTTTTCTGTACATTTACAAACAAACTATTCCGTCTTAACCATTATTCTAATTTATTCAGTTTACCTTTCATCTTTTCCATGACTTCCTCTATGCTATCTGCCCATACAGATATTACCGTATCATCCGCAAACAAACTTATTATCGTTTCGTCATCTAGATTATCCCCTATGTCGTTAATATACAAAATGAACAACAAAGGGCCAAGCACGGTTCCTTGTGGAACTCTATGTTTTACTGTTCTTACATTAGATAACTTTGTATTAATTCTAGTTTGTTGTTCTCTGTTTGTTAAGTAGTTTGCCAACCATGCTTTAGCTTGTCCCACTATTCCATAAGCATCAAGTTTAGTCAACAACATTTCTCTATTTATCGTTTCGAATGCTCTTTTAAAATCTAAGTACACTGTCAAGATAATTTTATTATCATCTCGCAGCTCCTTCCATCTTGACACCATAATTTGTAATGCAGCTTCACACGAATGTTTTTCTCTAAATCCAGATTGATTTTCAATCAGTATCTTATTTTTATCAATATGATTTAACAACTGTTTTTTTATATGCATCTCCATTATTTTTTCGGCTAATGGCATCATGTTAACTGCTCTAAATTCACTGCTTTTTATGGTATTTGCTTTTTTTGGTACCGGAACTACCTTTGATATCTTTCACTCCTTAGGAGTAATACTTTCTTGAATAGACTTATTAATTAAGTTTATTTCCTTTTTTATTTTTTTATTCCCTTGCTCAATTATTTGCACATCGATTATATCAGTAGATGTTTTCTTTTTTAGTCTTTTTATTATTTCTTCCAAATCTTCTTCTTTCAATGTTTCAAATTTCTCAAGTTTCTCTACATTTTCTATCATATTTATTTGTATATTACTTGTTTCAATTACACCATCTTCTATTATTTCTTCTATGCTCAACAAAAAAATCATTGAAATGCTCAGCTATTTCCTATTCATCTATCACTTTTATTCCATTAAAATAAATTTCTTCAATAATATTTTCACAGTTTTTTTGTCCCATTGCTTCCTTTATTCCTTTCCACATTTTTCTACTATTATGCTTATTTTTGTCTATTATATCTTCATAGTATTTCGTCTTTTTCTGTCTTATCATCGATGTTGCCAAATTTCCTTCTTTTCTGTATGTCTCCCAGTTTACTGTTGATGCATCAATGCACGCCCTATTGAAAGCAATATCTCTTACTTCAAACTGATTTCTTATTTCTTGATCCATCCATTTATTTTGTACCCTCACTTCCTTGGTTTCAATTGGTGCAACCTCATCCAAAATATCCTCTATATTTTTATACAATAATTTGTAACATTCCTCTGTCGTTACACTATTCCATTCTTTTTCACAAAGTTTGTCTTCTAATCTAGCTTCTCTTATCTTTTTTTATCTCTTCCTATCAAACTTATTTTATTTATTTTAGCTCTTGCTTGAAAGTCAACACTTACCATGTTATGGTCTCCTATTTTTTGTTTTAATATGCTTTTTGCTTTAGATTCCATATTATTTGTGAATACCAAGTCAATTGTAGTACTAGAGTCCTTTGTTACCCTAGTGTAATCTTTAACGATTTGCTCTAAACCTATATTTTTCATTTTTTTTAAATTAACTTATCCCCATAAAAGTTTTTCTTGCTAACATCTATATTCATATCCCCCATTAAATAAACAAATTTAAAGCTTACTTCTTCTATCTTGACTATGATATCTTCTAAGCACCTTAGATACTCTGCTTGGCTAGAACTTGGAGATCTATACACTAGTATAATCACTGTATGCTTTATTTTAACTGCAATTATCCACAACAGCCCCGCAACAGATGTGTTATGCACCAACTCACAACAAACAAGTTGTTTTTTTTCACAGTGGATACATAAATAACCAGTTATTCTTTTTAATTTTGCATCACAAATAGAACAATATCTCTGATTTCTAGGCAGAAAGCTCACTCGCAGTTTCCTGATCACTTGTAATAGCATTTTCGATATTAAAGTTGCTACTCTCATTGTTAGGATCGCCATCTTGGTGTGAAAACTCTGAATCACATTCCTCAAACCTTCTTAGCACAATTTCCTCAAAATTAGAGTTGCTGGCACTAACTTCTTTTGGATTTCTGGACATAGCAAAAATTACATCAACTACGTTGCGGAGTCTCATGGACTATAAGACCTTTGTTATCTGTACTTGCCTCGTTGATAGACTGAAGTCGACGGGTCCCCCCACCATAGGAAGCTACTGAATGACTCGTGCCACTTGGTCGACAAATATGAAAGTTATTAAACAATTTATATTTGCTAGGGTCCCAGGGACTCTAGAACGCCGGTTAAGGGTTAATAAACCTAAAAAATATGTTTTAACGGAGATCCTTTTTTACCTCTGATCAACCAATCATTTTTTTAATACAAGCTGCATCACATCAATGGATTATTAGCAGGATAACCACAATTATTTGTGCTTATTTTGGATTTTTAAATGTACTAATATTAATTTACAAATAAGGGATATAGCCATGATTTTTGCACCGTAAACTGCCAATGAATGAAGGGAAAAATAAGAACTAAAATGATATATTATAACTACTTATGTCAAAATGACATGGATCTAAATTAATTAAAGTATGTACAGTTCTAATTAAATATAATCAGATATTAACCACCAATCTTCTTTGACCAAAGGCTTTTTAGAAACATTGTTTTTTTTTCACAAATGTAAAGCTTGACATATATTTTTATTATTAGGCCCTTATATAATTACACAACGTCTTTCAAAAAAAATAGGTTATTTCTAGAAAATACTTCAATTCTCATGTAAAATAATGGCAAATTGATCTTTAAGCACCATGAAACCTATATTTTGCATTTCCAGATTTAAAGGCAAGCTCAGACGTGTCTAAAGAACCCCTCGGCCAGCCGAAGAAAGCCACATGGGCTAGCATTGCCAGCCAACCGGCTAAACCCCAACTGAGCATTCCCAATCAGTCCTTGAAGAAGAAGGGTCCTGGAATGCCACCAGGCCCAATAGTGCCTGGCAAGCACAACATGGACATTGGAACGTGGGACACGAGCAAAAGCACCCCTCCACAGCAACTTGCACCTCCTCCACCGCCTCCCACGGCTGTTGTCAACAATACAGTTGTGGGTAAAGGTATGGGTGCTCCGGCAGGCATGCCAGTAAGGCCAGGTGCCTGGCAAGGACCGCAAGTGAGCAGACCCGCCCCTCAGCAAGTACAGCCTCAGCCCAGGCCCGGGCCCCCACCTCCACCACACCAGCATCATATGCAATCCTATCAACCGCAGGCCATGATGGCCCCACATCTTCCTCCACCGGTGAGTGTAGGCATAGTGGCAAATATTAAGTTTATATATATATATATATATATATATATATATATATATATATATATATATATATATATATATATATATATATATATATATATATATATATAGATATATAGATATATATATATATATATATATATATATATATATATATATATATATATATATATATATATATATACTGAAATAAAGCAATTTCAAAAATTATCTTGGGCAAATGTCATAAAATGAAAACGATCTTTTTAGCTTTTAGGTATCCTTTTGAGATAATTCTGTTTAAGGTTGCCAGGTTAGGTGTCATATGTGTTATTAATTATTTTTTTTTAATTTTTCAATTTTTTTATTTATTTATTCAACGGATCAACCATTTACAATAATAATAAGAACATCTAAAACTACATTAGTCTTAAATAACCCATCTCAATATGAGAACATAACAAAAAAGCAAAACATAACCTGTACATCGTATGTATGACAATTCAATCAATAACACCTCTCAAAATGCCTCTAATTGAACGGTCAGAATCATCAAACATATCCAAGAGCTCCGAATACTCATTTGCAGTTCTCGCCACTCTCGACATCGGACTGAAAAAGCCATAATTGGTTCGATGGAAGGAACCACAAAAACCTCCCTTGCTCTCGTGCAGTCCGGAATCCTCAGAGAGACTAACTCAAGCAAAGAAGGACTATCAATTTTATTCACTAATAATTTATGCAAAAAACAAACATCACTGACAATCCTTCTACCACTGAGTGACTGCAAGTGCAGCCGATTCCGCAAATAAGAAAAGTTAAGATCATTTCTCTGCAAGCCCATTCTGTAAGCACAAATTCTTAAGAATCTATTTTGTATGGCCTCAATCTGATTGATATAAATATTGTAATTCGGACTCCAGACTTCAGAAGAGCATTCCAACAAAGAGCGAACCAGACCACAATACAGCCTCTTCAAGCTATTGCATGAAAAATCCAGAGTTGATCTATGAATGAATCCTAACATTTTATATGCTTTAGATACTACGTATTCTATGTGATCCTTAAAAGATAATTCCCTATCCAATACAATGCCCAAGTATTTAATAATTTCCTTCCTCTGTAAAGCACTAGAGCCCATGAAGTACACAAAGTCAATGGGAAACTGAGCTCTAGTGAATGTAATGCAGAAACACTTATTAACATTCGATTGTCACCACACCACCAAGCAAAATGATTCAAGTCTTCCTGTAAAAGTAAAGCGTCCTGTCTGGAACGAACAATCTTGAAAATTTTGATATAATCAGCAAACATCAAAATCTGACTATGGTTAAGTGAATGTATAACATCATTGATAAAAAGATTAAAGAGGACTGGTCCACAATGTAAACCCTGAGGAACTCTTGAAGAAACAGTAATACTATCAGAAATGAAGTTTCTGATCTTTGCACTCTGGGACCTACCCATAAGGAAGCTGCACACCCAAGACAACAAATTGGCATTAAAACCCAACCATGCAAGTTTTGACAATAATAAGGCGTGATTAACCTTATCAAACGCTTTAGAGAAATCTGTATACACCGAATCAACCTGTAACCTATCTTCCAAAGCTGAGACCAATACATTCTGGTAAAGAAGAAGGTTGGTTGTTGCACATCTTCCTTTAAGAAAACCATGCTGCTGTTCGACGAAAACATGTCTGCATTCCCAAGTTATATGTCTAGAGACAAAAAAGTCAAGAGGTTTGGGTATCTCTGACTGAATACAAACAGCTCTATAATTAGTAACCAAATGCTTTGGGCCCTGCTTATGAACGGGCATCAAATAAGAGTGTTTCCAAACATGTGGAAACTCACCAGACAACAAAGACCTGTTAAAGAGAATTCTCAGTGGAATTGCCAAGGTGAAGGCACAAGATTTTAACAGATGGGAGGGGATTCTATCTGGACTGTAAGTAAGTTTATCTTTCAAACTACAGATACGATCAATAATATCAGCAGAAGTAACACTAGGCACAGTCATATTTACCAACTCACGCAAAAAAAGGATCGCGACCGACATTCTCAGCTTGACCCTCATACACAGATGAGAAAAACGGCAATATAATATATTGTCTTCTTTATCTATCTCAAACATGTCTCATTCGTTTATGTCACTGGGAATGCTCTTTCTTGAATGCATAAAATTCAAAATGCGTTCTATCTCTTGGCGGCGTAAAGCTGCGTGAATGTGTTTATTATATTTTAACCTTTATGATCATGTCACACAGAGTTGAAGTTGGAGTGTAAAGTATATGGGCATTTGTATTGTAACCCAGAAGAGAAAAGTTTATCATTGCAAGGCATTGTGTATGATAGTGTAAAAAAATTATGAGAAGTGGGGAATATATAAATCAACGCTGACGCGAACTTAATTCATATCATGATTTTCTTAAGTAGTTCAGTAATTTGACAGGTAGAAATTTATCACGTTTCTGTATTAGTTCAACAGAATTAACCATATCTATGTTTTAGTGAATTTTCTCAAAAAAATTCACTAATGAGATCTCGACTTTTGAATTTTGAAAAAATTTCTTCAAATGAGCGCTAATTAGGCCCCCGAGAACACATATCCGGGGTCAGTTTGAATTTATATATATATATATATATATATATATATATATATATATATATATATATATATATATATATATATATATATATATATATGTATGTATGTATGTATGTATCACACCGATAACTCAAAATAATGGGCCGATTTTGATTAAATTTGGTGAATAAATTCCTTTTGCTAATGGCTTGGATAAGTTCGTTAGCCAGGAAAATCTGCCCAGGTTTCACGGAAAATTTTGTGTTTTCTTTTGAAAAAAATTTATATCTCCGGAATTAACAAAGTAAGGGCAACCAAATTTGGTACGCCGGTTTATATCCTTATAGGTAAGCTACCTACCAAAAATTAACGATGTAGGTTAAAATACAAAAAAGTTATAGGCATTTAAAGAAAAATAAATTGGGGTTTCCCTCAAAACGTCAAAGTTGCGATTTAAAACGTCAAAATCGGCAACATTTAGGGAAATAACTTGAATCTAATACGGGTTATGAAAATCAAATGTCTCAAGAAGGATGTTTTACAAACCCTGAAGTCTCAGCTTCAACCGTCATTGTCCTTCATTTTACTAAAATATTTCCAGAAAATTCATTTCAAATAGACCCTTTCTCTGATGCTTGGCAGTAGTCTTAGCTATAGAGTTTATCGTTTAATGGTATATAATTTTTGTCAAAGTTTCGTAAAAAAACAATAAAGCTCAATATATCCGTTATTATACAAGATATGAAAAAAACGTGTATATATTAATTTTAGGGTGTCTTGAGCTACATCTTAAAAAAATATTTCGACAATCACAGGCGGGCCCATAAGTCGTTGGTGATACAAATTTTCTTTTTTTTTAATCAAACATGCCTTATGTTATTGCATTTTTGCATTTTCCATCGAAATATAATGCATGTTTGTAAGAAAAGAAATTCTGGATGCAGCAAGTGCGTTATGGTAGCGAATTTTGATCAAATGCTTCATATTTGAATAGCCCAATTTGCTATTAACCTATAAGGTTGACCAAGAAACGAGTTTTTCCGGGAACACTTTGTCTATTTGATCATGATTAAGAAAATTCAGAATCTTTGTTATTATCTTTTTAATAAAAAAATATTCAGAGATGTGTGTTTTTCATTACGAGTATTATGAAAAAATCACTTGGGCCTGGAAATGTCAGGGAACTTGATTTTTTAATTCTGCTGGGTACCCTGCTCAAGTTTTAATGAAAGAATGTCAATTTTCACCAAGTTACTCCCCATTCATCCCCTACCCCCTGAAGCGGATGTACCCAAAACAATTCGAAGTGTTCCTTTGTCGGGTGCTAACTAGATATGATATTTCAATTCGTTTGAACGATGTTGCACCTACTAACGGACAGACCCACAGACCGACCGACAGACAAAAAAGTTTTCGTTCCAGAATTAAGTTTTCTATATGTTTGGAGACCGTTCTGGCAGAAAAAAGTTTGAAATTTCTAACACCGATATTTCACCCTCACCTATTCAACCCCTAATTTAATTTCAGCACAGAATACCAGATGTTTGATGAAAATTAAATTTTTCTAATAAACAAGCCCTAAAACGTTATATTACTCGAGTTTTAACAAAAAAATGTCAATTTTCACCACATCACCCCCAATTCATCCTTCCTGACGATGTGGAAGTAAAATTTAATTTAACATAAGCATTTTCTTGTCAATTTGGGTACTATGTTAATATAAATAATATCAAACTGTAAAACTTTTTAAGGTACTAAAACAATTTTGAAAAAATTATTTAAGCTAAACGTATTTAAGCATGTAATTTGCTTTAGAGTTAGTCCATCTCATTTCATATCTTGTTCATGTTCATATATTGTAAAAAGTGATAAAATCGTAATTACCTAGATTGGTTTCTTAATTTTTAATGTAAACTTTCACGTTCGTGTATTATAAGAAGTGGTAAAATCATACTTACCTAGATCGGTTACTTAATTGCTAATGTAAACTTTCAATTTTTTATAGTGTGGAGGACCCATTCAAGGACTGATGCCCCCAGCTGGACCCATGCCCCTAATGGTCAATCCCCCAGCTCCTACCCATCCTGTGCTAGATGAACTAAGAGGGAAAAACAACTATAATCCAACGGACTTTGATCTGACTGCGCCAAATGCACGTTTCTTTGTCATTAAGTCTTACTCGGAGGATGACATCCACCGCAGCATAAAGTACGAGATTTGGTGCAGTACAGAACACGGCAACAAGAGACTGGATCAGGCGTATCGTGAGAGAGAGGGCAATGGTGCGATCTTTTTGTTCTTTTCAGTGAACGGTTCGGGACATTTCTGTGGCATGGCACAGATGGTGTCTCCGGTGGACTACAACGCGAACAGCTCCGTGTGGTCGCAGGACAAGTGGAAGGGACAGTTCAAAGTGCGCTGGATTTACGTGAAGGACGTACCGAATGTGCAGCTGCGCCACATTCGTCTCGAAAATAACGAGAACAAGCCTGTGACAAACTCGCGTGATACTCAAGAGGTTCCCCATACCAAGGGATTACAGGTCTTGCGCATCATGCATTCTTACAGGCATTCTACGTCCATATTTGATGACTTCATACATTATGAAAAGAGACAGGAGGAAGAGGATAACCGTAAGCAGCCACCAAACCACCACCAGCAGCAACAGCAGCAGCAGTTGAAGGAGACTAACGACCACAGGGTAGAGCACAGGGGGGACCACCGAGCGAGAAATCATGATCGGGAACCTGATAGGGACAACCATAGGCAAGGGCATAGGAATAATGATCATCATGGTGGACACCATAAGGTAAGACTCTTATAATAGTATAATAATACATCTATTCAAGTAATTTTATTTAGACTACCTTGTAAATGAGCTATACTACGTGAGATCTAAGACACGCTTTTTACGTGTGTCGCCGCCCGTTGCGGAACCAAGTAGTATGTTGTCACGGCAGCTCCAAATAACACAGAATGTTAAAAAATAGAGACTGTCTACAACCAGCTAACAATTTAGTAAATTGTCAGCCCTGGTCCATTTCTTCTCTAATATAGGGATAAAGTCTGTAAGGCTAGATGTATTCTTACCACAAATTTTCTTCGCAGTAAAGTTGAAGAGTTTTTTAGAAGTACACTTGCTTGCAATTATGAAATCATTGTTCTTACTGAAACATGGCTTAATTGTGATTTTTTAAACACTGAACTTTTTAGCATTAATTATGTACCTTTTCGCAGAGATAGTGACCCTGTTTTAACTGGTTTTTGCAGAGGTGGTGGTGTTCTCATAGCTCTTTCGGATAAGCTGAATGGATCTGTGATTGATGCTGTATCGGTTCCTTATTATGAGGACTTATGGATCAAAATGGATTTATACGACAATAAATTAGTGTTGGGGGTGGTATATTTTCCTCCTAATTCTTGTTTTGAGGCATATCAAAGTTGTGTCAACAAGTGTGAACACTTAAAAAACACTTATAGTGGATCTAAGTTTTTGATTTTTGGTGATTTTAATCTGCCACATATTAGTTGGTTTTGTGAAGATGATTTTATGGTGCCTCATTGTGGACAGAATATATGTGCTGAGATTGTGACTGACTCAATGTACTTCCTGGAAATGGAACAAATTAATGCTGTGCAAAATACTAATGATAAAATCTTAGATCTAGTATTTTCTGAGTTCCACGAAGTCACAGTTGAAGAGAGTACAAATCCTCTATCTCGAGTTGATCTGCATCATCGTCCTTTGGAAGTGACAGTTTTAGGTATCTTCCCTTACTCAGGAGTGAAACTCAAGTTGAAACATTTGATTTTGACAAAGCTGGCTATGCCTGTGTGAATCAGTGTTTCTTGGATTATGACTGGTCTTTCATTGATTACTCAAGTGATCTTGATCTGTTAACACATCAGTTTTACAATGTGTTGTACAAGGCTATTGGCCAAAATATTCCATCTAAAACAGTGAAAAGTTCTAAATATCCTCGGTGGTTTGATTCGGAACTTCGTAAACTCATCACTGAGAAAAATAAAAGTTACTGTAAATTTGAAAGAACTGGTCTTGAATCTGATTATATGAAATATTCTAATCTTAGACGTGACACTAGGTATCACATTGACTACAATTATTTACAGTTTGTGACTAGCACAGAGAAGATCATTCAGTCTGATGTTAGACAGTTCTGGTCTTTCGTTAATTCCTTGAGGAAGGACTCTGAGATTCCAAATAGAATGAGTTTTAATAATGTAATTCATAATAATGAGTCTGATATAGCAGACGCCTTTGCTGCACATTTTCAATCCTGTTATTCTGACCATGGTTCCATTGATGTTGACTTTTGTGTTGTATCTAATATACGGTCTGCACATAACGTTTCTAAACATATTTTTACAATTGAGGAAATTGAGGATAAAATTGTCTCACTAGATGGCAAAAAAAGAGCTGGTTTGGATGGTATTCCTTCTTCATTTTTGAAAAATTGTCGACACTCTTTGAGCGGCCCTTTGTGTAGTATCTTTCAAAAGTTTTTCAATGCAGGTTTTTGCCCCTCACTCTGGAAGTTGTCTAGTCTGATCCCCATTCACAAATCAGGTGTTAAGACACAAGTTGTCAATTATAGAGGTGTTTTAATTGCACCTGTAATACCGAAACTATTCGAATCTATCATTGCGGATGAGATTTCCAATACCTTAAAACACAGTATTGTTGGAGAGCAGCATGGTTTCTGTAGTGGAAGGTCAACGGTCACTAACCTCGCCATTTTTCATCTTATGTGACGGATGCATTGGAGGCTGGTAAACAAGTTGATGTTGTATACACTGACGTATCAAAGGCTTTTGACAGTGTGTGTCATACCCTTCTTCTGCAAAAATTGTTTGCCATGGGCATCTGTGGTTGTTATCTTTCGTGGATTCGATCTTACCTGTCTGACAGAAAGCAATTTGTTAGCATTTTTTTTTTCCCTCGGGGCTCGTCCGCGGCCTTGCCGCCCCGATAGCACCGCAACCCTTGATTTGTTAGCATTGGTGGTGCTCTATCAGATGAGGTCCTCGTCTTGTCTCAGGTACCACAGGGATCACATATAGATCCTGTTCTCTTCAATATTTTTATTAACGATGTTGAGAGTTGTTTTGAGTCATCGAACTGTTTATTGTATGCAGATGACTTGAAGTTTTTTTCGGAAGTTGTCCATAGTGTCAACACTTTGCAACATGATCTCGACAACTTGACTCGCTGGTGCAGTTCAAACTTGTCGCTTAATGTGGGTAAATGTAAGGCTGTGAGCTATTTTAGGGGTCAAAATCGAGTTGTTCATAGCTATACCATTTATAACTCTGTGTTGGACGTTGTCACTTCAGTTGCAGATCTTGGTGTAATTTTCAAAAATGATGTCATTTAATCCCCATATTGATGCTGTGGTTGTGAAATGTTGCAGACTTTTGGGGTTTGTTAAAAGACACACTAAACATATGACTGACACAAGGGCAATCGCTAGTTTGTATACATCCTTGATTCCAAGTAAAATTGAGTATTCTTGTATTGTATGGTTTCCATTCTATGCTTGCCACATTAATCGAATTGAAAGGGTACAAAACAAATTTGTTAAGTACCTTCTTTATAAGCATCACTTTCCTTGCCATGATATTGGGTATGATGTCAGATTGCTTCTTTGTGGTATGGTCAGTCTCAAAGCGCGACATGAGTATCTTTCATTGATGTTTATATATAAGTTAATTAATGGTCTCATTGACTGTAATGATCTGCTCGAGTTGGTCCTTTTCCATGTTCCACCACGCTCAACTTGCCAACAGCAACTTTTTTTTGAGTAAACACACAGGACCAACTATGAATGTAACAGTTTCATGGACAGATTGTTACATAATTATAATGCTAATTTTTCTAATTGTGATATCTTTTATATTGCTATGTCTAGGATGAAAACTGTCTTAAGGCAGTGATTTTGTTACTGTGAGTTTTTTTTTTTTTTTGAATTGTTTAATTCTGTAGGTGCAAATTTAAGTAAATAAATAAATTATGTATTAATATTATTGAATTGGGGATAACCTTTGGGAAAATATATATTTTTTAATTAATTAGTTGCATTTATTCACCGCTTTGCTTAACTCAATTGTATATGGATTTTTTTTATCCATTTATACAGATATCCAAGCTCCACGAGTTTCTCTACAAGAATGTTCATATTTTTAACTGTCAATATTATAGTCTTTTGTTTCTTTGCATAAAGCCGTGATTCTGTGTAGGGTTGCCAGACCAAACAAGCTTAGGCTAGGACTAGCACATTTAAAAACTAGGACATCTCGATTTCGAAAAAAGAGGACAAAACTAGGACCCATACTCATCTCAAGACTAGAACTCATTCACACTAGGCACTAAACTTTACTACACATAGAACAAAGTCAGGTTGGGTGTACTATATCTACACATGTGAATGTGAACGCGTGCACCCTGCATGCATGATACAAATAACGAGAGATATGATTATGAGACTACCTATTTTTAAAACTGTCACACGCATGGCGTCGTGTGGTGAGTCAAATGCAACAATAATATGCTGTGGTACAGTGGAGTTTGACGTTTCATCACAACCTGTTAACAAATTACATATTTTACTAATATTTAAGTGCATACAGTTGGAGGTAATTTTTTAAGATCAGAATACTATACTGTGATTACGTGACGTGATGATCAAATCAAGTTTATGTATGTTAACGCCCTCTAAATATCTCCGAACGTCTTCTCTACTTTTTAAGTTTGTGTATCCCCAATGCGAATTCCAGGCTCCCTTAATTATTATACTTGTTTTGTGCGTATATATATATATATATATATATATATATATATATATATATATATATATATATATATATATATATATATATATATATATATATATATATATATATATATATATATATATATATATATATATAGGCTGTTTCAAAAAACATGCACCATCGCTCGTGGGGCAATTCCTTACTAAAAAATAAGAAAAAAAGTTCCTGTGCACATGGGCCTGGAAACGCATAGTTTCCAATATACAGGGAGTTGAATTTTAATATTTTTTTAAATTTTTTATAAATAAATTCAAAACCACTGGATTGATTTTAATGAAACTTGGAACTTGAAAGTGTATTATGAAAGTGCATATTTTCAAGTGAAAATTTACTTACAACTGCGTCAGTGGCGTGCGTACGGGGTAACTGTAAACATTCATTTGGGGAAAAATATGTGCGCCACTGTCTTTTTCCAATTTTGATACATCAGTTATGAAGCTTATTACATAAGCCACAAAAGCTACCTCTTGGTATTTTTTCGTTCAGGGTATCCCTTAGGAGATATGATTAAGAACCACTGACAAAACATTACCCTTGGTTGAAAGTCTCTAGGTAGAAGTTCCTGGACACATGTAAAATGATAGGGATATAAACTTTGATCCTTCAGAGTTCTGTGAACTGATGATGCTGAAATATTACCCAGTTCGGTGGCAATAATTCTCGTACTTGTACTAGGATCACGTTCAACTCTATTTAATATTGCCTCTTCAACTCGTACAGTTCGGCGGTATCTTCTGCGTCCAGGGTCAGCTTTTAAAGGTTTTAAAGAACCAGTTTCTCTCAAATGTCTTACAATACGTGGGAAAATATTTTTGTTAGGAATTCTTCTTTGCGGATAAGTTTCCTGATAAACTCGCACAGCTTGTCTAGCATTTTGATTTGTTTGTCCATAAATTAACAACATATCAGTCAAATCCGATGAAGTGTACTTAATGAAAACCATCTTGAGAGGAGGAAATAATATTAATGAGCAGCTCAGTATCAACAAAAAACTAAAATACTGCACCGTATCAAAATTTAAAGAATAGCATGAAAACTCTTTTGACGCCTACAAAGCACTTCAAAATTGTAGAATTTAGAGAACTGTCAAAAATTATAGTTTCATGGCACTTTACGATTACTGTTTTCATTACTCCAACGAATCGGTACTTTGCCCCTTTTTATAAAATTAATCATATCTCATAAGGGATACCCTGAACGAAAAAATACCAAGAAGTAGCTTTTGTGGCTTATGTAATAAGCTTCATAACTGATGTATTAAAATTGGAAAAAGACAGTGGCGCACATATTTTTTTCCCAAATGAATTTTTACAGTTACCCCGTACGCACGCCAGTGATGCAGTTGTAAGTAGATTTTCACTTGAAAATATGCACTTTCATAATACACTTTCAAGTTCCAAGTTTCATTAAAATCAATCCAGTGGTTTTGAAATTATTTATAAAAAATTAAAAAAAAATATTCAATTCCCTGTATATTGGAAACTATGCGTTTCCGGGCCCATGTGCACAGGAACTTTTTTTCTCATTTTTTAGTAAGGAATTGCCCCACGAGCGATGGTGCATGTTTTTTGAAACAGCCTGTATATATGTAATATAAAATTGAAAAAGATAAAATTTAGTGTTGCATTCTATATTATCTGAAAAAGACAATATAGGCAACAAAGTGGGATGTAACTTCAACCGCATTAAACTGCCGTATAGAAACTTTTTGATTGAGAATGACTTTGTTTTAAGTGTGTAGTTGGACTTCTATAACGTTATTCACCACATGACGTCATAGGAGGGGGCGGGGCAGCGCAATATCATATCTCTTGTAAGTCACTATATCATGCCCTGCATCCTGCATGTACCCACCGACAACACCAGCCACACCAGCGATCAACCAACACCCACAACAGCCATGAGCACACTCATAGAACAATCAGGTCAAGCACACTCATAGATAAAGTAAATTTGTCTGTGGCACACTGCGTTGCAAACAGTGTACCACTTGACACGTGACAATAATTATACATAATTTTACATGTATTCTTATGGCCGCTATGTCTGGGCTGTCGGGCGTTTGTATTCTCGCAGGAATCGCGTAAACAACAGACAGAGGAGTACCAAACTAACAAAATATAAAAACGTGACCCAACGAAAAAACTAACCCAGGCATTTCCGCAATCCCGGACAATTGAAAAAATTAGCCTGAACATTTCCCGCAAGCCTCAAAAAGAAGACATGTCCGGGAAAACTAGGACGTATGGCAACTCTAATTCTGTGGATAGAAGTATGTTTGGCTTGTCAGTTAGATCATTTACAATCAATTCTATATCATCTAGTGCAGGTGTGGCCAAATTTGGTGCACATAAGATCTACTTTTTATTTATAAATTGTATCGCGATCGACCTATTTTTTAGGTAAGAAGGGGATGTTTTTGCAATGTGCTTTTATACCGACGTGCACTTTGGCGAGCTCTATGATTAAGGGGTAAATAATCTACATACATGAGTATTTATTTAATGGGTTAAAAAACTTATGTCCAGAGGAATTAAAACAACATGAGCACTTATTAATAACATTTATTCATTCAAACTTTTTAAATTAATGAGAAACCTGAGTTTGCATTTCCTTTACTAGTGCATCATAATTTGGAGTATATCCTGACAAAGACAATAACAATGAGTCCTCAGTATGAGAATCGGTCAGGACGGAACGAAGTTTAGTTTTAGTTAATTGTAAATATGAAAATGCCGATTCGCACAGATACGTAGATCCAAAGCAAGAATAAATATATTCGCTACATTTGATAATATTGGGATACTTTTCTCGGTTAACATATTTCCAAAAATTTTCTTCAAATTTTCTGGCTTGTAAGATTAAATCAGATTGTAAAATTATAATTTCATTTTCCAAGGCGTTTTGCTCCATATCAAATAAGCCTGCAATTTTTTTGCTAATTTCCTTCACAATTAAATCTTTTTTGAAAGGAAAAGATGTAAATTCCACAATTTCTTTAATTTTTTTAAAATCTTGGAATCGCTTCTCAAAATCTTCCATTACATTTTGTATTTCGGCCACGTACTTGTCAATCTCATAAATAATATTTTTATTTTTTTGTAAGTTGTCTGCCATATTTGGAAAATGGTTCATATTATTTGTTGTAAATCTTCTATCAACAAAATAAATTTGGTTTTATATGCATCTATGCTGCTAATCATATCAATTATTGTTTTATTTTTACCTTGTAATTCTAAATTTAAATGGCTTAATATGGAAGTCAAATCTGTAAGGAATGCTAAGTCACTAAGCCAGGTTTTGTCATTTAAATATGCATATTTTTTCTCTTGTTCATTAAGAAATTCTATTATTTCAGGCAATAAATCACGAAATCGTTGCAGAAATTTACCTCTACTTAGCCATCTTACATCAGTATGCAATGATAAATCAGACTGACCTTCATCGAGTTTTAGTTGAAAAAGACGACGTTTGAGAGAACTTCCACGAATTGAATTAACAATTTCAAACGCGACGTCCATTACTTCTTTTGTATTTAGTCTCTTGCTGGATAATACTTGCTGGTGAATTATACAGTGGTAACTCAAAAAATCTGGGAATTCATCGTCATTTCGACATAGGGCTATAAATCCATTTTTGCGGCCTATCATTGCAGCTGCGCCATCCGTTGTTATTGAAACTAATTTAAAAAGGTACTTTCTTATCATTAAGCAGACTTTTAAACCCGTTGAATATATCTACACCTCTAGTCCTTTCTTTCAAAGAAATCATACCCAACAATTCTTCTTTAGATGTAAAATCTTCAAAAACTAAACGAATGAAAACAAGTAACTGTGCAGTATCACTTATATCTGTCGATTCATCACATTGAAGAGAAAAACAAGAGCATCTGTTAATATCATTTTGTAACTGTTCCTTTAAATTTCCACCCATCTTTTCGATTCGTCGCATCACTGTGTTTCGGGACAGTTGTAGATCTTGAATTGCAGCAGTAATTTCGCTCTTGTTCTTAAAATCATTAAAAAGGGAATCCGAGATTTCCAAGAACATTTCCTTTACAAATTCACCATCACAAAATGGTTTACATTTTTTAGCTAATAGATAGCTTACTTTGAAGGATGCAGTTGTTACTGCTTGTGACTTCAATATTGGCTTTTTGAAAATATTTTGTTGATTTGTTAATTGAGTTTTAAGATCCCGAACTTTACGTTTTCGTAATTCGGAATTTGGTGGATAATCTGTTTGATACTTGTTATGTAAAGATAAGAAATGTCTCTCCAAATTACCCTTTTTAGCAATGGCTATCGAGCTAAGACATATTAAGCAGCAACATTTATCATTCACCATCGTAAAAAAATAGTTAATTTCCCATTCTTCATTGAAATGATATGTTTTCGATTTTCTTGGTTTGCTATCCATGTTCATAAATAGGTATACTGAAATGCAAAAAATATACGACTTAATAATAGGGCATGTAATAAAAGTATTAAACAGTAACAATATAAATTACAATTAATACCTGGTGTAGGTTTAGCCGATAAACGAAATAGCTAATCATACTTAATAGTTGCGAATAATTAAATTATTATTTTAAATAATGCTTATAAATATTTAATTAAGATTTAAATAATTTTATTTAAAATATATCTCTTATATACTTGCACAATTAATTTAAAGAACACTAATATTTCATTAATACTTACAAATGAAACAATCCGCAAGAGAAATTGACTGTAGCGTACAAACACTAACTTCAGAATGAAAATTTAACACTATATTCTGCAAAATTAGATTCCAAGAATTAATCCTAATGGCATGGAATTTAAATGTTATTATTTTAATAGTCATAAATTTCTCAGAAGTGTAAATACAAGTCAATTTTAAACGCACTGTATTTCAGATTTATTAAATAAACATCATTTATATACGTTTTTATATGTATTGTATAAGTTTTTATCATAAGCCTAAGTATTATGCTGATTTTGTAATATCCCAATTCAAATAAATTTTATATAGGTAGCAAAAAGTAGCAGCAGCAAAAAAGTTATCTACCGACAAAAGCTTTAAATAGAAAACAGAATTGCAAAAGTGCAAAGAAAAAGAACTTAATAAAACCATTTCAAATGTCAAAACAAACTGATAAAAATAATGATAATATAAAAATTATATCCTTTCTATGAGCTAATCACAGAAAACATTTGAATAAAAAGTATTTGTACTTTTTAAGTTAAAAGTTTTTATGAGATACTTTTCGCAAACCCCGAACTTGCGAGTGATCGACCAAAATTGGTCTCGCGATCGACCGGTCGATCGCGATCGACTTGTTGGCCACCCCTGATCTAGTGCATTTGTTATACATCTAATATTTGTATTAATTATTTAATTAATTTTACTGCTTTGGTAGAAATTGATGTGAACTAATCGAAGGTTTTTTGTTCCAGGATCGTGGTGACAATAATCGTGGCCGTGGCGGTCGCGGAGGTCGCAACTAATAATAATATTCATCATGTTAAATAAAAAGGAGAGAAATTGTTATGGCCGCTCTTTACTGTAGTGTTATCTATTAATAGCTTGTTATATTTTATAAAATACTTCACATAGACGTATCGGATTAGTTGATCATTCGCTCTGGTTTGCATATCTTCGAGAGTTTAGTATATTGCCCGTTTAATTCATTTAAAAAATTACCTTATTTGCTGAATAAGTTGCTTGTTAGCTCATAACCGGTATTGTTTCAATGTGTACTTTGTCTAAAACAATAATGTTTCCGTGATCCTTGGGTCTATGTGGTATTAACATTAAAAGAAAAAAAATCGAAAACTAAATTTTTCACTTCATTTTTACGTGTGGGTTAAATGATTAAACTCAAATATGTTGATTTAAACTAAAGGTATATGGATTTAATAGGAACATAGTTGTAAAAAAAAAAAATAACAAACTTAGTGGCCTACTCTTCGGATCGGGCTGACATGCAATCAAAAAATTATGTAAAAATAGTGCAGTGCTAATTTGTTTTACTCTGAAGTGGACTTTCTAATAAATTTAAAAAAATTGTATTATAAATATGGATTGAAAGAACGGTGCGACAAATAAAATAGTTGAATTTATAAAACAAAGTGATTGATTTTCTTGGACCGCATATAATTTTTTAAACCTACAGTGAGTTTTAAATGAAGATTGTGATAGCAGGATGGCTGAAGAGGAAAGAACATCTTGAATCTTTGGAAAGTTCCACACCGGCATTTTTCGAACGCTGCATCTCTGTGAAAACGGGAAGTGTTAACATATAGCTTAAGAACTATAAACAAATTGGCTAAGTTTAGTTGATATACAGTGAATTGTTTGTATATGTTACAGTTTTACTGTTTTTTCAATTTTGTAATGTAATAGAAGTATTTGTTGAAATGATTAAATAGTTTAACAGGAGACCACGAAACTTAGTGCTATGTTCATCTTATACCAAAACATGTTTTCCACATCATTGTAGAAGAGAAAAAGTTTGTAAGAATATACTGAATATTTACTTTTCATTGTATATATGTAATTAGATATATAAAATTGTACATTAAAGGTCAACGTATCTGTTGTAATGTTTCTTTAGGTGCTATTATTGATTGTATTTTTTAATTGTGTATTCTACTTTATTTTGTTTGTGGAGTTATAAAATACATTGTGTTGGTAGGAACTGAATCGAGGAGCAACTTTTCAAATCGTTTTATACCCAAAAAAATATTTTTTGCGTTAATAAAAACAAGTTCCCCTTAAACCTTGCTATGTATTTTTAGGACAGCAAACTTTTTTGATTGAAACTAACTTCTAGAGCTGTTAAATATCATTTAAATTAATATTTATCAGAAAAGCTGGAGAAACCAAAAACAAAATTTTGCGCTTAATGCATTTTGATGCGTTACATTGTATATAATTCATTTGTTTCTGTTACAATTTGGCATAATGCTGTTTGTTCAGGGTACCCAGCGACCTGGAAAACCTGGAAAAATCAGGGAATGTGAAATACCCCCAAAAATGTCAGGGAAATGTCAGGGAAATTTGTGATTTTTCTCAAAGTCATGGAAATCATGTTTGTAAAATTTCGTCACTAGCAGATGCATTTTTATTTTTATTTCATATATGTTATATGAATTTTCTCACGTAAATAGTTTTCTCATACCTAGGAAAATATATCTGATAACAATGCGGCTTACCTTTGGTACCAATCTTATTAAATCCGCCAATGAACGCAGCGTATGCCACATCATGCGCTGATATAAATAGCGTCTTCTATCTCAAACATGTCTCATATGTACATCCCACTTGGAATGTTCTTCCTTGAATGCATAAAATGCAAAAGGCGTTTTAGGTATTGTCCGGGTAGAGCTGTGTTGTGAATGTGTTGATTCTAGTTTAACCTTTATGATGATGTTGAAAGTTGCAAAATATTTGGCATTTGTATATGGCACGTGTAAACAGTATCTTTGTTTAATTTTTTTCAGCGAATTTTCATAAATAAAACTTCGCTTTTAGAGAGGTAGCGACTTTCGAATTTCCAAAAAAAAATAATGGGCGCGAATCTGATCTTTTGGAACCCATTTCCCAGGCCGATTCAAATTTATATATACAAACAACATGGTCTGCAAAGTTTCTACTCCACCTAGAGACTTTTGGTTTGTTCCATCACACTTGAAAATTCTTTCGGGGGGCTAAGATCGTCGGTCAGTCATGAAAGTCAAGTTTTTCCATGAAAAAATTGCACATTTTCTTCTCGAAAATGTTATATGTTATAAATTTAAAGGAGTTAAGCATACTTATGTTTTTGATTATGTAAGTTTTTTGTTCGTAATTTTGATTTATTTTGTTCATAAAAAAAGTATTCACGTATGTGTGTTTATTATTTAGAGTATTATGAAAAATGTACTCGAGGGGCCTGGAAATGTCAGGAAATTTGATTTTGGATTTCTGTTGGGTACCCTGTTGTTGCAGGTTCCTTAAAATTTAAAAGAAAAGTAGCAAAATTTGGCCCAGCTTACCAAAAATATTAACTCCTTTTTTTAATACAAAAATTATGTCACTGAATATACTGAACACACTTTATTTAAAAGAAATCCAATTTGCTCACTGTTAGTGTCTTCTTTGAGTCAGTCGCAGGTATTTTATTCTTCATCTGCATGATCTTGTGAAATTTCGTTTGGTTCTGTAATGGTGTTCAAGGCATGCCTAAAGAACATTAACTACGATAGCAGGATATTTTCTTCTCTGTTTTGTCTAAATTTTGTGCGAAGCAGGGTTTGCACATCTTTTTTAGAATTTAATTTTGCACTGGTATGTTACAGTAATAATATGTATTTCGTACCATAAATCTATATAAACACAAGAATATGTCAATGACCATCCACATCCATCATCAAATTACAAGCTTCTTTGGTTATGGGCATTGGATACTTTGAAGTGTCAAAAAATTGGTGTGCTCAAGTTCAATTTTGACATCAATGTACTCATTTCTTGTTCCTTTTTGTAAAAATATTTCATGTCACTAATTCCATCAATTTCAGTGTGTTTCCTAAATCTTTGTAGTTTCTAATGAACCATCTAAAAATTACCTAAAACTCTGACATTTCCAGATTCCTTATAAATTTTAGTTTAAGCTGTGGGATCTATATAAATGTGTAGAACATGTCAATGACCATCCACATCCGTCATCAAATTACAAGTTCCTTTGGTTATGGGCATTGGATACATGGAAGTGTCAAACAATTGGTGTGCTCAAGTTCAATTTTGACATCAATATACTCATTTCTTGTTCCTTTTTGTAAAAATATATTTTATGTCACTAATTCCATCAATTTCAGTGTGTTTCCTAAATCTTTGTAGTTTCTAATGAACCATCTAAAAATTACCTAAAACTCTTTGACATTTCCAGATTCCTTATAAATTTTAGTTTAAGCTGTGGGATCTATATAAATGTGTAGAACATGTCAATGACCATCCACATCCGTCATCAAATTACAAGCTCCTTTGGTTATGGGCATTGGATACTTTGAAGTGTCAAAAAATTGATGTGCTCGAGTTCAATTTTGACATCAATATACTCATTTCTTGTTCCTTTTTGTAAAAATATTTCATGTCACTAATTCCATCAATTTCAGTGTGTTTTCTAAATCTTTGTAGTTTATAATGAACCATCTAAAAATCACCTAAAACTCTTTGACATTTACAGATTCCTTATAAATGTTAGTTTAAGCTGTGTTTTTCATAAATTTCTTCAACAAAAAACTTTTTTCGCAGAGAAGCATATGGGTGGCCACGAACTCGAAAATACATTTTTTATCTCTTTTTCAGAGGTTTTTTTTTGGAGTTAGTGTGACATGGTATGTACGACGTGTTAATTTTTATTCTGATCCCCACAGCCATCTGCAAAAAGCTTAATGTAGGTTATGAAGTCACTAATGTGTGCTGTTTCTAAATTTAAAAAAAGGTTAAAGCTTGACTAATTTCTTGGGCACTTCCTGCCTGTTTCATTACAAACATGAAAATGTGGATTTAAGGTTGAAACATCGGTGGCAAAAAAACATTAGAATGAAATCTGTCTTGCATAAAAAGCCTCCCCAATAGTAATTTTCATAATTGGCTGCGCTTGTTGCAAATTAAATACAAATAAATGCTTGCCCTTGAATTTCCTTGCATGAGATTGTGTAAAACTTTGTCTCTCTTGGTGATATAAGCAATGGGCAATTGTTCTTTTTGTGATATAAGCAATCAGCAATTACATTTTGTTTAATTTCACCATCATCACAAGTCTAGTGCAGCAACTACATGTAAGATTTTTTTAGCCCTTAACTTATCAACGATATTCCTATAAAGCTGGAAAAGCAGATTTATGTTCGACGAAGATGGCAGGTAGAGTCGTTGACTTTTGTTTCGTGCAAAATGCCTTCCGCAAGCTTTTAAGTTCGAAATAAACCCATACACTTCGCTTTTTCTTTATTTTTTTTTGCTGAAAACTTAATTCCAGAAAAATTCCGTAAGCGATTGTATTCAAAGAATTTTGCAAAAGATATGGAGCATACACAGGTATTCTTTGTTTCTCTGTTAAGATCATGAAATATTTAACTGCAACTTTTATGTCACATTTTGGTAATGTTACATCCATTAAAAAGGTCAATATTTTGTCTTGTTGTTTGCAGATTTATGTTCGACGAAGATGGCAGGTAGAGTCATTGACTTTCGTTTAGTGCAAAATGACTTCCGCGCACTCTTAAGTTCGAAATAAACTCATACACTTCGCTTTTTCTTTTTTTTTTTGCTGAAAACTTAATTCCAGAAAAATTCCGTAAGCGATTGTATTCAAAGAATTTTGCAAAAGATATGGAGCGTACAGGTATTCTTTGTTTCTCTGTTAAGATCATGAAATATTTAACTGCAACTTTTATGTCACATTTTGGTAATGTTACATCCATTAAAAATGTAAATCTTTTGTCTTGTTGTTTGCAGATTTATGTTCGACGAAGATGGCGGGTACAGTCGTTGACTTTCTTTACGTGCAAAATGACTTCCGCAAGCTCGTAAGTTCGAAATAAACCCAAAACACTTAGCTTTTTCTTAAATTTTTTTGCTGAAAACTTAATTCCAGAAAAATTCCGTAAGCGATTGTATTCAAAGAATTTTGCAAAAGATATGGAGCGTACAGGTATTCTTTGTTTCTTTGTTAAGATCATGAAATATTTCACTGCAACTTTTACATCACATTTTGGTAATGTTGTACCCATTAAAAAGGTCAATCTTTTGTCTTGTTGTTTTCAGTCTAGTTAAAATAAATTTTATTATAACTTATGCAAGGATGTTGCTTGAAATCATGCGACAATTAAATTTACCCTTTTTTGGAGGCAGGCTGGGCAAAAACAATAAGAGCATCTATTTCTATAAAAAGGCAAATTATGTACTTATTTTCTCTTGCAACAAAAACATTTCTATGTTTTCTCCTAATTGAATTCCCATTTTGTTTTTTTTTGTCATTGCATTTTATTGGTCTTTGACTATTTTTGTCCATGATAACATTGTTGTTAAGGTCTTCGATTATAATATTTTAGTTTATATACGTTTAATTAAAATAATATTGCATATGTGTTGGATTACGAGTGTCACGAATTGAACTACAGGTTATATTATGAGCAAAATAAAATATTTCCTGCTATCAGCTTTCTTCAATTGTGATAGCTTCTAGTGGTAAAATGATATGCGTTTTGATCAGTCTATCTATATTGGTGGACAAAATGCATTTTGATGTAGACGTTGCTAATTACAAAAGGATTGAATTCCATGTGAATCGTTTTGTTTGCACAGGACTGACGAGCATACTAAAGTATTCCTAAATCAACTTCACACCAAATTTTGTCTAAGTTGGATATAATGCGATTTGATTGGTTGCTCCTTGATTGTTGAACTGTTAGTGCAAGATACTAATAGTTTAGAAAGTGGAGACTGATAGTTTGCTTATGTCATCAGGCACTTGAAATATTCATATATGCTAAGCTAAGCTTAGTGGTCATTGAGAAAAGGTAATTTTTGTTTTCCTCTTTTGCTGTTCAAAACAAAAAGGTGACACCTAGTTTGGGCATGTGTACTGTTTTACCACATTTATTTAAATTGTTTTCAAATCTGCTAAAATTTAATGTAAATATGCAGTTCCAAATGGATACATACTAGAAAAACTGTATGTTAAAATAACCCTTAATATTATTTGAAAGTCTAACAATTTATAATTTTGATGTACTTTAATTTTTTCTGTCGGGTCTCCAAGTTCAACTATTATAATTGAACGTAACTATGTAGTTGCAAATGTATACATATTAGAAGAACCTAGTAAAACTTGACCTGGATAAATTGTTTTTCGCTGAATGGCGTCGGTGTGACAGTGTTTCCACTGAAGCTGTTAGCAGAGCAATGAGAGAAAGTATATTTTTTATTAGGATTGTATGATCCTTTATTTTTGACTACGATATTTTGGTAATGATGTTAACATTAACATATTTTGTCTATAAAGTTCATAAAGTCTATGAAGTACCTAATTATTCACATAAACACGGCCGGCAAGGCCCAGGCGGATGGTGGGTAGTGGTATATGAATTTTGTTCAAAAGTTAGGTTAGTTACGCATTATAAAAAATTATAGTTTTCTAATATAAAAGATGTATTTGGAATAGTTTACTTAATATTTATAATTATTAAAATGAAATCTTAAGTTTTATTAATAAGTATGAGAATTTATTATTCAGGTAAAGTTCTATGAACCTAATATTAATTAATACAATCTTGCAATAACCAGAGTTCAAAATTATAGTCCGGGAAGTCATGGTCATCCTCTAAAAGTTGGGTTTTTAATTGAAACTCCGATTTTAGATGCACAATGTTACGAAATTATAATTAATTTTTGCAATGACCTCAATATGAAATACTTATAAGCTTAAATGAGTGTTTAAAAACGGATGTAATGTCAAGCATAGAGTCAATGAATACCCGATGTAGAAATTCATGAAATCAATATTGATTTTTAACGAGTTTCCGACATGAATGTCGCCACTAGACAACTTATAAACTGACGGTTTTTGACTTTACGGCGGGTATTGCTTGGAATGCTGAAAGGTTTCCAGGCTGTTCTATCATGCTCGAAATCACTCCATGTGTTGTAGCTGTATCACCAAGGGTAGCTGCTGGCTTCTCGAGTTCAGTCTGGTGAAACACACCAAGTCAGGTTGACCACGGCAGAACAACCTGGAAGTCATTCAACATTCCAACTTTCAAACTGATCACCAGCTCTTTAAATGTATTTTTGTGGTTTTTATTCTGACTATATTTCAGCAGCATCTTTCACAACCTGTTGATATATCCATTTTATTCTATTCAATATGAAACATGGAATACGAAAATTAGTCTGCTTCCAGTAAGTTTAAGCAGATGAACTGTTTGTTCTGAAAATAACTTTTTTATGGGATTGTATATAATCTCAATATGAAAAATACATTAAGAAATAAGGACCACACTAATACAAAAGTTGGGCAGAATGATGAAAAGACTTTTTTTAAATCAACAATTTCATTTATTGTAACATTACATGTTATTTTTTATACATTTTACATCCAACAAATAATTTTTGGACCAAATGACATTATAATTTAATATTTAGGCTTATATGCCAATACTAAATTAATAGCGTTACCTTAAATTAAATGTGACATCGACTTAGTCAAACAAAACACATACACTGGGTACTCCTTACACTTCATGAACTGTAACTGATAACTTGATAATTAAAGTAAAAGTTATAGCTCTGTATTAAAACTTGGTTACTGTAATATTAGAAGAAGACTGATGTTTTTTGTCTTATATTTTTTTTATTGTTACCGAGATGACATTTTCGTTTTGTTTAATTTCATAGGCAAACTTGCAGTACCTGCTCGAACTAAATATAAAATGAACATAGCATAATATTTTCCTGTCTGTTTTACACTGTGCCTAATATGTTAGACTGATGCACTAAGTGGTGTAAATGTGATTGATTGTTAGATCCGAACAGTGGGCATCCTCTGTTGATAGCTCTATCAATATAAAGAAAACGTCTTAACAGTTGATTTTATTTTAACCAACTTATGTTATTTCGTACGACTTATATCTTCTTTTTTTTTATTTTAAAAATATTTGTGCTTCAATCTAAAGCAAAGGTTATATTTTTCCTCCAGATTCAAATGTAACTACTTTATTTAATGCCCATTTTGAAATATTTTCATTAAATGGTTTTTTAAATATGATTTACTTGTTTTCCTTTGTTGACAGTTCCGTTCAATGGAAGAGCATTATGTATACAGGAGGTCCTATTGAACACTACACACAGGATTTCTCTGTTATGGTGAAAGAAAACAAAAATACTTGAGCGCGTCAATTTTAATTTTTTGGGGTCACATTGTTTGTTATTTTCAACCCTCTAGCGTGGGTGACTTCAACTGAAGCCACCATATTACAGAAAGCTACACAAATCACCCTACTCTCCAGTTGTTACATCACAGCGAGTTGCTGTTTGATTGTAGCCACCTGTATCACAGCATTGTTTCCTATGCTATGCCGGTATTATTACAGTATACTCTTGATTATCCGGCCTAATGGGGGTCCCCGGATGGACTGAACAAGAGGGAAAACATATTTATTTGTAACTTTACGGAAAAGTGTCATTCTTTCTATATAAAAAAATTTTGCTTGTCTCAAAAACACAAATTCTGGGAAAAAAAATAAAAAAAAATTTTAGCTGCTGAGAAAACTATAAAAACACACTTGAGCTAAAAAACATTCTATTTTATTCAATGTGATATCCTCCAACCTCTACACACTTTTCAGCTCTACATACAAATTCTTTATAAAGATTGCGGATCATATCTTCAGTGAGAGAATTTACCGCTTCTGTAATTTTTTGTTTCAAAATTTCAATGTTGTTATCTAGATTAGTATTATAAACATGCTGTTTACAGGGTACCCAGCGACCGGGAGAACCGGGAAAAATCAGGGAATTTGAAATACCCCCTAAAATGTCAGGGCAATTTGTGATTTTACTCGAATGTCATGGAAATCATTCCGCAAACCTGGAAATTATATATTTGTAAATTCCGCCACAAGCAAATTATTTTGGTTTCAAATGATGAAGTATATTATACGAATCTTTTTCACCGAAAAATTTGTCTTCTAGGGAAATATATCTGACAACATTGCGGCTGCCATTTGGTATATTAATTTTAGCCGCCAACAAATGCAACGAATGTCGCATCATGCGCCAGAATAAATATAGCTTCTTCATTTATCTCAAATAAGTCTCATTTGTTTATCTCACTTGAAATATTCTTCCTTTAATGCATAAAATGCAAAATGCATTCTAATTATTGGCGGTGTAGAGCTGCGCTGTCTGTGTTTATTCTATTTTAACCTTTACGATCATGTCACATAGAGTTAAAGTTGGAGTGAAAATATTGGGCCTTTGTATGTGGGTACTTGTATTGTAATCCACAAGAGAAAACCTTAATAATGCAACGCATTGTGTATGATAGTGTAAAGAAATTAGGACGAGTGGGAAATGGAGAAGTCAATCTAAAGTAGCATCAAAAATTCATAATATAAATATAAAAAAGCTCTTGGGGGAAAATCAGATAACAACGCTTTGGATGAGTGAAGCAGAAAAAAAGTGATACATAAAACAGATAGAGAAATATCACAACTAAGATCGTGGAAAAACACACTGAAGAAAGTGCAAAATTTGAGCTTGAGGTTGTGAAATCTAAAATTACCACATTGATAAAATATGCATAAATACTATATTATTTCCACAATGTGGTAATTTCATTTAGACTTTTTTCATTGTAAACATTTGATATTTATTTTCATTGTTCAAGAAGCTTTTTTTTTAAATCAAGACGTGTTTTTATTCGAATACTTCAACACTGGCTATAATATGGCTCTTGTGGTTTGATCTCATTTAGACTAAAATGAGTGAAGCTTAATTACTAGTTACTGCAAAAACGTGTAATAGTCGTTCATTTAGGTAGAAAGTTATCAGTTTTCTTTAGAAGTTTAAAATAATAACCATATTTATGTTTTTGATGATGTTTGTGTATTAAACAAGTTTTTTGTTCAGAATTTTTATTTATTTCATGAATAGAAATGTGTTCAGAGATGTGGCCCTTTCATTTTAAGTATTATGAAAAATTCACTTGCTCAACCTGAAAATGTCAAGGAATTTGATTTTTGATTTCTGCTGGGTACCCTGTGTTTAACATATCCCCATAAAAAGAAATCCAATGGGCTTAGATCAGGGGAACGAGCCGGCCAATTGACGGGTCCGTAACGACCTATCCATCTGTTTTCAAAATGTTCTTGCAGATAATTTCTTACCAACAGTGTTGCGTGAGCAGGACATTCATCTTGTTGAAAATATACACTTTGAAAGTTACGTTCATATCTTACTGTATGCATCAAAAAATTTTGAAGCATCTCCAGATACGTTGGATTCACATTTTTATTTAAAAAAATATGGACTGGTGATATTTCCATACATAATACCACACCACACCTTGACCTTCTGGTAATACTGACTTCTCATCACAATTCTGAAATTAGGATTTTCTCTCGACCAAAATCTACAGTTCTGCAAAAAAAATCCCATTGGTTGTAAATGTCGATTCATCCGAAAAAAATAATGATTTTGTAAAAATTTCGATTTACAGACTGATTTTCTCCTAGCCATGAGCAAAAGTCTGAACGCAGAACATTGTCACCATTTCTTCATTCATGTACAAAAATCGGTTTATAAGGTTTAATTTTGTTTTCCTTAAAAATTCTTTGTAAATGT
The DNA here is from genome assembly GCA_964006375.1 of Tillus elongatus. NCBI lineage: Eukaryota > Metazoa > Arthropoda > Insecta > Coleoptera > Cleridae > Tillus > Tillus elongatus. The sequence continues at coordinate 132,779,497 of OZ023265.1, read as the reverse complement.
GATTTGCTAATTAACTGATTTAACTGTATAGACCTTTTTCGCAAGGATAATTTTGGAAATGTTACAACATAATCTAGAGCCAGTATTGTAGCAGCATCTTCTTCATTGTGTATCCTTTTTCTTTTCTGGATATCATGTACTGTACCTGTTCTTTCAAATGTTACCACCAAATTTCGAACAGCATTAACGGTCACTTGAACTTCAGGAAACTTCTGTTGAAATTTTTGAATTACAAAGTTATAAGAAGCCTCACCAATTCCACAACACTGAAGGATGTAAACTCCTTCCACTAAAGTTAGCGTTACTATAAACTCTCAGTAAAGATTGGCAAATATGTAATGACAAGCAACTTTATTTACTTATCAGGTTGTCATGAAAGACAGGTTGTCATGGAAGATTACAGGATAATGTGATTTAATCAAAAAAGTGAAACTCAGCTTCTAAATGAATTTTTCATTATTTTTTTTCTCCAGAATTGCCGTTTTTGAGACAAGCAAAAATTTTGATAAAGAATGACGTCTTTTCTTAAAGTTACAAATAAAAATGTTTTCCCTCTTGTTCAGTCCACCCGGGGACACACTGTGTGTGTGTGTATATATGTATATATATATATATATATATATATATATATATATATATATATATATATATATATATATATATATATATATATATATATATAATCACACACCAAAATATAGAGGTTCAATGAAAAAATTAAGTAGATTAATAATGATGATAGTTTTTGTTTCATGGTTAAAACATGCTTTTCCGTTTCAGCTACATGCTGTATGTATACTGAATTTAATAGAAAATAGACTGAACATACAAACTCGCTTTCAATCAAAAATCAACTGACAAACTTAGTAATTTCGGAAGCCTTCATAAAATTGAAATTAAAGTAACCAAAATGTTTAGCAGCTGTGTCTTTCTCAAGAAAAGTTTATTTTGTTCCTTTCTGCCCTGCCGACCATTCAATCACGAATGAGATCAAGTGTAAAAAGATAAGGGCAATTAAAATTTATTACCTGAATATAAACATTCCAGGATATAAATCTTTCTTGGCGTTCCTATTGTAGTGACAGTGACATTCGGAGATAAATAGAAATTCATCACAACAGCATAAGCAATCTGTGACAGTTTATATGCTTATGCATATACTACTATAGTACCTACAGGTTCTAAGGAATTTTACAGTTTTATTTTCCTCATATAAAAAAGAATGTACAAAACAACAACAAAATTAAAACCAAAACAAAAAAATGTTAGGTAGAAAAACTATTTTGTATGCTAAAAAAAACCTGCTGGCAGTGACTGCATATATGTGCGAATATATAGGGTGGCGCATTGAAAACGAAACAGACCGATTTGTGCCCAGAGAATTTTTTTTTAAGAAACGCTGAAACACGTCAATTTTAATATTGAGGGGGGCATGTTTTGACACAAAACTCAACTCTGTCACATCAACCCTTTAAGGGTGGTGATAAAAACCCTTATATTTTAAATAGCGAACATGGGTCGAGTGTTACATCATTTGAAAGCTATTTCTTTTCTGAATTCAGTACATTAATTTTTTTGGAAGTTTTATCAACTCGTTTAAAAATTATTCACAGTTGAAGATGCAAAAACGCGTTTCACTCATTCCGATAAGAAATGTGCTGATAGTCAATGTTTTGTTGGTTTGTAAACAAAAAATTGACTATCAGAACATTTCTTATCGGAATGAGAGAAATGCGGTTTATTATTTCAGTTTATCGGTCGGTTTGATACTTGTTAGTACTACCGAAAATTAATTTCACAATGGTGTATTCTGTAGAAGAAAGAGTTGAAATAATTACGCTTTTTTTTCAAAAACGATGACTGTGCCAACCGTACCGCAAATTTGTTTAATGAACGACATCCGAACAGACATGTTAACAGAAATTACATTTTGGAGTTAGTTGCAAACTTTCGACAAAGTGGTTCAGTAGCCAACAAAAAATGGGATCCTGAACGTGAATTTCCAGTTAGAAATGAGATTACTGAGATTGAGGTTTTAGGACAAATTGCTGCAGGCCCAACTTTGAGCACGAGAAAATTGGCCACTGTTTCAAACATCAAAAGAAGAACTATTCAGCGAATATTGAAGCATCATAAATTTCACCCGTATAAAATTCATCTTGTACAACAACTTAATGAAGATGATTTTGATGGGCGGCTGGAGTTTTGTGAAGTTATGATTTCACAAATAGCTGATAACGGGTACTTTCTGTTCAATATCTGTTTTTCAGACAACTACGTTTTTATTAAACTCTACAGTCAATCGTCATAATTGTTGTTATTGGGCAGATAATAATCCAAGAAACTTTCACGAAGTCAACACTCAAACTCCACAGAAATTGAATGTATGGACTGGCATTTTTGGAGACCGTTTAATCGGACCAATTTTTCTTGATGGTAATTTGAGTGGCGAAACGTATTTGGAGTTACTAGAAGATAATGTTTAGCCTCTACTAATTGACATTGTTGAAAATTATGATCGCTATCAAGAAAATCAATTAGTGTTTCAACAAGATGGAGCTCCTCCGCATTTCTCACAACGTGTTACGGAGTTTTTGAACAGAGAGTTTCCAGAGCAATGGATTGGGCGTAGAGGTGCTATTGAGTGGCCCCCCAGATCACCGGATTTAACTCCTTTAGACTTCTTTCTATGGGGCCATTTAAAGAGTAGAATTTACGCAACAGAACCTGAGTCTCTGGAAGAGTTACGATGACACATTGTTGAAGAATGCCGTGTAATTACTCCACAAATGCTCCAGAATGTCAGAGCTCGTTTTAAACAAAATTTGTACTTTTGTATGGAAGCTGGTGGTCAACAATTTGAACACTTACTTAACTGAGTAAACATTTTTGAACGTTTCGTTTTGTTTTTTAGTTTTTTTTTCAACGAAAAATTGACTAATCAGTGCATTTCTTATCACGGTGAATGAAATATGTTCTTGCAACTCCAACTGTGAATAATTTTTTGTTGATAAAACTTCCAAAAAAATTAGTGTGCTGAATTCAGAAAAGACAGAGCTTACAAATGATGTAACACTCGACCCATGTTCCCTCTTTAAAATATAAGGGTTGTTATCACCACCCTTAAGGGGTTGATGTGACAGAGTTGAGTTTTATGTCAAAACATGTACCCCTCAATGTTAAAATTGACGTGTTTCAGCGTTTCTTAAAAAAAAATTCTCTGGACGCAAATCGGTCTTGTTTCGTTTTCAATGTGCCACCCTGTATGTACAATCTATGCATATAATAAATAGTTAGTAAGTATTGTAAGAGCTATATTTACGGTTGGTCAAATAAAAGAAAAAGTTTACTATGTGGAAAAATAATACGGCCACTGCTCTCGAAATTCAGTAGAGAAAAATAAGTGTTATTTAGAGAAAACAAAAATCTGTGGCCAATAAACATTAGCATCTGACGTCATTCCCACACACATTTTCCTAATGATTTTTGAAACATAGTAATTATAATAGGTAGACCCGTACTTAGATGGTCGTTGGTTTTTATTAGGGATATTTATTACATTTGTGCGAGAGGAAACGGAAAGAATTGAAATTTCCATCTATTCCTGATTTAAAATTTTGATGAATTTCTCAGCACGGATAATCTGCAAACAGGATAATCCAGACACGAATAATCGAGAGTATACAGTATATTCGTGAGATGGTTGTCGATTAATGGCATACAAAAGTCAGAACTTTATGTATTATGGTGGCTTTGTTCAACCCTTACAATTTTAAATGGCAAGTGATGGCTTGCAAAATGTCATTTTAAAGCGCATTTAATTCATTTTCAACGATAGCCAAAATTTGGATTAGTAGGTTTCAAAAAATATCGCAAATATTGAAATTAAGAATTTTATATGTTAAAACATATATGCACTTTGACTTAAAGGCCAAAGCGCAAAAATGGTAACTACAGATAAATAATATAAGCATGTGAAGCTTCAAAATTTTGAATTGAACTCAAACCGAAGCTTCAGATTGAAAAATTAGATAGATAATTTGAAATATGTCATTCTCCAAAATAGTTCGAAGTTCGTTGCTCAAAAAAAGTTTGAAATTAAGTGCTGCCAGAGGTAGAGAAATTTTAACTCAGCAGCTCCTTAAGCTTGTACCCCGTTAAATCAGTACCATCATTTTAGGGCACTTCACGCATTGGTATGTTTGGCCCATAATGAGACACATGGAGACATGGCAGAGCCATTTAGTAATCACAGAAAAAAATTTTGTATAACCTTACATCCTAATGTTTTTTTTTGTCACAACATGATTAGTTGAAAACAGTACTTGGAACAATCAGTAGCAGAATTTTCCGGAATTTATGATGATAATTTCAGATTGCCTTTTGCCAATACTAGGTCACACATAGTTTGCTTTACAAAGAGGCCAAAAATCAAAGATTCACCATCAGAAGACTTTTTCTTCCTCAGGGCTCGTCCGCGGCCTTGCCGCCCCGATAGCACTGCAACCTTTGGTTGATTGTGCATGCCATTAGTCTTACTCCACCCATTCCAAAATCACTGTGCCTTGAACTAGTCTGCACAGCAATTGGTAGGGTGAAGTTTTATATTGCTCTGTCTCCGGTCTAGACTGACCGTAGATCAGTTGTCTTTTGCGGTCCAGAGCTTTACACTCGCACAAGATGTGCTGGGCTGATTCCTCGCTGCAGAGTCTGCATGCAAGGTCCCCTTCGAACCGCCCCATTTTATGCAGGTGTTTCTTGACGGCCATGTGTCCCGTCAAGACTCTTGTTGTGTTTCTGAGGTGTCCTCTGCTAAGATTTAGCAGCTCCACAGCTCTCTTTAAACTGGGTCCGACAATTATTGACTTCCCATGTCTGAGCCCTAGACAGTCCACCCAGTACACCTTGTGTTGGTTTCTGACCCAGGACTTAATGGCTCCCCTGGCAGTGCTCTTTGTCACACCCAGAGCCGGTTCTGGTCCCATAAATGGTTCTGCTGACCCTCTCTTCGTGAGACTGTCAGCTTCTTCATTGCCTTTGACCCCCGAGTGACCCGGCACCCAGATGAAGGACACCTCATTCTGTCCAGCCAGGTCTCTCGTCTCGTCTCCGCACTCACTCACCAGCCAGGAATTTACCCGTGTACTACTTAGTGCCTTAAGGGCTGCCTGGCTGTCTGTGGCTATGAGGAACCACTTGTTGGTTTAGCCCCTCCTCTTGTTCTCCCGCACACAGTGCAGGATGGCGTACATTTCGGCCTGAAACACCGTTGCATGAGCTCCGAGGGAAATACTATGACTTACCCTCGGTCCTTCCAAGTAAACACCTGCTCCCGTCCCACGCTCCCCGCCGGATCCGTCCGTGAACCAGACGAGCGCGTCCCGTGGTATGCCCGGCGTCTCCTCCCGCCATGCCTCACTGTCGGGGATTTCCACTGTAAAGTTGTTTTCCCTGCACATTTGCGGGCTCGCGAAGTCTGACCTCATTTCAAGCATGGACTCCTTCACGATCTGAATTTTGCAGTGGCTCCTGAAGCCTGGGTTGATCTTCAGTCTACCATTGATTTATTTATTAAATTACATATGTATCACACATTTTAACCTCCTTCAAAATCAAGTTAGTTGACAGGCTAATGAAGACATAACAATTGGCATTAATCATTTTGTGAGATTACAAGTGAGCTGATCAATAATAATGTAAATTTTCCCTTTTAATGGTTTCATAGATCTCTTATGAGTTCTTTTTAAATGGTTTCCTTAAATCAGCATAATTGTCAATATTGGTCTGATCTCAATCTGAGGATCATTTAGTAAGTGTATATCCAGCATTCAGAAAAATTTAAAGTTCGGGCAGTATTGTTGAACCATTATTTCTTCTCTTAAATTTAATTAGAGAAATGTATTTAAATTTGTTTAAAAAATTGTTATTCCAGTTGTATACCCAGCATTCGGAAAAATTAAATGTTCGGGTAGTATTATTAGACCATTTTTCTTCTCTGAAATTTATCTCGAGAAATGTATTTAAATTGTTTACAAAATTATGTTATTTCAGTTTAAATGGACATAATTGTAATTAATGATAATTAAATAGAAACTAAATCTGGCTTTCGAACAAGATGGTGCTCTTACTTATTATGTAATGCCTTAAACAGTTTCTGGATCTGATTTTCCAGGACAATGGATTTGGAGAAAGATACATAGGATCACGGGCGGCTTATCCATAAGTGCTGTGGTGCTGCAGAACAACCAAAAATTCTAATAATTTATTGTCAGGAAATAGATACGTTGTTGTTTGAAAGCTCGCAATTTTCTGGCGTTGAAGATTTGAGCAGACGTTAAAGCGCCCAGGCGCCAGCCGCAGTCAGTCAATTGGATATTGAAATAATGGAAGTCTCCTAGACCGGTCAAAGAAATTGCAGTGTTGTTCTGGCAGCAGCCGTAATCGAGGCGTTCGACGGGAGCCGCTGTCTATCGGACGGCTTCGGAACAGCTGAATGTACGCTAGAAAAGAGCTGCACATTTCGTAGTTGTTTGCGTTTCATTTAGCAAGAATGCATCAGTATCTGTATAGTGTATATTATATGCATATTATCGTATTATTTATAGGAGTTTCCTGTTTGTGACTCATCACGTTAAAATGGACGTAATGTTTGAAGTAGGTAAGACTAACTTACTTACCAGGAGCAATTAGCAAAACAATTTATTTTATTTATTTATTTATTCAACGGATCAACCATTTAACGTATACAGGGTGTTCCTTAATTATATGTGACTATTTAAGGATGTGAATCTACATGAAGAATTAATGATAGTTTGCTTTATAAAGCTGTCACGAGTTCTCCCTGTCTTCAAGGCGGGGGATAGTGGTGATCCATCAAACTATCGACCAATAGCCATACTATGTGTTCTGTAAGTTTTTCGAGGCCTGCCTTTTTCGGCGAATACTGTTTCACCTCAAAAAGAGACTCTATTTCTCAGCATGGTTTCATTCCAGGGAGATCGACTGTAACGAATTTAGTTGATGTTACACAGTTCATTGCGTCCGCTCTCGACCGCTCTTCACAGGTTGATGTTGTGTATACTGATCTATCTAAGGCCTTCAATTGTCTAAATCATTCTGTTCTAATTGACAGGATGAGAGCTGTCGGATTCTCTGAGGGCTTGCTTGGCTTATTCAGATCTTACCTGGATGGAAGGAGGCAATTTGTTGAGGTTGGGGGCTTCAAGCCTGACACCTATCATATAGCTTCGGGAGTGCCGCAGGGTTTCATAATCGGTCCATTACTGTTTAATATCTTTATTGACCCAGTTAAACATGTTTTGCATGTTCCTTTTTTAATGTCTGCAGATGATATTAAGATTTTCGCAAATATTCCTTGATGAATGGTGTCAAAGTGGTCTTTCTATGAATGTCTCCAAGGTTGTGTGATGTCCTTTACTCGAAATAAGCACGCAATTACTTTCGGGTACAATATAAGAGGGCTTCCACTTGATCGCCCCGGGACAGTTAGGGACCTTGGAATTGTTTTTGATGGTACTCTATCTTTTAAACCACACTACGAGCAGACTGTCAGTTCTGCTTACAAAACTCTTGGGTTTCTGATAAGAAACAGCAAAATTTTCTCACAAACTGACACCCTCCTCCTGCTCTTTCGTTGTTTGGTTAGGTCCCAACTTGAATATGGCTCAGTTGTGTGGGCTCCTACTTATGAGATACATGTGGCAAGTTTAGAATCAGTGCAAAGGAAATTTCTCAATTTTCTTTTCGTGAGGATGGTCGATATCCTTCTATTGGTTTTCCTCACGAAGGTTTACTTCTTCACTTTGGTCTGCAGAGTCTGTCGATGCGCAGGCAGTGCAGTTTCGTTACATTTTTATACAAGCTGGTTAACTCTGTGTTCGATTGCCCTAATCTGCTTCAGCAACTTAATTTCAATGTGCCTCGTATTACTGCACGTTTTGCAGGCACATTCTATCTCCCGACTGCTCGTACACAATTGTTGCGATCGTCTCCAATTTACCAGCTGTGCAATGATTACTCTGTATTGCAGGACATCCTAGATATCTTCTCATGTAATATATCAGAGATAAATATGTTTTTCCAAGCGATCTAATTTGTGACTCTCTTTTGTGTAGTTTGTTTGATTATTGTTTGTTATTATGTTTTGTGTATCGGCCCATCCTTAGTTTGGCTTTAAGATGTTGGATGGTGTATGAATAAATAAATAAATGTATTTAAATTTGTTTACAAAATTATGTTATTTCAGTTTAAATGGACATAATTGTAATTAATGATAATTAAATAAAAACTAAATCTGGCTTTCGAACAAGATGGTGCTCTTACTTATTATGTAATGCCTTAAACAGTTTCTGGATCTGATTTTCCAGGACAGTGGATTTGGAGAAAGATACATAGGATTACGGGCGGCTTATCCATAAGTGCTGTGGTGCTGCAGAACAACCAAAAATTCTAATAATTTATTGTCAGGAAATAGATACGTTGTTGTTTGAAAGCTCGCGGTTTTCTGGCGTTGAAGATTTGAGCAGACGTTCAAGCGACCAGTTGCAGTCAGTCAATTGGATATTGAAATAACGGAAGTCTCCTAGACCAGTCAAAGAAATTGCAGTCCAACAGTGTTGTTCTGGCAGCAGCTGTAATCGAGGCGTTCGATGGGAGCCATTGGCTATCGGACGGCTTCGGAACAGCTGAATGTACGCTAGAAAAAAACTGCACATTTCGTAGTTGTTTGCCTTTCATTTAGCAAGATTGCATCTGTACCTCTATAGTGTATATTATATGCATATTATCGTATTATTTATAGGAGTTTCCTGTTTGTGACTCATCGCGTTAAAATGGACGTAATGTTTGAATTAGGTAAGAGTACATTACTTACCAGGAGCAATTAGCAAGACAATTTAACGTAGGTATACAGGGTGTTCCTTAATTATATGCGAATATTTAAGGATGTGAATTTACATGAAGAATTAATGATAGTTTGCTTTATAAAGCTGTCACGAGTTCTCCCTGTCTTCAAGGCGGGGGATAGTGGTGATCCATCAAACTATCGACCAATAGCCATACTATGTGTCTTCTGTAAGATTTTCGAGGCCTGCCTTTTTCGGCGAATACTGTTTCACATCAAAAACAAACTCTCTTTCTCAGCATGGTTTCATTCCAGGGAGATCGACTGTAACGAATTTAGTTGATGTTACACAGTTCATTGCGTCCGCTCTCGACCGCTCTTCACAGGTTGATGTTGTGTATACTGATCTATCTAAGGCCTTATATTGTCTAAATCATTCTGTTCTAATTGACAGGATGAGGGCTATCGGATTCTCCGAGGGCTTGCTTGGCTTATTCAGATATTACCTGGATGGAAGGAGGCAATTTGTGTAGGTTGGGGGCTTCCAGTCTGACACCTATCACATAACTTTGGGAGTGCCGCAGGGTTTGATACTCGGTCCATTACTTTTTAATATATTTATTGACCCAGTTAAACATGTTTTACATGTTCCTTTTTTAATGTATGCAGATGATATTAAGATTTTCGCAAATATTCCTTGATGAATGGTGTCAGAGTGGTCTTTCTATGAATGTCTCCAAGGATGTGTGATGTCCTTTACTCGAAATAAGCACGCAATTACTTTCGGGTACAATATAAGAGGGCTTCCACTTCATCGCCCAGGGACAGTTAGGGACCTTGGAATTGTTTTTGATGGTACTCTATCTTTTAAACCACACTATGAGCAGACTGTCAGTTCTGCTTACAAAACTCTTGGGTTTCTGATAAGAAACAGCAAACATTTCTCACTGACTGACACCCTTCTGCTCTTTCCATGTTTGGTTAGGTCCCGACTTGAATATGGCTCAGTTGTGTGGGCTCCTACTTATGAGATACATGTGGCAAGTCTAGAATCAGTGCAAAGGAAATTTATCAGCTTTCGTGAGGATGGTTGTTATCCTTCTATTGGTTTTCCTCAGGAAAGTTTACTTCTTCGCTTTGGTCTGTAGAGTCTGTCGATGGTTAATTCTGTGTTCGATTGCCTAAATTTGCTTCAGCAACTTAATTTCAATGTGCCTCGTATTGCAGTACGTTTTCCAGGCACATTCTATCTCCCGACTGCTCGTACGCGATTGCTGCGATCATCTCCAATTTACCAGATGTGCAATGATTACTCTGTATTGTAGGACAGCCTAGATATCTTCTCATGTAATATATCAGAGGTAAAAATGTTTTTCAAAGCGATCTAATGTGTGACTCTCTTTTGTGTAATTTGTTTGATTATTGTTTGTTATTATGTTTTGTATATCGGTCCATCCTTAGTTTGGCTTTTAAGCTGTTGGATGGTGTACGAATACATAAAGAAATACATAAACTATGGTCCAAAAATGTTCCGTTATGAACATACAGGATGTTAAACATTTTAGGAAAAAATTCAAATTAATTAATATTGTCGAAACCGCTTGAGATATTTCAGTAATATTTAGTATGGAGGGTCGGCTAATAAATATGCATATTTTTCAAAAGGAACATAATTTTCAGCTTTAACAGTGGCATGCGCATGGGCACAGACTTTGATAATTTTGAATAAAAAAATGGTGTGCTTTTTCCCAACTGAAAATATTTTTGAATTCCCCTTTCAATTTGAAGCATGAGAGCTTTCTTGAGTTGTTTTTCTGCAATGCGCCGTTTTTGCGTGAAAATAAAAAACGTTATATCATCCGAGAAAAGCAATGTAATTGTGCCATAAAATGATCAGTTTTCTTAAATTAGCATTTTATTTATCCTACATTCTTTCATGAAGCCCGCCCAAAAATCTAAGGCACCAGCTGCCACTGCATAGGATAGCTTGTACGGGCATTTGTTTTCTTTGGACTTTATCTTTTATTGCGTGTATCAAGTAAGTATTAAGTAGAATTTATAAATCACTGCAAAAAGTATCATGTGTGAGTGTGAACAAATCACCACAGAAATGCTACTCGATAACAGAATATTTTCAGCAATCTCTATATCATCGTATGAAGGTGAATGGCGAACATTTTCAGCATTGTCTAAACTATTTATGACATTTTTTTTATTTTAAAGTTGGCAAAGTAATTTTGAAGAACTACAGATCCAAAATTATAAAACTGGGTATCGTTGGAAGTTGGAAAGAGAATTTAATGCCTTTAAAATGACATATTACAAGCTACCCGTTTAAAATTTTGATTGATGAAGTCACACAAGCTCGGGTTGAAAAAGAAAATTGACATGTCTAAGCGTTTTCAATTTTCTTTTGCCATAATGGAGGAAACTTGGGTGGAAAGTTTTCGGTGGGCTATTCTATATACTTTGTTTTATTGCTTTAGATCAGCCCACATGTGTGTCAAGGTAAGCTAAATAATTATTTGTTTTACATGCAAGCTTGTAATTTCTTTCTGCAATAATACTAAGAGAATTTATTTTACCCCTCCCATGATTTAGGTTTTGTACTCTCAAAATATTTTAAGTTTACTTATATGTAGTTTGCATATGCTGATGATTTTGTCATAATAGTCAAGAGGCAAATCTGAGGAGGAACTTGCAAGTACTCTTCAAGAGGCACTAAATGTAGTGAATGGTTGCTGTCGGAGGGAACAGATGTCTGTGAAGAAGCAAAATATCTGGGGGTTACCCTAGATAAGAAGCTCAACTGGAACGTACAGTTAGATAATGTAATCCGCAAGGCTAAACTGTCCTTGTGGACATGCCGTAGAATCTGTGGAAATAACTGGGGAACAAACCCCCAACAGATGTACTGGCTCTATGTAGTGGTTATCAGACCAATGATATCATATGGAGCCATAGTTTGGTGGCCCAAGACACTTCATGGTATCGCGAGGGTCAAACTGGCTCATCTACAGAGACAAGTTTGTGTGATGATAGGAGGGATAAGCACCACACTATCAGCGGGTCTGGAGGTCCTCCTTAATATTCCACCTATCCACATTTGGCTGGAGAGGGTGGCCAGGTGGACAACGTACAGATTAAAACAAATGGCCGACATGCCGAAGGAAGTCAGTCTGGAGGGTCCAGACTTCTCGATGACATTTAGGGTCATGGGATTCTGGGAATGGTCTCCGACTTGATGCCTACAAAGATCAGTAGAGATCTGTCTTAAGATCGTCCTCCCGGAAAGGGAGGATTGGCAACGAAATCAAACGACCCTATTGAGGGCCGATCTCTGCTGGTATATTGACGGCTCCAAAACCAACAGGGGGGTAGGAGCCTGCGCATATAGGGGCAACACTGATGCTAGATTATCAACTAGCCTCGGAAAGTACGCAACCATACACCAGGCAGAAGTTTATGCCATCGAGATGTGTGCAAGGGAAAGTATAGAAAACCAGCGCACACACAAATTGATAAAGATATATTCAGAAAGCCAAGCCGCAATAAAGGCTCTTGCGTCCTACCATTGCAATTCAAAAACGGTATGAAGTTGTAAATCTGCCTTCAACGAACTGGGCAACTGCAATGAGGTGTCGCTGGTCTGGATACTGAGTCACTCTGACTATGATGGCAATGTTGCGGCCGACTTGCTTGCCAGGAGTGGAGCCTAATGGGACTTCATCGGACCAGAACCAGTGCACAGCAAAACGCACCTTAAACACCTGGACAGAAAGAATAACAACTCAGCAATGGCAAAATCTGCCAGGATTAGCTCACTCTAATGCCTTCATAAATGGCCTGTCTGAGTCAAGGGCTAAAAAACTTCTAGAGCTAAACAGACAACTGAATACTCTAGTCGGCCTGTATACAGGACCCTGCCGCTTGTGTCACCACATGCACCAAATTGGAGTCGGTCAGGAAACAGTGCTGGTGGTGTATGGAGAGTGACGAAACAGCAGAGCACGTACTGTGTTCCTGTCCGGCGGCGGACAGGACTAAACACCTGCTCCTTGGCAAGACAAAGCTTGCTCTGGAAAACCTGGATCAACTTTCGCACACAAAGATTATCGACCTCTGCAGGAGGCTGGCTCTGTTGGACGAAATATAGACTATTAGGCATGAGCCACAATAGATCTTATGGTCGCAGTGGAGGGACCGGTATGGCCCACTCACAATCAAACCTAACCAAACTTAAGTAGTTTTAAAAATGTTTAAATATCTATGACTGTGGTATACAGCTGTGACTTAAAATTACTTTTTTTATAGAACGTTATATAGGAAAAGCACAGGCGGATTGTGATTATGTCCAACATCACTGAATTGTTTGAATGGATGATAAAGAACACTGTCTATGGACGCTTCACACAGTCAGCCAAATAAATACTGTTTCATCCTACAAAGTCGCGTCTGTTGTTGTGTCGCTCTAAGGGAGTGACATACGTCTGTCACTGGCACTTTAAATTTTTATTTCTGGTTATTCATACTGACTAGTTTTAAGATAATATATCCAAATTTAACACATGTAATTGATTTGTCTACTTTCCACCTTAGCAGAGAAATTATATCTTTTGGAACATTATTTTAAAATTTTTTTTTTTTTTTAATTTAATATTATTGGCTGCGGCATCTCAGGCCATTAGCACATTTTTCCCATCATTCTATATTTTTTAAAATTTTCCAGACAGAGTCAAATTGGCTCGCCCGGGAATCGAACCCGGGACCTCTCGCTTAGCAGGCTGGCACCTAGCCACCTGCGCCACGAGTGTGTCTTATTTTTAAATTTCAAGGGTTTTACAATAACAGCAAATTATTCCGACATGCTTTAGGCATACATTGGGTGCGTTAAGCGGACCCAACAGTTGAATGTGTTGAGTTGTTTGATCCGCTGAATGCTAAAAGTTGACTAGCGGTGACTCAGCTGTTGAAACTTTTATAAATTAAGATATAAACGTTGACAGAAAGAAACACAATAGTCTATAATTTTACTTTTTGTGCAAATGTCAGTTTAGCTCACGGCTATTGCTGACTGATTACAAAGTGTGGTCGTTTGGCATTTCAACAGTTCAGATACATCCAACTTGTTTTGGTTCATCATAACAGAAACACTTATGTTGCAGGTGATCAGTTGTGTTGGTTGAACACACCCATTGTTGGTACTACTATACCATAAATAAGCTTGGTTGAACCGTTGTCATAAATACCATAGATGTATACATTTATTTGTCATGAGCTAATACCTGTTTCAGATAGACACATCAATAAAATACAAAAACATTAGAATCAAAGAGGTAAAATTATATACAAAATATTCACACAAATACGAACAGTCACACACTATACAGGGTGGCTCATTAGTACTTCAAAGTCCCATAACTGCCTTATAAAACTGATTTGGAGGAATCTTTTTTATATGAATTGATGAGATATCCAAATGAGCACATTCCGAAAATATTTTCAAATATGCAGATGATTCGCTACAGCAGGGCGCGTTTTGCATCAATCTTCTTAAATGGAACGCCCTATGAATTTATACTTTTTTTTATTCATCTATTTCACAAAATTCAAAATAACAAGCGAGCCGTAGTTTGTTGCATGTTCACTCATAACAAATGTTCAAAGTGCTCAACACACTTCTGTATTCTTTTTAAGAACGATTGATTTACCAACCGTATTGTATGAATGGGAATTATCCTGAAAGTTTCTATAATTCTGTGCTTCATATATTCTCCAGTAGTTGGCGGGTTCTGATACACAATCTGCTTAATATGTCCCCAGAAGAAGTCCATTTCCGACAAGTCTGGAGATATATGTAGCCAACTAATGGGGCCTTTGCCGCCTATCCATTGGCCTGGAAATTCTCGATTTAAGTAACTCCGAACAGTTAATGCGGAATGTGGTGGAGCACCGTTGTGCTGGAACCATAAATTTGTAAGCATATTTTGCAGAAGCTGAGGCGAGTGATTTTTGTAAGAACAAATACTGGTCACCATTCAAATGCCCTTTGAAAAAGTGAGGCCCAACCATGCAGTCGTGCACAATACCTCCCCAAACATTCACAGTACATTGACGTTGTCTATCGACTTCTCACAATTTTTGGGTTTTCGATTGCATAATGATGCAAGTCATATCGATTTTGACTACCTCTCTATGCAAAAATCGCTTCGTCAGTGAAAAGTACTTGTTGAAAAATTTTCAATTTGTTGCTTTCATTCCCAGTGCCAAAATGTCCCCTCGAGTTGCCAAATCTGGATTCAATAATTGTTAATGAGAGGATATGTGATTGTCTTGAAACTTACTATTCTTGGTTCTGCTACTACCGATAGCAAAAAATTTAACTGGTCTTCATGACTTGTACACTTTGTTCTGTCACATTTTTCATAGGATACATTTCCTGTTCTAATAAACCTCTTTTTCAGTTGTTCCAAGCTTCTCACTGAAAATTGTCTCCTATTGGGGTTTCTTTGCACATACATTCACTGTGTTAATAAGCAATTTTGTTTGCACGATTCAATAACAACTATCATATCAACAAGTTTATTTCATTCGAAATTCATGTCGATGCGAATGAATACACATGAATTGCAGGTGACAATTATTTAAGGTCAGTGACAACTGTTGTCAAGTGTTTTCACATTATGACAAAACCATATGGTCTCTAAGCCTACTTAGAAATTAATTATAAAAATTCACCTGTGTGAACCGAAAAAGTAAGAATAATTGTGAAAATATTGATTTTAGGCATATAACATTACTCCTGAAAATGACAGGAAATGAACATGCAAATTCAGTTATTAGATTAAATACAGGTTGTTCCATTTGAAATAAAAGAATAAATGCCATTTGCATTTCCTTAATTTGAAAATTTTGTAATAACCAGCCTGTTTGATATGCACAATATTTGGCCACTGGGGGACGGTCGACTTTACCGCAACTGGAATCTAGCAAAACGGCGCACACCACAAGAAAGAGTACGTAACGTAGATTTATAATCCGGAAAAAAATTTACGGAAAAACCAGAAATAACAGAATAATTGAGAAATGAAATTCCAAAAAATGCACCAATTTCACGTTTCGAACTGTCAATTTTCAGCAGCGTTGCCACATTGAATGAATGCACTGCCGGACAGTGTTTACTTACCAACCGGCCTGCCTGACCTTGACCTGACCTGACATTCCCCCAGTATTAAGTAAATAGCTTCGAAACTGACAACAACGCCTATCATGTCAACGAAACAACAGTCATAACCTCACATACAAAAATATACGTTTTTGTTGCATCGAAACGTTATAATTGCGTTTATCATTGAAAGGTTATTGAAAACGAAATATACCACACTGTTTTACTTTATTAAGGTATGTACAACTGTTTTAGGCCATATTCTATTATAATCACGTTAAAATGTAGTTGCGGTAAAGTCGACCGTCACCGGCCACGGTATCTTCCAATTACAAATAAATTTGTTTCACTTTGTTTCCGCCAAAATTTTCACGTTTTCTTGAATAACTTGGCAATGATGCCACATCGAAAA
Organism: Tillus elongatus; assembly: GCA_964006375.1. Taxonomy (NCBI): domain Eukaryota; kingdom Metazoa; phylum Arthropoda; class Insecta; order Coleoptera; family Cleridae; genus Tillus; species Tillus elongatus. The sequence continues at coordinate 132,763,057 of OZ023265.1, read as the reverse complement.
TTAAAAAGGGAATGTCGCTGGAAACGGTAATTGATGGTGAATAAAAAAATGTATAAATATATAGGTGTTCCATTTAATAAAAATGATGCCAAATGCTCCATGCTGTGGCGAATCACTGCATATTTGCAAATATTTTTGGAATGTGCTCATTTGGGTATCTCATCAATTCATATAAAAAATATTCCTACAAATCAGTTTTATAAGGCAGTTATGGGACTTTGACACACTAATGGGAAACCCTGTATATCACTGTGAAATCAGAAATAAGGCACCAGAAAGACTGAAAGTAAGAAATATGACAACTATGATGAACTGCTTTTCAAATTTATCGACAGAATAGAAACACTGAATATAGATACTGTTTAAGCCAGTGGCGTCTCCTGACCAACAAGTTCGGGTGTGCGGTAACGAGTTGCTGATAGTGGTGGTTTTAAAAATTATGAACACTAAATGTACATACATATATTGTACCTATATGGGAATAATACGTAGATAAATAAATTAATCTCCCAACGCAACACTAACAAATTGAAAAGTCACTTAAACCTTTAAAACACGAAAAGAACATTTGTGACGGTGGTTTTGTCACACGTGGGTTCTGGTAAGCCGTGGTAGTTAATGAAATCGGTGTATTATTATTGTGATTTTTATTAACACTAAACTTAACATTTCAATACGGGAAAATAACGAAACTAATTAATACTTCTGAATAATAGGACATGAAAAGAAAACAGAACATTGTTCAATATAGAAAATAACGTCTTTTCCACATCTTGACCTCTGCCGAACCTCTCACACACTGACTTCTAACTTCCACCTGTTTTACCGGCGGCAGCTCATGCGCTTCCGGCTTCATCTAGAGATCTCCCTCTGGCGGAGATTGGGTTTCCAGTGGCGTGTCCGGCGTTGGGCTGAGGATCTGGTTATACATTGAATTATTATACAACCTCTTCTCTTCACACAAATTTGTGTTAGTGTTAGCACCGTCCGGAAAGGGGTGAAAACTGAAAACATTAAAAGTAGTTCAATGTTAATATGGTACTAAATAATAAAATGTGTAAAAATCCTGGACGCAGCAAGTGCGTTATGGTAGTGAATTTTCATAGAAATGATCTGGCACAATATTTTATTATAACTTATTTTTCTTGTAACATAGAAATCTAAATTTTGGTGTATAGTTTACTTTTTATATCGTAAACCTACCTACCAAATTTAGTTACCATAGCTTTTTTATTTTTTGAGATAAAATTTTTTTTTCGAATGAAAACTCAAAATTTTCCCAGAAAACCTCGTCCGATTTTCCTGACTAACGAACTTATCTAAGCCATTTACAAAAGGAAGGTAGATGCCAAATTTTATCAAAATCGTCCGATTTTTTTTTTGGGTTATCGGTGTGGTACATATATATATATATATATATATATATATATATATATATATATATATATATATATATATATATATATATATATATATATATATATATATATATATATATATATATATATATATATATATATATATACACTTACTGTTGACTCGCTTAATACTCTATGATCACTTATTCTACACACCACCGACTTAATACTGAACTGACAAACTCTATGTACCGTTCGTCTATTTATACTCTCCATAGAGATTGTAGATCTTCTACACCTGTCAATTCTGGTCTCTTCTAGAAATATAATTCCAGAGTGTTCGCTCTTACCAACACATTTTATAACCGACATCTGATCATAGAAGTAACAAAGTCCATAAACTTAATTCTCATAGACAAATGTGACAATATGTATCACTCAACCTGTCTTTTAAATTTGCTGTGTTTTGTTTTATTGTTTTCTGGTGAAGTTTTCAGAAAAACAACGACATATATCATATTTAACCTATATATAATTACTTAATTGTCTGTAGTAATATGATTATTTTTAACCGATAAACAGTTTCTACAACCATGGCTGTTAGCGAGATGTGCGAGGAGCTCTTGGAAAGTCCTAAGTCTACGATAACGAAACAAAAAATTTTTAAAATAAAATTATATTTATTCAACATTATCATAAATACAAAATGCCAAACTAAGCTGAAAAAAGGTATTTATGTATATAAGAATATTTTTTTACCATGTTTATAAGTATGTATACCTATATATTAAAAAAAGAGAAAAAAAAACGATTGTAAACTTATGTACCTAAGTAAGCATTGTAAAGAATATATCTACACCTAGTCGGACAAAGCCAAATAATCCGCAAATAATAAAACGGTCAGTGTTCTCGAAAGTGAAAAAAGAATTATATTAATATTTTTTAAATAAAAGTCTATGGCCAATAGACGTTAGCGTCTGAGGCCATCCATAATTACACACACACGGCCATAATCTCTCCTTTAAGAGTTGCATATTTAGCAGAACGTTAATATAAACAAATCCTATAAACACTTTAAAAAATCTTTATCTTTGCTTTCAAACTACTCGCGTTAATCAAGTATGTTTTATTATTTGAGCTTTGGTAGTACATAATACTCTGATTGTGATCTGATCTATATAGTGGGTAGTCAACCAATTCAAAATCAATTGTAGAATCAACTATTTGTGAACAGTGGCGTTGCCTTGCAAAAAGAGCACATCATTGACCACTCTTCCGCGGCGCTTTTCCACAATTTGCTCTCGTAATTTAGTTGGCAATTCATTATGTTATGCCTTTGTGATAGTTCTACCTTGTTACAGAAAATATAGTAGAATTATCCCATAAAACTGAAGCGAGAATTTTATTGCCAATCGACTTTTGCACACGGATTTTTTTAGGTCGTGGAAAGCCTCATCCACTATTTGTTTGTTTCTTTAACGTCTGCCTATTTCCGTGACTATGGCCAATCACCGACGCCAGATATTGCAGGTACTCTTCACTATTCTGTAAGTTTTTTTCCGAATTTCTTTCTTTGTGTAAGCAGGGTAGGGATATCAATGTGCCCAACATAGCATGGCAACAACCGACGGCTTAACGCCACTTCCGAAGAGCGTAACGTGCTCAAACACAACGCGACAGCACATACGTTCTTACCCTTGCACCACCGCGACTGCTCGTTCACTATTTCGTTTGTTCTTTAGTCTCTGGATCATTAGTGATCGATGAACCCATGTTTTTATCCATAGCGACAAGGCGACCCAAAAAGTTTAAGGAATCTGCTTTAAAACGATGGTATCTTTCTTTCTATATTGGCTGCGTTCACCAAGTGCCACCAGTCCCGCAGAGCTTCGGCTGTAACAAAGGTTGCCGATTACTCGTTGCAGAGTTAATTAAACTACTAATTTATTGTAACTAACCATATTCTGACAATAAACACATCAATTTTGATATTTCTCTGCTGCCAAATCTCTATAGAACTATATTTTACTTTTTTCCTTCTATTCTCGATTATTCGGCACCAACACCGACTCACTGCTACATCTGCCGCTCGCTTATTTTTATCTTTACAGTCTATGGAGGTTCTAAATCCTTTCATCGGACATTTCTCGTTCACTCTCAAATAGAATTCTAGAGTGTTCGCTGCTGTCAGCACACTCTGTAAGCGACCTGTGGCCATAGAAGTAATAATGCTCTATGAACTTGACTATCATAGATAAGGGTGTAACAAGGACTCAGTTCACCAGGCGTCAAAGGGAGTTTAAGCGCTTAACTGCTGACTACCGATACATTTCAGCGGTTGGAGGCAGTTGAACGCCTAGTTGACTTTAAGCACTATTTTGTTAAGTTTGTCTGTCATTGCGCTTTGACCAATCGGCAACAGTTGAGTTCCGACAGAAACTCAGCTTGACTGATGAAAGCATACTTTGATACAACTAATTAGATGTTTGCGCCTAGTGAACTCAGCCAGAAAATTTCCATTTCCATCGGCTTTTACAATTAAATTTTTTTGTGTTGGCTACATCTACTAACAAGAGTCACAATAAAGTAGATAAAATGTCGTTCTGCATAGAGAAATAATTTTTATTTTTGTTTGTCTATGTAACTTTTATTTTTGCATTTGCAAAATTTTACAAATTTTACCTTTTACTGTTTGTTTCTTTTTTCTCTGTTTATCACCTATTTGCCTTCCGTGCTTGTTGTGACTTTTAGGTTATTTATTTTATTTTATTGTATTAATCTGTTAATAAGTAATAAATAAATGCCCATTTATTGAAGTTCTGCCGAGATGAATGATTATTGATAAAGGTTGTGAGTGCCACATTATTGAAAGAAATAACTATGAATTTATTACCAAAATCACACCAGGAATTTAGCCAGAAAGAATACTGGGATGACTTCTTTAAAAAGCGTGGTAATAAAGCATTTGAATGGTAAATTTAACGAACATTTTAAGGACAAACTTTTAGTATTTTATAACCTATTAAAATTTGCAGGTATGGGGAATATCCAGAATTAGCAGGGTATTTGCATAAGTATGTAAAAAAGCAAGATAATATTCTAATTGTTGGATGTGGTAATTCAACACTAGGTAGAGATCTGTATGATGTTGGATATGAGTAAGTATTAGTTAGCTAGCAATGGAAGTCTAAAATACTATGCTTCTATTTCATATGTAGGCAAGGCTTACAAAGTAAATGTGCACTTTTCACAGTTGCACATCACTATACTACACTATAGTTTTCCTTCCTTTTCATTTTGGAAAACTGGCGGTCAGGGTAGGAGACAATCGGTAGAAGGGTTTAGAGATATGTGGTTGAATTTAAATTAACTGGGGTGCTTGAGGTGCACATCCACCAGTCTTTCTCTTAGTATGTATCTTATATTAACGAATTGCTGGAGATCAGTAATTTGATTATGCATTAATTAGGATAGCATTTTGTCTTCTAAATTGATTCCTGCATTTAAAATTCACATATAATCAACAGTTTGAAAAATAATTATAGTTAAATTTGACAGCTAAAAGAGTAGTCACTGTATTGGTGTGTTAAGATTACTGAGGGCATTATATATATATATATATATATATATATATATATATATATATATATATATATATATATATATATATATATATATATATATATATATATATATATATATATATATATATAAGTGCCAACTATGGCCCCAAGAACCCATATCCGGGGTCAGTTTCCATTTTTTATATGTATATATATATATATATATATATATATATATATATATATATATATATATATATATATATATATATATATATATATATATATGGTAATCCTGTGTTTAAAGTGCCTCTTTAGTAAACATACGATTCGGGCGAAATCGGAACGTGAACTGGACGCGGGACGATGTGCACTGTTGTCAGATGAGTATAAGCAAGGGTCATTTTAAATATAGAAGGCAATCAAGGGGTGAACAAATGTTTTCATAATGTAAATAAATGATAGTATTGCGTCATGTACATAGATCGATATTTGACATATTTTGCGGAAAGCAGTAGGAAAACGGAAATGTAAACAGTTAATTTTCAGCAATTGTGGTTTAGGGAAAAAAACGTGATATAGAAGGAAATCAAGGGGTGAACAAATGTTTTTATAATTTCAATAAATTAAAATATGGCGTCATCTACATAAATCGATATTTGACATATTTTGCGGAAAGCAGTAGGAAAACGGAAATGTAAACAGTTAATTTTCAGCCTCAGGGGGAAAACGTGTGCCTCTCCTCCCTTTTTTGGTACATCAGTAACATCAACAGAGGTTGTGCCATTGTGATTGAGCAAGGTAATCTGCACGTTCCACCATTCCCAGGGGGCGTAATGCCATCAGTCCCGTGCCCATGCGATGTTGGGCACGTTAAAGACCCAAATTCCCCGGACAGTGAGGTGAATGAATGACACTTTAGTGAAGTCAATTAAGCAATTTCCGTTGCGAAGTGCCGATGATAAATACAACTGTATATGCTAATAGCAAACGGTAACCAGTATATTATTTTGAATAATCGCAATGTAATCGCATGGTAATGATGCAATTTCTACCGACAACTGTCGATGATAAACAAAACCGAGAAAATGGCTCAAAATGGGCTTACCTTCGAAGTGTCTGTTTATATTTTACTTTCCAACCTTAAATGAGTAAGAAAAGTCAATGAAGCAATTTCCGTTGCGAATTGCCGATGATAAATACAACTGTATCTGCTAATATCAAACGGTAACCAGTAATTTTGGTGTGTAGTGTACCTTTTCAATCGCAAACCTATCTACCACATTTGGTTGTCATAGCTTTTTAAATTTTTGACATAAAAATGTTTTCCTAATGAAAAGTTACAATTCTTTCGGAAAACCTCGTCCGATTATCCTGACTAACGACCTTATCCAAGCCATATAGAAAAGGATGGTACATGCCAAACTTTTTCAAAATCAGCACAATAATTTTTTTGTTCTCGGTGTGATTCATACATACATACATACATACATACATACATACATATATATATATATATATATATATATATATATATATATATATATATATATATATATATATATATATATACATATAAAAAATGGAAACTGACCCCGGATATGGGTTCTTGGGGCCATAGTTGGCGCTTATTTGCAAAAACTTTTTGATAAATCAAAAGTCAGGGTCTCCCTATTAGTCAATTTAAGGTTAGAAAGTAAAATATAAACAAACACTTCGAAGGTAAGCCCATTTTGAGCAATTTTCGCCGTTATGTTTATCATCGACAGTTGTCGGTAGAAATTGCTTCATTACCATGCGATTACTTTGCGATTTTTCGAAAAAATATACTGGTTACCGTTTGATATTAGCATATACAGTTGTATTTATCATCGGTAATTCACAACGGAAATTGCTTCATTGACTTCACTAAAGTGTCATTCATTCACCTCACTGTCCGGGGAATTTGGGTCTTTAACGTGCATGGGCACGGGACCGACGGCTTTACGCCCCCTGGGAAGGGTGGAACGTGCAGATTACCTTGCTCAATCACAATGGCACAACCTCTGTTGATGTTACTGATGTACCAAAAAAGGGAGGAGAGGCACACGTTTTTCCCCCTGAGGCTGAAAATTAACTGTTTACATTTCCGTTTTCCTACTGCTTTCCGCAAAATATGTCAAATATCGATTTATGTAGATGACGCCATATTTTAATTTATTAAAATTATAATAACATTTGTTCACCCCTTGATTTCCTTCTATATCACGTTTTCCCCCTAGACCACAATTGCTGAAAATTAACTGTTTACATTTCCGTTTTCCTACTGCTTTCCGCAAAATATGTCAAATATCGATCTATGTACATGACGCAATACTATCATTTATTTACATTATGAAAACATTTGTTCACCCCTTGATTGCCTTCTATATTTAAAATGACCCTTGCTTATACTCATCTGGCAACAGTGCACATCGTCCGGCGTCCAGTTCACGTTCCGATTTCGCCCGAATTGTATGTTTACTAAAGAGGCACTTTAAACACAGGATTACCATATATATATATATATATATATATATATATATATATATATATATATATATATATATATATATATATATATATATAATTTCCTTAATGGCTGTGGCATAATATTGAAACATAAATAAGTTGGACTGATTAGGTTCATTGCAACATTTATTGTCTGACATGAAAAACAGAAAGCAACAACAACCACCAAATGACTATCCTGACTATGTATGCTTCTCAGGAATCTGAACTCTATTAAATGCAGCCGCTTTTCATTTGGCTGCCAAAAGCTTAATTATAAATATTTCTTAGACAGTTGATTAAAACCTAAATTTCAAATACACTTTTCTATTCAGAAGCTAAAATGACATCAGAAAAATGCAAAATCGAATTATGAATCTCCCGGGGTTCCTAAATACAAAACATTGTCTTTAATAAGAAAGTCTTGCTCATATGAATTTTTTGCTTCCTTGAACAAGTCCATAGTAACATTGACTTTGTGTAATGCTGTCTCTTTTCAGAAAGATCACTAATATTGATATTTCACAAGTAGTGATTAAACAAATGTTATCAAATAATGAGGATAGAGCTAACTTAAAGTATATTCAAATGGATGCATTAGAAATGAGTTTTGAAGACGAAGAGTTTAGTGTTGTTTTAGACAAAGGCACATTAGATGCACTGATGCCTGATGATAAGGCTTTAACGCTACCGAAAATAAAGAAATATTTCCAGGAAATTCTAAGGGTTTTGAAGTATGGTGGAAGATATATCTGCATATCTTTGTTGCAGAAACACATCTTGAATGCAATATTAAGATTTTTCCCTGAAAATAATTTTATGTTTAGAGCTGTGAGGTGTTTTGATCCAGAGAGAAAAGCAGCAGAGAATGGTGAAAATACCATGCCCGTCTTTTTAGTTGTGTGTACAAAGTTTAAAAGTCTTCCTAGAAAGGTATAGTATATGTTCTCGCTTCCTAATATCATTTTATCAATTAATATTAATTTTTAATTTTAGATTCTTGAACTCTGTCTTACATCTAGTGATATAATGGAAAGGATTGAGAATGTGGATAATGTTGTCTCGAACATTATTAGTGTGCAGCAAGCTGCATTTGTTTGTTTTAGTCTTCAGCAAACATCATTAACAGATGATAATGAAGTAACTGTAGGTTTATATCAACCAGGTCACACAGTACCAAGATACACAGTTTACATTGTAGATGCTCCAAGAAATAGTATAAAAAATTTAAAGTACGCAGCGTTTATTGTTCCCCAGGGCAGGTAGGTCATGGTTAAATAATTCACACATACACCTTAGATCAACCAATAATTTTAAGCAGCAGTTAGCAAAGTTTCTTAGAAAAAACTCACTTATGAAGAGAAAGTATCTTTTGAATTTTGAAAAAACTCTTAAATGAGCATAAACTAGGCACCTTGGAACCTATTACCAAATACTATATAATTATAATACGGGACACTCCTATGCTTTAGCATTGGTGATATTTGTGACAAGTACACTAGCCCCACCTCGCGTGAAGTACTCACAACTGAGCGGGTAATTTGAATTGTATATTTACCTGCATATTCTTAATTTAGACAATTAGTTTATTATAGATGAATATAAAAACTTGTACATGACAAAACAGTGAACAATTTCTGATTATATAGTTATAAATAGAATTTGTATCAACAATCAGCTTGAAACCTAAATGAATTCAACATGAATATTTCTGCAAATTTTTCTTACCCATAATCTTATTTCATCATAATTTAAAGTACTACCTTGAGACCGTCGTTAAACTGCTATTTTAAGGGTAGATATAGGAATATACTGAAAACTGTTTCTGAGGATATTAGGTTACAATCTGTACTCACCTATAAATAATTGTTGTATGTATAAATGGTAGCACAGTACTCAATTTGCTATATCTCTACATGAAAACTGTCTTATTAATCTAATATTTTAAAATATGTAACTGATATACTTAGTACATAATTAAGAAATTGTGCAGATGAAAGGTGAGACTAACTCTTACTTCTGTGAATAAATCTATTATAGGGCTGAATCTGCTATTTCTACTTGTCTCTTTAAAAACTTGTCTTGGGTAAATAATTAAAAGCCTTTACCAAGTAAAATAATTTTAAATGTGAAAAAAATGTGACAATTTATGCCATACTGAAATAAAAAAGGACACAGAAGAATGTAGAAAAACAGTTTTCTTATATCATTTATTATTAATGCAAAACTTTTTTTGCCTTCATATATATATATATATATATATATATATATATATATATATATATATATATATATATATATATATATATATATATATATATATATATATATATATATATATATATATATATATATATATATATATATATATATATATATATATATATATATATATATATATATATATATATATATATATATATATTTGACTGGAAGGCAAGTTATGATTGAAGCCTTTCAACCATCCGTTTACCTATAAATAGGTACATGATGGTAAATATTACACAATAAATTATCTTCTGCAAACTGTACATATTGGCATAAAAGTGATTCTGAATTTATCTTCTGCTTCAAATCATATTGATGTTTCGCCATCCTTTGGAAATCTATGAAATGTCTTTGATAGATTTAGCATGTTATAATTCGAACAATTATAGATTGCACACACACAACCACTAACATTCATTGTAAAAAACACAGCTCAAACTTAATTATACACAGTTAAATACCAGCAATTACTAGTGTTAGATGTGCTTTTTTTGCCTTCATATTTCTTTTTTTTATGCACTGGAAGACAAGTTATTATTGAAGCATTTCAACCATCCGTTTACGAAGTTTATCTATAAGTAGGTACATGATGGTAAATATTACACAATAAATTATCTTCTGCGAACTGTACATATTGGCATAAAAGTGATTCTGAATTTGTCTTCTGCATCAAATCATATTCACGTTTCACCATCCTTTGGAAACCTATGAAATGTCTTTAATAGATTTAGCATCTTATAATTCGAACAATTATAGATTGCACACACACAACCAGTAACATTTATTGTAAAAACACAGCTCAAACTTAATTATACACAGTTAAACACCAGCAATTGCTAGTGTTACAGGTTCTCGAACGACGTAACATCAGTACTATCTGCTAGGGGTGCTGATATTCTTGAAACACGAAATCAGCCGAAGTGTCCTGTATTGTCATTATATAGTATTTGCTATTGCCCAGGTGAGTTACAGACTATATGTTTATATATAAATTTACAAAGGCGGTTAAATTACAAGAAAAGTGGGTATTCGAGAGGTTAATATTATGCTGTCGACAAACCTTTGTTTTACTTATTTAGATTCAACAATTGTTCGTAGCTGTGATGGTTTCTGTGACAAGTATTATCCTCTGCTTATTTCAATTGATACTGAAGCCAATTACACATTTTAGCTGATCCTATATATTTTAAATGGAATTTTCAAAAAACTGATTGTTTCTAACAATAATTATTTACTCTCTGTCGACTGTTACTGTATTTTAAACTTTTCAAACATAAATACTGCTTTAGATGCATTTTATGATATTTGGTATGTTTGCTTGAAAAGGTTTTTACCAGTGCTGAAAATTATTTCATCTTCTTTTCCCATTTGGTTTCACAAGGAGATAGGAGTTAAAAAGTTTGATTTATAGTAAGAAAGCTGCTCATAAACATTTGAAAAACTCATAGTTTATCAGATATCCAGGACTTCAGGTTTGTACGAGATAAATGTAAAGATCTTGCCAAAAAACTTCATATTAGTTACATAGACAAGGTATAATCTAATATTGTCCATGATCCATGTTCATTTGGATATTTTATTTTATAGATGAACCACTAACATTAAATCTTCCATCTCTTGTGCTCTATAATGAATCATCTGCTAGTAACTCACAAGATATAGCACACCTTTTTGCTTCTCACATAAAGACAATTTAAACAGATCCTACAATTCTGTCATTATCTTTGGAACCTGATCCTAATTAACTGCATCATTTACTTTATGAGGAGGAAGTCTGCGTTACTAAACTTAAATGTTAATAAAGCTGCTGGTTCAGATCAGATACGTTGTGTTCTTCTCTTCAGATATTGTTCTTATGCTCTTGCAAGACCTCTTATACCGTGAAATTTTAAGTTTAAGAGTGCAGTCCTGGATGTCACAAGAGTCTGACATAACTACAGTGTATTCTACGCATGTCCCACCTTTCGAAAAATGATACCTGCAACAATCAAGGCCTGGACTCAGTCTATTCATTCGTCAGCTTCAAAGAGCTTCACTTCATACTCATTCGTTTATTCGTTTCCAAGTGGTTGCACCAAGTGCAACACAAATCATTCATATGCGACCACGCGTTTTAGCATTACACGTGCCGCCTATATTAATCTACATAAATAATATATAGTTTACATTACTTTAAATATATACCTGAGTTAAATGTTTTCCAAGTGATTTAATTTTGATAACACGATACAGTCCGCTTTAATACGTAACCACAATAATGACAATCCACGAACCAGACATCATTAACATTTTGGTCACTTCCAACCAAAGTATTCAACGTAATTGTAATTATCGCTGATAACGATAATCCAAAGCAGAAGACGAAGTTAGTTCATCCGAAAATAGGATTGAAAAACCGATACCAGCACTCAGAACATCCATCATGTGGGTACATGGTGAGTCACATTTTCCTTATCCTCAAAATCACGTTTTTATTTAGTTATCCATTCTTGTTTATTGTAAGAATTTATTTCTACTGGATGGTGTAATCGTTTTTTGAGTAACATTTTTTTATCATTCATTTTCTTTAAATTATTTTCTTTTAGATCGTAATAAATTCAAAAGACCATGTCTGAAACACAGCAGTTATGCATTCTAATTAAAAAGAGGGGTTTCTAAAGGCCTCTAACACGTTTCATAAAATTTGTAGACAATTATACAACTCAGGATAGCGAAAATTAAAAAGGATGGTTAACTGAAAACATTGCTAAATCAATTCCAAGAAATGTAAATCCAAATAGATATTTTGAACGATAATGACGAGAGGAGCTCAGATATTGAAAATGCGGAAATTGAATCGTCTGAAAATGCATACTAAGAGGTTTGTGCACTTGCAGAAAGATTACTTTTAAATTCAAACCACTAACAGTGCCAACTATTCGGGAGACTGTGGAATTCCACAACCTTCAAATTCAATTACTTCAACAGGGTTCCCAAAACTGGGAAAAGTGACCGAATTTGTAGAAGGAAAAATTTTGCCAGGGAAATCATGGAAAAATTGAGAAAAATTGTGAAAAGTGACTAAGAGTTGGGGAATTCTTGTCCATGTCAGGGAAAATTATTTGTTTTCGTTTTATGATAAATAATTTAAACACAATGATGTGCATATTTGTATATGTTGCGTTTTCGTTTGTAAGGACAATTGTTGTGTTATGGGGGAGGCCAGGCTAGGACTATATAGAGAGCCCATGCTTGAAATGAGGTCAGACTTCGCGAGCCCGCGAATCTGCAGGGAAAACAACTTTACAGTGGAAATCTCCGACCGCGAGGCATGGCAGGAGGAGACGCCGGGCATACCACGGGACACACTCGTCTGGATTCCAGACGGATCCGGCAGGGAGTGTGAGACGGGGGCAGGTGTTTATTCGGAAGGACTGTGGGTATTTCCCTTGGAGCCCATGCAACGGTCTTTCAGGCCGAAAAGTACGCCATCCTGCACTGTGTGCGGGAGAACAAGAGGAGCGACTACACCAACAAGCGGATCCTCCTAGCCATAGACCGCCAGGCAGCCCTTAAGGTCCTAAGTAGCCCACGAGAAAATTCCTGGCTGATGAGTGAGTGCCGAGACGAGCCAAGCAATTTGGCTGGGCAGAATGAGGTCACCCTCATCTGCGTGCCGGGTAACTCGGGTGTCAAAGGCAATGAAGAAGCTGGCAGCCTCGCGAAGAGAGGGTCAGCAGAACCATTTATGGGACCAGCCCTGGGCGTGACAAAGAGCACGGCCAGGGGAGCCATTAAGTCCTGGGTCAGAAACGAACACAAGGTGTACTGGGTAGACTGTCCAGGGCTCAGACATGGGAAGTCAGTCATTGAGGAACCTATTTCAAAGAGAGCTGTGGAGCTGCTAAATCTTAGCAGAGGACATATCAGAAATGTAACAGGTCTCTTGACGGGACACATGGCCGTCAAGAAACACCTGCATAAAATGGGGCGGTTTGAAGGGGACCTCGCATGCAGCCTCTGCGGCGAGACGAGGGAATCAGCCCAGCACATCTTGTGCGAGTGTTAAGCTCTGGACCGCAAAAGACAACAGATCTACGGCCCGTCTAGACCGGAGACAGCGCAATATAAAACTTCACCCAACTAATCGCTATGCAAACTAGTTCAAGGCACAGTGATTTTGGAATTGGTGGAGTAAAAAGACTAAGGGCATGCACAATAAACCAAAGGCTGCAGTGCTTTCGAGGCGGCGAAGTCGCGGACGAGCCCTGAGGGAAAAAAAAAAGAATAATTGTGTATATTTTATAAATGTAATTTTGAAGAAGTGTGTTTTCCGCCATGAGGCGAAGACCTACTGTATTCTCTAGTAGTGTGTTACACATTTTGGGGGTAGATTGTAGAATATCAAAGTCAGGGAAATAGGTTTTGGCATGTCAGGGAAATCAGGGAAAAGTCAGGGAAATTTATATGCTGTTTTTAGCGGGAATTCTGGCAATATACAGGATTGGCTCAGTTTTAAGGACAATTTTAATGCCTTAATCGAGCCCAATCAACAATTGCGCAATGTACAAAAATTGGAGCCTTAGTGGTTCAGCCATGCAGGTCATATCAAATCTTCAAACTACTGATGCAAATTATAAAATTGCTTGCGATTTACTCGCTGAACAGTTTGAAAACAAAGACATAATTGTACATAATCATATAAGCGCCCTATTTAATTTAACGTCAGTTGCAAAGGAATCTCACGTCGGTTTGAGAAATTTAGCGTCCGAATCTTCATTTATCACTCTTCGTTTTATCAAGAAATCAAATTTAAAAACAATTCACATAAATATGTCTGTGAATGGCAGTGCGCAAACTAGAATGAATGTAACAGAAGCAGCAAACAACAATTAAGTGAACAATGTCGAATTATAAGACTCAATTAAATTGCCTTATTGTCGAAAGGATTACTGATAGGATAACCTTGATGCCTTTAGACACAAGAAAGGTAAATTTACCTACCGATCTATGTTGCAAATCTGAATTTTTATTTACCTGGAGACATTGATTTGCTTATCGGCACCGAACTGTTCTATTCTCTGTCATTAAAGGGTAGCATAAATTCACAACCCATTATTCAACTGACATGTTTTGGATGGGTTATCTCAGATCCGGTGACATATGAAAATTCAACACTTTTCAAACATCCGTCATGCTTTCTTTCATCTCTTCCAATACAGTTACCAGACATAAGCCGACGATTGTGTGAGCTTGAGGAAGTCTCTCAGAAAACAGAGTTGCCAGATATCACTCCCCTAAAGCAGTGCAAAATTCATTTTAACAATGATTTTCTGTTCGCTGACAGCCAAACCATATCAACATTGGGGACTCTCGCACTGTAGCTTTTAAACGATTTGATTGGCTTGAATCAAAATTATCAGCTCAACCAGAGCTTCATGCTGAATACGTAAAATTCATACGGGAATATATTGAATTGGGTCACATGAGCGTTATTGACAAGACAGCCACTGTATATTACTGGCTGCTTTATCCAGCTTTAAAAAAAGAATAGCGAAACAACACATGTTCGCGTCGTCTTTAATGCTGGTGGCCCCTTTAACCGGGGGTTAGCTTTAACCGACGTTAGACATATTCTCAATCATAATGCGTTTCAGAATTCAAACATTTGCCTTTACGGCCTATATCAAAAAAATGTATCGGCAAATTCGGGTGCAAGAAAGCAATAGGCATTTACAGAGGATATTTTGACATGAAACTCCAAATCAACAATTAAAATTTTATTTTTCAAACACCGTCACGTATGGTTTGGGTCGAGTTCTTTTTAGCAAGTCATCTAAAACAAATAGCTATAGATAATCAAAGCAAATTTCCCCGGATTACCGAAGCAATAAAATACTAATTTTACATAGTTGACTTGTTTATGGGAGCTGAGTCAATAAATGGAGCAATAAATTTGAAGCAGGGCATCAGTTTTTTGTTGGACTCACCAGACTTTAAGTTGCGCAACTGGGTTGCGAGTGACCAACGAATACTAAATTCAAACAGTCAATTAAATTGCATAAAAAACGTTGAATTTGGCGATTCATCTAATTTGAAAACCTTAAGTCTATATTAAAATTTAACGTGAGCACTCTGAATGTAAAACCCACAACCAAGCGACACATATTATCGACCATTGTGCAAATGTTCGATCCCATTGATCTCATTGGTGCAATAATAGTAGTGGCAAAAATCTCATGAAAAAATTTGTGTAGACAACAAATTGAGTGTGATCAACTTGTCTCAGAACAAATA
The DNA here is from genome assembly GCA_964006375.1 of Tillus elongatus. Taxonomy (NCBI): domain Eukaryota; kingdom Metazoa; phylum Arthropoda; class Insecta; order Coleoptera; family Cleridae; genus Tillus; species Tillus elongatus. The sequence continues at coordinate 132,747,063 of OZ023265.1, read as the reverse complement.
AAAAGGCAATGGTTGGACTTTATAGGCAAAATTCAACAACTCTATACGAACCAAGCGGCAGACTTCCAAGTAATTTTTATTCTACAAACTTCGTAGGCGCATCACACGAACTAAAATTAATTTTGGAAGAAAATAAAAGTTCTGAAGCGACACCAAAATTTGCGGCCCATCACAATATCAAGTGGCATTTTATACCTAGCAGGTCATCTACGATGGGACGTCTTTGGGAAGGCAACATACGAATTGCCAAACTCTCGTTAAAACGGATTATAAATGACAATAAGTTCACTTACGAGGAGTTATACACCATCCTAGTACAGGTGGCGGCTTACATGAATTGCCGTCCTCTTTTTTTTTTTTTTGTTCCCTCAGGGTTCGTCCGCGGCCTTGCCGCCCCGATAGCACCGCAACCCTTGGTTGATTGTGCATACCCTTAGTCTTACTCCACCCATTCCAAAATCACTGTGCCTTGAACTAGTCTGCACAGCGATTGGTAGGGTGAAGTTTTATATTGCTCTGTCTCCGGTCTAGAGTGACCATAGATCAGTTGTCTTTTCCGGTCCAGAGCTATACACTCACACAAGATGTGCTGGGCTGATTCCTCCCTCTCGCCGCAGAGTCTGCATGCGAGGTCCCCCTCGAACCGCCCTATTTTATGCAGGTGTTTCTTGACGGCCATGTGTCCCGTCAAGAGACCTGTTGTGTTTCTGAGCTGTCCTCTGCTAAGGTTTAGCAGCTCCACAGCTCTCTTTGAACTGGGTCCGTCAATTATTGACTTCCCATGTCTGAGCCCTGGACAGTCCGCCCAGTACACCTTGTGTTGGTTTCTGACCCAGGACTTAATGGCTCCCCTGGCAGTGCTCTTTGACACGCCCAGAGCCGGTTCTGGTCCCATAAATGGTTCTGCTGACCCTCTCTTCGCGAGACTGTCAGCTTCTTCATTGCCTTTGACCCCCGAGTGACCCGGCACCCAGATGAGGGTCACCTCATTCTGTCCAGCCAGGTCGCTCGTCTCGTCTCGGCACTCACTCACCAGCCAGGAATTTACCCGTGGGCTACTTAGTGCCTTAAGGGCTGCCTGGCTGTCTGTGGCTATGAGGATCCGCTTGTTGGTGTAGCCCCTCCTCTTGTTCTCCCGCACACAGTGCAGGATGGCGTACATCTCGGCCTGGAACACTGTTGCATGGGCTCCGAGGGAAATACTATGACTTACCCTCGGTCCTTCCGAGTAAACACCTGCCCCCGTCCCACGCTCCCCGCCGGATCCGTCCGTGAACCAGACGAGCGCGTCACGTGGAATGCCCGGCGTCTCCTCCCGCCATGCCTCGCGATCGGGGATTTCCACTGTAAAGTTGTTTTCCCTGCACATTTGCGGGCTTGCGAAGTCTGACCTCATTTCAAGCATGGGCTCCTTCACGATCTCCTGAATTTTGCAGTGGCCCCTGAAGCCTGGGTTGATCCCGTCCTCTTACCCAAGTGTCTAACGATCCCAATAACCTAATACCCTTAACTCCTGGCGACTTCCTCATATGTGGCTCGCTAAAAGCACCCCCTGAGAGACTGGTTTTGGTTTAAAATCCAAATAGGCTAGCTTGTTTCACTCAAGTACAGTAGAGAGCAGTTTTGGAAACGATGATCCCACGAGTACATCAGTAGTCTTCAGCAGCGAGGAAAGTGGCAAACCGGTTCACACTGTGATATTCGTATGGGCGATTTAGTGCTAATATGAGACAACAATTTAGCTCAATGTGAGTGGACACTTGGCGTAACCAAAATAACGACAATCCACGAACCAGACATCATTAACACTTATCTTTAATCTTTCACTTTATTCTGGTATTTTTCGGGAGGCTTTTAAAATCTCTGATGTTATTACTGTCTTTAAGTCAGGTAGTTGGTCACATGTCACAAATTATATACATGTTTGTATCAGTTCTATCTTATCAAAAGTTTTGAGATGACTGATGCCTGCTCTTAAATTTTCCTTCAAACATGTCATTGTTGAACAACAGCATGGTTTATCTACAACTTACTACAACAAACTTGTTTTATTTTACTGATTATATAATTTCATCATTAGAAAGTGGTGGTGAGGTACGCTCTGCCTATATTGATTTTAGCAGAGCTTTTGGTTCTGTAAACCATTCTCTGTTAATTCAGAAATTATATTTATATGGCACGACGCTATTCGTTTTCCCATAGAGCTACCGCTCAGTTTACAACTGCAAAATCTGATTATATCATTGATGGCATCTCCTTAAGGTGTGTTGATACTGTTCATGATCTGGGTGTTAGGTTGGATTCACAGCTTAGGATGTCACTTCACATTGATGTTGTCACTTCAAGAGCTCCAAGCATGTTGGGTTTGATAACTAAAATCACTAATCTTTTTAGCAGGGTCCCTACATTCACCATCCCCTACTGATCGATTGTATATTTATTTGATTATTGTTGTGATTTGGACACCTCACTACGCAGTATATATTGATAGAATTGATTATGTTCAGCATTGATTTGTTGAAATTAACTTAGCTGGAATATTCTATCTCGATTCAAAATAAGAGTTTGTCCATGTACTGTTCGTAATCTTGGCATGCTGTGTCTCGAATTACACCAAATTAACTATGGAAATGGCATGTCATATAGCCACTTTAGGTCAAATAATTGGTTAAATCTGCAAAGTCTTGTATCAATATAATTGTTTTTGCTTGTTTAAATTTGTAATTTACTTTTGTATAGTATGTAAAATGCCAAGTGTGTTAATAAATAATTTTTTTTTGTTTGTTCCCTCAGGGCTCGTCCGCGGCCTTGCCGCCCCGATAGCACCGCAACCCTTGGTTGATTGTGCCTACGTTAATAAATATTACTCAAGGGCGTACCCAGCGAGGGGCGGAGGGGGGGTGCTGCCCCCCCAAGCCTGGAAGCAAAAAAATAAATCCTTATAAAAAAGACGAAGTCAGTTAATCCTAAAATAGGATTGAAAAACCGATACCAGCACTCAGAACATCCATCATGTGGGTACATGCTGAGTCACATTTTCGTTATCCTCAAAATCACGTTTTTATTTAGTTATCCATTCTTGTCTATTGTAAGAATTTATTTCTACTGGATGGTGTTATTGTTTTTTGAGTAACATTTTTTTATCATTCATTTTCTTTAAATTATTTTCTTTTAGATTGTAATAAATTCAAAAGACCATGTCTGAAACACAACAGTTACGCATTCTAATTAAAAGGAGAGGTTTCTAAAGGCCTCTCTAACACGTTTCCTATACAACTCAGGATAGCGAAAATTTAAAAGGATGGTTAACTGAAAACATTGCTAAATAAATTCAAAGAAATGTAAATCCAAATAGCTATTTTGAATGAAAATGACGAGGGGAGCTCAGATATTGAAAATGCGGAAATTGAATCGTTTGAAAATGCGCACTAAGAGGTTTATAAAAAAATAATACCACAAACAAATAGGATAATTATCGTACATCTCGCAAAGCTTTAGACTGATCTAGAGCCATCTAGCGACTGGTAGCGAAATCTGTCAGCCGGTTAGTGGGATTCGAGAAAGACTGAGAGATCGCTAGAGTCTACAGGCCGCAGCCAATGAGAGAAAAGGAAATCTTCTAGAAAGGTCTCCGCCTTCCCCTTCGATCTAGAGAGTTCCGCATGTCCGCATCACTATATAAACTGACCCGCCCGCCGCTACTTGATCAGTATTTGTATGTTAGTTGAACTGTTGGTGTTTACTACTAAGTATTTTTGTAAACAACCAATTATAGTTTATTAGTTTACCTTCTTATTTACGTTTGGAGAACACTGAGGCTGCCTAAATGGATATAAGAAACTGGTTTCAAACAGGTAAGTTAAGTAATTTCTCAATTTATGTAGAAAATAAATTTTTAAATTAAATTTATCATATAATATAATGAAAATTACTTCAAAATGAGATTTACACTTTATCAAAATTATGATTTTCATTTCTTAAATGAGTCGCATAATGTGAAGTACCATTATCCAAATCAAAACTTCTTTTGTGCTCTGAAATATGAGTTTAAAAAGTTTTTCCGATATAAAATTTATCGCAACTGCCGCAATTTAGGTGATAGACACCTGATTTATTTTCTTTCAAACTCCTTGCTTTATTGTTCTTAATGTATTTACTGAGATTATTGTTTGTTCTGAACGCAATATTCAGATTAAAATTTGATAAAAATGATTTCAATCTATTGCTGGATTTATTGATATAGGTTAAAGCAGTGAATTTCGTTTTTGTCTTTAAATAATGGATAAGCCTGTTTTATTGAAATTTGAATTATGTCAATTTCTATTATTTTCAGGCAGAAAACCTCTCAAACGGAAAAAGGATCAAGATGACAGTAGTGGAAGTGGAAGCAGTGATGGTGATGAAGATGGAACTAAACTGACCGAACCATCGGATTCTGTGTCTATTATGGAACAAGGGTCTAGTAATTCTTCACCTCTACATGTAGCTGTTCCTGGGACATCTAAAAAGATTGAAGAATACGATGGCTACCATGAAAATGACATTGGTCGTTATGTTGGTCATGCCCTTAAGTTGCCATCAGAAAAAAGGAAGGATTTGCTTACAAATCCCTGGGTTCCACCATCAAATTACGATTTTGGTTCTGATGCTAGCCATTTGAAAAGAAAATTTAACCGCCGCTGGTTAGATCAATATACTCCTTGGTTGGTGTACTCAAGTCGTTTGAAAGGTGCTCTATGTATGCACTGTGTTCTTTTTCCTCCTAGTATTGCTACAGTTAAAGGAGTTTTGGGGTCATTCATGGTAAGGTCATACGTGAAGTTTAAAGATATACATGAAGATTGTAGAAACTACGTCGGCAGTCACTACCACAAAACTTTAACAGCTGCTGCAAAAGCATTCCTTGAAAATGTTCCAGTTGATGTACAGTTGCAAAGTGGTCACCAGAAGATGATTGAAGAAAACAAACAAATATTGTCATCAATTATTTCTTGTATCATATTTTGTGGAACTCATGATTGGCCACTTAGAGGAAAGGAAGGAGATGAGGGGGTTTTCTTTGATCTTTTAAATTTGAGAATTGACTGTGGTGATGTGAAGCTAAAGAATCATTTGGATACATGTCGAAAAAATGCAGTCTACATTTCACCAAAAGTTCAAAATGGGATTATAAGATTATGTGGTGAAGTTGTCGAAGAAAGAATTATCGAAGATTGTAAACAAGCAAAAGCTTACGCTCTAATGGCCGATGAAACAGGAGATAGCGCTGGAAAAGAACAGCTTTCTATCAGATTGCGGTTTTATGATAAGAATCAAGAAAAAATCAGAGATGAATTTGTAGGCTATGTTGAGCTGAAATGTCAAGATGCCCCTACAATCGCTAGCACAATTCAGAGTTTTTTAGTTGATCAGAATCTTTCAGCAGAGAATTGTGTTGGATTTGGATTTGACGGATGTTCTACGATGGCTGGAAAAGAAGGTGGTGTACAGGCCATTTTGAAGAAAAAGTACAATAAATCTTTATTTTTCCATTGCTCAAGCCACAAACTAAATCTTGTGGTCAATGATGCTAGCAAACTACCGGAAATAAGAAACATAATTGCTACAGTTAAGGATACAATTTCCTTCTTTTGTGTGCCGCCAGCCCGCAGGAATTCGGCTCCTAATCTATCAAGGCTCAGTGAGACCAGATGGTCTGAGAAATACAAGAGCATTAGAAAGTTTTCAGGCAGCTCTCAGTCGAAGGAAACTATGCTACAAGAAAATTTGCCTATCAATTGCACTGTGCAGTTACTAAACCAATTTTCATCGTAGGTTTAGTCATGATTGCAAAGTACTCTGCGATTTTGGAACCCGTTGTAAACGTTCTACAAAGTGAAAATATGGATTTGATTATGGTGAGGAAACATATTGGTGCAATCCTTGATGTCATCAAGAAGGATCGACAAGAAATTGAACATGTTTCTGATGAATTACTTGAAAAATCACATGATATCGCGGAGAAAGTCGGCGAATTGTTCAAAAGCAAATACACAGAAGTAATTCGCCATCTGAAACTACGACTGAATATTGGAGACGGTCGTTGATCATCCCTTATCTTGACTCTTTACTTTATCATTGAATGTTAGATTCTCACACGAAAATACACCTGCTTTTGCCTTATCCCATCTTCATCCATGCTAAAAATGATTTCAAAAGATTTGGAGAAAAATGCAACATCTTTCATGGAGTTTTATGAGTTGGGTGATATCTCTGCAGAATTAGATTTGTGGTATAATCTGTGGAAAAATAAGGATTTAGCAGGAGACAAATTAAAGGATATTGAAGTGGCTGCACTTTTGGAGGAGGCTAATATTTTTTTCCCTGCAACAAGGCATGCACTCCTCATTTTAAGTGCTTTCCCATCAACTACAGCTACTGTTGAACGATCTTTCAGTACCCTTCGAAGGGTAAAGACCTGGCTGTGAAGTACAATGGGGGAAGACAGACTGACTGGGTTGTGTTTGATGAGCGTCCATCGGAAATTATTCAAGGAAAATCAGGACTGGATTGAAACGAGAGTTTTGAACAAGTTTTGTACAAATCCAAGAAAAATTATACTACTATAAGACATGTAACTAGTAGTAATTTTTTTTTCAAGCAAATAATTGTAATAACTTAGTTGATAAAGCACTGCTATAATTATACATAATTTTCTTAAAATTTTGGTTTCATTCACCCTTTCCGCGATAAGATGTTACAACTTGAACAACCATGGCTTGCCCCCTCCCCCTCAGTTTTGATCCTGGGTACGCCCTTGATATTACTTATTACAATTATATTATTATTATTTATTTATTATGTTTGACCAAGACAATTTTTCTTATTTTGTTATAAACTAAACTTGAAAATCTCTAGATTTTCAAACTTTTTGGTAATCAAGAAGAAGAAAAAAAACTGTTGCCTCTGGTGTTTAATGAAGGGTTGAATTGTTATAATTTTGGTTAATATTTTTTAGGGAAGCTGAATGGCTTTTTTCAACAAAACAAGGTCGTAAGCATTTAGTTAAAATGACAAAACAAAGCAGACTTACAATTATAACAATGCATAGAGACCACAAGTATGAGAGCTTTGAAGCAGTTCAGAAAGAACTCACTGAATCAGTTTGTAACTTATCACCTCCAGGTTTTACAAATAAAAAGGTAACTCATATTTCTCTTATGTATGGTAAAAATGCACAAAATCTCATTTTCAGATACCTTTTCTTTCACTGGGCTCAGATGTGGGAAATAGAGTAGTCAGACATAAAGGTTGGTCACAGTTTTCAGGCGAGTATGTCATAGAAGATGTAGAAATGGATAATAACCAGAAGTTCAGAAGGCTGATTTATCTGGACAATCAGTTTGTAATACAGTCAGAAGCTAAGTTGAAAACAGTCAAGTCAAGAAGGGGACAGGAGAAGGAAGTGGTTGATTTGTTACATTTAAAGTGTGGCCATCATAAGTACATGGCTCTAGGCACTTGTGTGGCATGTTGCGATAAGGAGTCGCCATCAGTTGTGGTTATTGGATTAGGTGGAGGCGGACTGTGTTCATATCTGCACAAGTTTATGCCAAAAGCACACATATTGGGTGTAGATATTGATGAGGATATGTTGAATATAGCAAGAGATTGGTTTGGATTTGAACAAGACAATAAGCTGCAAGCAAAAATCTTTGATGGTTTATTGTATTTAAAAGATATAGCAAATAAAGGTAAAGAATGCAAATTAGCTTTACAAGTTTATACACATTAATTTATATTGATGGGCAGTTAGATGTATTTTAAAAACCAACCAGAATTTTATTTTAAAAATATTTAGTCTTATGTTTAGATTCCACATCAGACTTTCTAGAATATTTTGTGTTTTATTCAGTTTTGGTTAACTCTTGATGTTTAAGGAGCGGAGGTTAATTGGGGATTTAATTTGTCAAACCAGGCGAATGTAGACATGGTAACGATGTAATAAAACTTTAATAAAATCACTAAACTTAACAATGCTTACGAACTAACTTAACTGAATGAATTTTAAACCCGAACTCTTTACATAGTGAATCTTAATTGAACCGTCTCTTTCATGTTTCTACATAATTAAATCACAAGTGTCGCGTCTTTACATCCTAAGCATTTAAACTAGAGGTCTCTCATGTTTATCAACAAATACTACTTATAGTTTTTAATCGGTTTACATCCTACATAATTTGCCGACTTCAGCAGTCATGCATTCCTTGTACGCTGCAATTTCACCTTGTTTACTATTTACATAACAATGTGATCGTTTCAATGCCAATATTATCGATACATTTTTGACCTACAATTATATGCAATATTTACATTACTTGGTGTAGAGAATTTTCCTATAACTAACTTTACTTATAAATTGAATGTTCTTAACAATTATATTTCCACGCCTACTCCTGCCCTTCTGCAAACCTTATTGTTCTCTAAACATTCTGCCGAGTCAACAAGAATGACGACTCTCTGGATAGCTCTGACCTGAATGTTTAATTTACCTTGACCTAAGTTTGGCACTAACTATAATAATCGAACCAATATTAATTTGTATAGTACCCTAGGATGAGAATTGAAATACTAATAATTGAACTACTATTAATGTAGACAACCCTAAGTATGCTACTGGAATTAATAATCATAAAAATAATATTTTTTGAATATAACCCTACGTATGATAATCGAAATAACAATAATTAAAATAATATAACTATGTATACAACTCTAGGATGATAATCGGAATAATAATAATTAAAATAATATTTTTGGATACAACCCTACGTATGATAATCGAAATAACAATAATTAAAATAATATAACTATGTATACCACTCTAGGATGATAATCGGAATAATAATAATTAAAATAATATTTTTGAATACAACCCTACGTATGATAATCGAAATAACAATAATTAAAATAATATAACTATGTATACCACTCTAGGATGGTAATATAATTAATAATGATTTACATGATCTAATAATATATGCCCATTTTCTGGTGATGGATTGGACACGTCATTTTGTCTTCCCTCTGGTATATCTCCTCCATTTTGTCTTGTGGTTGCTTTCCTTGCTTCTTACCATGGCTGCCTGTGAGTTCCTTATCTGTTACCTCTGTCATTGTGAAGTAATTGTACAGATGATTTGAAGAATTGTCTCTGCTTTGCATGCAGAGCTCTTCCAACTCCACAAAATCCAGCCATGCCGACCCTGAGTCGTTTTGGAGTGTATTTTCATTGAACCTTGACTTAATTTGACTACGCAGCGGCCATTGTTTGGTTGTTACCATGTGCCCTGCGTGTACTCTCTTCCTCTTAAACTTCCATCTAAACCTGTGCTTCCATTGGTGAACATGTACCTTATACCCATATACCTTATACTTTTGTTCTGTTCGTGAGCCTTCCATTTTCACTGGATGACCCTTGTATAATTTGTGGCCTCTGCCCATTTTAGCTTGTCCCTGCATCTGACCTCCATACTCCACCCCAGTGTGTGTAAATACCTGGGTGGTTGTACTTCTTACTGTTCTTACTTTACCCATCAACTGTTTCGTGGTTTCCTCCTTGGAAGCATTGGTCACACCATTAACTCTTACCTTTGACGTGGTCGCTGTTTCTTCCCTCCTTGGTTGACTCATCCATAATTTGGGAATTTTCAGCTTGGCAATAATCTGAGATTGGTTGCTGGACCTTAAATTGAACTCACCCAATTTGAACATTTTGTTGAGTTCTGTTTGTACTACTTTTCTTTGTTGCTTTGGTTCCGTTCCAGATTGAACATTCTTCATATAAATTTCTTTATTTCCTATCTTCGTTTCTATTGGGATTTTTTCTATTTGTACTACTGCTTGTTTTACTTCTTGTACCCCTTTCTTCACTTTTATCATTGATGTCTCAAAATTTAATAAATTGCTCTGTCTACTTACATTTGTTTTCTTTGCCGCTGCTTTGACTCCAGATATGAGATTATCTGGATAAATTTTTAAATTAACTCTTTCTTGCTCGTTTTTGGCTTCTTCTACTTCTGGTATTTCTTTACTTAAATTTAAATTAAATCTTTCCTGATTGCTTCTTGACGCTGTTTTTGCGTAGAGTTCCTCAACCATTGAATCTATTGCCTTCTGGACTCGTTCTTGGAATGCTGTCCGTTCCTTGTACTTGCATGTGAAGAATGGTAATTTGAATGCTGGAAACTGTGAATAGCGATATGTTTGTTTGTTAATTGCTCTTTTCAGCTTGACCATGGCATTATTATACCATTGGCTTAGCGTCAAATGAGCTTCATCTAGACTTTCTGATTCTGTTATTATTTTTATATCCATTATGTTGTCTTCAATTTTATCCCACTGCCTATCTAAGTTTCCTATTATGATTTTATACTTGATAAGTATATCACCATCGTCCATTTTTTCTGCTTCTTCTAATTTTTTGATAAATTGGTTTACCCGTAATTTTAGTTCTCTCAAACGTCTTGTGATTTTTATTTCTAGTTCCTCCATTGCTTCCCTAATTTTAATTGGTTTTGTTACCTTGTCTGATGCCTAGTTATTTTTTGATTTGGTTTATTGGTCGCCTGTGACCTATATTTTGCCTTTAACCCTGTATTGTTGCCTTTCGTGGATGCTTGTGAGTAGGTAATGCGACACTTTGAGCAGACAGTGACGTCACAGGAAGTGACGTCACGGCGCCGGCGCCTAGCCACGCCCTGGCGCCACGCCCTGGCGCCACGCCCTGGCGCCTGCCACGCCCTGGCGCCTAGCCACGCCCTGGCGCCGGCGCCTGCCCCGGGCCCCGGCGCCTAGCCACGCCCCGGCGCCAGCCCCGGCGCCGGCGCCCAGCCACGCCCTGGGCCAGACAGTCACATCCGTGTTATTCCTAAGGTCATTGACCTGTCTAGGAAAACTGTGACGTCACACGACTTGGGCCAGACAGTCACATGCAAACATTTCAAAAGTGTCTAACCTATTACTTTAAATTATTATATTTTGAAAAAAACCATTTGGTGCAGGTGAGTTTCGAACCCGGGGCATTCAGATGGGAGGCAACGATGCTACCCGTTAAGCTAAGCAGACGCTTATTAATTTATTGTTTTAGGTTGGTATATATATATACGACTACAAACAAACCATACATGTAACATAATTAAAGTTTATTATTAGACAAATGGATGATTTACAAAATAATGTTTAATATTAGAGGCGGAACCAAAACGGAGGAAAATGGCGGAATGAAAGATGGAAGCCTGTGATACCTTAAGCTGACATTATAAAAATGGCGGCTTTCGTTCTTAAAGATGGTGCGCTGATGAAGATGGTTGAAGACTCCATTATTTAAAGTTACGTCACCCCAACCTTTAGAGCCGACAAATGAGAGTGTAGACATAAGACATAATAATTAATATGTTTAATATTAGACAGACTAGAACGTCACAATTGTTATATGGGTAGGTTCTAAAAATAACACACAGAGGTCGCTGGCAAAACAAAAGAAGGAAGTTCAGAAACAAAATAGACAACAGGTTCAACCGTGAGATGTACGATGGAACCAATACATGCACGGTGTTAAGGAGGCCAAATCAAATTGGAATATACAATAAAATGGCCACTTCCGGTCTAAACTTTAAATCGTTATATCTTTTGAAGGACAAGTGATAGAAAGGAACTGACTTCAAAAATGTATGTTTCGTAACAAGGTCTACAAGAAAATGAGATAAAAAAACTTTAAACCCTTATCGCGGAAGATCCGTGAGATGTACGATGGAACCAACACATGCACAGTGTTAAGGAGGCCAAATCAAATTGGAATATACAATAAAATGGCCACTTCCGGTCTAAACTTTAAATCGTTATATCTTTTCAACGACAAGTGATAGAAAGGAACCGACTTCAAAAATATATCGTTTCATAACAAGCTCTACAAGAAACTGAGATAAAAAACTTTAAACCCTTATCGCGGAAGATCCGTGAGATGTACGATAGAACCAACACATGCACGGTGTTAAGGAGGCCAAATCAAATTGGTATATACAATAAAATGGCCACTTCCGGTCTAAACTTTAAATCGTTATATCTTTTCAACGGAAAGTGATAGAAATGAACCGACTTCAAAAATATATCGTTTCATAACAAGCTCTACAAGAAACTGAGATAAAAAACTTTAAACCCTTATCGCGGAAGATCCGTGAGATGTACGATAGAACCAACACATGCACGGTGTTAAGGAGGCCAAATCAAATTGGAATATACAATAAAATGGCCACTTCCGGTCTAAACTTTAAATCGTTATAACTTTTCAACGGAAAGTGATAGAAAGGAACCGACTTCAAAAATGTATGTTTCGTAACAAGGTCTACAAGAAACTGAGATAAAAAACTTCAAACCCTTATCTCGGAAGATCGGCGAGATGTACGATAGAACCAACACATGCACGGTGTTCAGCAAGTCAAACTCTATTAACATATCCAATAAAAATGTTACTTCCGGTAGACACTTCCGGTATAGCTATTCTTAGAGCTACATACATGTGTGACACCTCAAAATAATCGTCTTGTTGAACAGAAGAAAGAAATATAGTTTTAAGGAAATCAAAACAAGTTGTGTTAACATCTAAAAACAACACACTCTCTCTTAGACTTAATGAAGTTACTTTCAGAGAAATTTTCAAGCTTACCATGAGGACCAGTATTCAATGGCGTATTTAAATGTTGACTACATCAAGTGATGCGTGCTACAGACAAATTTTAGTACACCCTCTTAGACTTATTGAAGTTGACGGCACAGGCAGCTGTCAAGCGTACCTAACAAACCAAAGTAAATATGTCTTGAAGAACAGTCTTGAATTGCCCTAAACCAACACATCTCTATCATTTCAGAGTAATCTTAGCCATGTGACCAGTTAAACTAAGTATCTTGAAGTGTAGCTTTTATGTTTATGAGATATAAAATAAGAAAACCAAAGAGTTAATTGTCTATTACAACAACAAGTAGAAGGGGTTGACTTGGTACCTACAGCTGTTACATACTTGGTAAAAATGGGGTGCCACTAGCATTTCAGAGTAATTTTAATCATGCAACACTCTAACTGTCTTGAGATGTAGCTTTATGTGTTAATGGGTGGAAATAACAAAACTAAAGAGTTGATTGTCTATTACAACTGTCAGCTAAAGAAGCATTTAGGTAGCCGGAATACCGATATCCTAAATATTTCAAGAGTAATCTTAGTCATACAACACTCTTAACTAACTGTCTTGAGATGTGGCTTTATGTGTCATTGGTTGGAAAATAAGAAAACTAAAGAGTTGATTGTCTATTACAACTGTCAGCTGAAGGAACATGTTGGGTTATCGGAATACCGATAACGCCAAATGTTCCAACCGAAGGAGCCCACTTAGAGTCATCTCCAGGGGCTCGGAATACCGATGCCCTAGAAGTGTCGGAAGCAACATTTCAATTAACACCAACAACCGCTAAATACTTGTTGGACTTTAGTATATTTGGTATTAAATTTGGCTTGTTGGATAACCAATCATTTTTATGAAAAATGCAACAATTTTTATTTCTGCGTAAATACATGTAAATTTTGTAGTCTACTATGGACAGTCAAGTCTACCTCTGGACATTTAAGTCAACCCTGGACATAATTATAACGGTGTTTAAATGCAAATAGATTGAATTATTTTGCTGGGAGTCAGGTATGGACAAGGTGTTATTAATAATAAAAACAGTGGTAAAATATAAAAATATAATATATTTACTCAAGTGTACACTACAGCAAGTTAACTAATTTGAAAATTGTCTGTCTTTACAGTAAAATGAGATCTGTCAGTTGGTGTTTGTGACCTTGGAATGTAATCTGGGTGTTATTTCCGTAGGATGACATCATCCCAGCATTCGTGTTTGAGCTTGTCTAGAATACAGCTGTTGGCAGTTGTCATATCTGGTAGGATGACATCATCATCATCATTATACGTGTTTGAGCTTGTTGGCAGCTCTCGTTTCCGGTTAGTGACCTATACGAACATAACAGTCTATGTACCAACCAACCAATCAACCAACTGTTTTTGAGGTGTAGCCTTTATGTATGTATGTATGTAATTTAATTTTCGATAGTGTAAAATAAAATTAAAAAGTGTGATATATGAAAAAATAAGAAAACTAAAGAGTTGATTGTCTATTACAACTGTCAGCTAAAGAAGCATTTAGGTAGCCGGAATACCGATATTCTAAATATTTCAAGAGTAATCTTAGTCATACAACACTCTTAACTAACTGTCTTGAGATGTGGCTTTATGTGTCATTGGTTGGAAAATAAGAAAACTAAAGAGTTGATTGCCTATTACAACAGTCAGCTAAAGGAACATTTGGGTTATCGGAATACCGATATGCCAAATGTTCCAACCGAAGGAGCCCACTTAGAGTCACATCTAGGGGGCCGGAATACCGGCCCCCTAGATGTGTCGGAAGCAACATCTCAACTAACGCCTACAACCGCTACATACTTGGTGGACTTTGGTGGAACACAGACTGAAAACAACTTGATATCTGGTACATATGTCTGTAAAGATTTCATTCTAAATTTAGCCTGTTGGATATCCAATCATTTCTATGAAAAGTGCAACCAACCAACTAACCAACCACCCAACCAACCAACCAATGGGCCACGCAAGAATGAATCACTTATCATGAATTTGCAAACAAACAAGGAACCTGGCAGTCATTGGGTTGCAGTTAAGAAACGTGGTGACACAGCCGTGTACTTTGACTCATATGGAAACTTGAAGCCACCAGTTGAGCTGCAGCGTTACCTTAAAGACTCTACTCTAATGTACAATCATGATGTGTATCAGAAATATAATACTTATAATTGTGGTCATTTATGTTTAGACTGACCCGACCATTCCACCACCCGACTCTTAGCTGACCCGGCTGGTCCACCACCTTGTCATGGAGCTAACCCGGTATAACCTGGGCACATGCACCACCGTTTCTTGTGACGTCACTCGCTTCCAGCATCGTTTTTATTTATAGCGTCAGCTGTAACTGACCTGGATGGTTAATCACCTAACCTGGCCGCATCTATTTTTAAAAATTGTTCAAAGTCCATGTAGGCTGCCTCATGGTCATCGTAGATGTGTTTTAAATTGTTTTCTTCTTGTTTGACTTAAAAACATTCAGCTTGTGTTCCGCAAAAGAGTGACTGTTACACATTTGCTAGACATGTGTTAGACATATGTCTGCCCTATTAGACAGGTTAATCAACTAACCTGGCCGCATCTATTTTTAAAAATTATTCAAAGTCCATGTAGGCTGCCTCATGGTCATCGTAGATGTGTTTTAAATTGTTTTCTTCTTGTTTGACTTAAAAACATTCAGCTTATGTTCCGCAAAAGAGTGACTGTTACACATCTGCTAGACATGTGTCAGACATATGTCTGCCCTATTAGACAGCTGTGTTAGACAGCTGTGTTAAACAGCTGTGTTAGACAGCTGTATTAGACAGCTGTGTTAGACAGCTGTGTTGGACAGCTGTGTTAGACAGCTGTGTTAGACAGCTGTGTTAGACAGCTGTGTTAGACAGCTGTATGACAGCTGTATGACAGCTGTCTGTCATGTCAGACGGCTGTATGACAGCTGTCGTTGTTGTCTGTTGAATATTAAGACGTGAAGCGTCCACTAAGGTTCAGTCGTTAACCAACGGTGAAGGTGAAAACAATAAGTTGTGTTGTCTGTGTTGTTTGTCGAATATTAAGACGAGGAGCGTCCACTAAGGTTCAGTCGGTAGCCAACAGTGAAGGTGAAAACAATAAGTTGTGTTGTCTGTGTTGTTTGTCGAATATTAAGACGAGGAGCTTCCGCTAAGGTTCAGTCGGTAGCCAACAGTAAAGGTGAAGACTGACCTGGATGGTTGATCAACTAACCTGGCCGCATCTATTTTTAAAAATTGTTCAAAGTCCATGTCGGCTGCCTCATGGTCATCGTAGATGTGTTTTAAATTGTTTTCTTCTTGTTTGACTCAGAAGCGTCCACTAAGGTTCAGTCGTTAACCAACAGTGAAGGTGAAAACAATAAGTTGTGTTGTCTGTGTTGTTTGTCGAATATTAAGACGAGGAGCTAAGGTTCAGTCGGTAGCCAACAGTGAATGTGAAAACAATTAGTACCTGCTAAACTTTAGTCTTTAATAAACACGAGGCTAAACTTCGGTCCTTTAACCAACACAGTCAGTTGTGTAGCACGAAACAATGGCATTCCAAATACTTGAAGATACAGTGACCTCCAATAAGAAGTTTAAACTTGATAGACGAAGCGTATGCTTTAGACTACAAGATATACCTGACGATGTCAACGATCCAGAGAAGTGGGTCAAAGATCGTATTAAAGATATTGTGAGTCATATAGTCCATGATGTCGATCCCGAAGACAGAGTGGGGTTTACCTTTAGCTCGGAAGGTTTCGACAAGGGGGCTGCCCATCTCCCATTTCGTAAAGCAAAGAATGTTGTTTTCGAAGACGTCTGGCACCTACTGAGTAAGATATACCAGAGTAAAGGACCTGGTTTTCGTTCTGATACATTTAGAATGACGATGACTCAAGTGAAAACCGCTAAGCCTTTAATACATGTCAATTAAATATCTTATCTTTACAGACATATGTACCAGATATCAAGTTGTTTTCAGTCTGTGTTCCACCAAAGTCCACCAAGTATGTAGCGGTTGTAGGCGTTAGTTGAGATGTTGCTTCCGACACATCTAGGGGGCCGGTATTCCGGCCCCCTAGATGTGACTCTAAGTGGGCTCCTTCGGTTGGAACATTTGGCATATCGGTATTCCGATAACCCAAATGTTCCTTTAGCTGACTGTTGTAATAGGCAATCAACTCTTTAGTTTTCTTATTTTCCAACCAATGACACATAAAGCCACATCTCAAGACAGTTAGTTAAGAGTGTTGTATGACTAAGATTACTCTTGAAATATTTAGAATATCGGTATTCCGGCTACCTAAATGCTTCTTTAGCTGACAGTTGTAATAGACAATCAACTCTTTAGTTTTCTTATTTTTTCATATATCACACTTTTTAATTTTATTTTACACTATCGAAAATTAAATTATGTCATCCTACGGAAATAACACCCAGATTACATTCCAAGGTCACAAACACCAACTGACAGATCTCATTTTACTGTAAAGACAGACAATTTTCAAATTAGTTAACTTGCTGTAGTGTACACTTGAGTAAATATATTATATTTTTATATTTTACCACTGTTTTTATTATTAATAACACCTTGTCCATACCTGACTCCCAGCAAAATAATTCAATCTATTTGCATTTAAACACCGTTATAATTATGTCCAGGGTTGACTTAAATGTCCAGAGGTAGACTTGACTGTCCATAGTAGACTACAAAATTTACATGTATTTACGCAGAAATAAAAATTGTTGCATTTTTCATAAAAATGATTGGTTATCCAACAAGCCAAATTTAATACCAAATATACTAAAGTCCAACAAGTATTTAGCGGTTGTTGGTGTTAATTGAAATGTTGCTTCCGACACTTCTAGGGCATCGGTATTCCGAGCCCCTGGAGATGACTCTAAGTGGGCTCCTTCGGTTGGAACATTTGGCGTTATCGGTATTCCGATAACCCAACATGTTCCTTCAGCTGACAGTTGTAATAGACAATCAACTCTTTAGTTTTCTTATTTTCCAACCAATGACACATAAAGCCACATCTCAAGACAGTTAGTTAAGAGTGTTGTATGACTAAGATTACTCTTGAAATATTTAGGATATAGGTATTCCGGCTACCTAAATGCTTCTTTAGCTGACAGTTGTAATAGACAATCAACTCTTTAGTTTTGTTATTTCCACCCATTAACACATAAAGCTACATCTCAAGACAGTTAGAGTGTTGCATGATTAAAATTACTCTGAAATGCTAGTGGCACCCCATTTTTACCAAGTATGTAACAGCTGTAGGTACCAAGTCAACCCCTTCTACTTGTTGTTGTAATAGACAATTAACTCTTTGGTTTTCTTATTTTATATCTCATAAACATAAAAGCTACACTTCAAGATACTTAGTTTAACTGGTCACATGGCTAAGATTACTCTGAAATGATAGAGATGTGTTGGTTTAGGGCAATTCAAGACTGTTCTTCAAGACATATTTACTTTGGTTTGTTAGGTACGCTTGACAGCTGCCTGTGCCGTCAACTTCAATAAGTCTAAGAGGGTGTACTAAAATTTGTCTGTAGCACGCATCACTTGATGTAGTCAACATTTAAATACGCCATTGAATACTGGTCCTCATGGTAAGCTTGAAAATTTCTCTGAAAGTAACTTCATTAAGTCTAAGAGAGAGTGTGTTGTTTTTAGATGTTAACACAACTTGTTTTGATTTCCTTAAAAACTATATTTCTTTCTTCTGTTCAACAAGACGATTATTTTGAGGTGTCACACATGTATGTAGCTCTAAGAATAGCTATACCGGAAGTGTCTACCGGAAGTAACATTTTTATTGGATATGTTAATAGAGTTTGACTTGCTGAACACCGTGCATGTGTTGGTTCTATCGTACATCTCGCCGATCTTCCGAGATAAGGGTTTGAAGTTTTTTATCTCAGTTTCTTGTAGACCTTGTTACGAAACATACATTTTTGAAGTCGGTTCCTTTCTATCACTTTCCGTTGAAAAGTTATAACGATTTAAAGTTTAGACCGGAAGTGGCCATTTTATTGTATATTCCAATTTGATTTGGCCTCCTTAACACCGTGCATGTGTTGGTTCTATCGTACATCTCACGGATCTTCCGCGATAAGGGTTTAAAGTTTTTTATCTCAGTTTCTTGTAGAGCTTGTTATGAAACGATATATTTTTGAAGTCGGTTCATTTCTATCACTTTCCGTTGAAAAGATATAACGATTTAAAGTTTAGACCGGAAGTGGCCATTTTATTGTATATACCAATTTGATTTGGCCTCCTTAACACCGTGCATGTGTTGGTTCTCTCGTACATCTCACGGATCTTCCGCGATAAGGGTTTAAAGTTTTTTATCTCAGTTTCTTGTAGAGCTTGTTATGAAACGATATATTTTTGAAGTCGGTTCATTTCTATCACTTGTCGTTGAAAAGATATAACGATTTAAAGTTTAGACCGGAAGTGGCCATTTTATTGTATATTCCACTTTGATTTGGCCTCCTTAACACCGTGCATGTGTTGGTTCTCTCGTACATCTCACGGATCTTCCGCGATAAGGGTTTAAAGTTTTTTATCTCATTTTCTTGTAGACCTTGTTACGAAACATACATTTTTGAAGTCAGTTCCTTTCTATCACTTGTCCTTGATTCTTTTGAATTTGACCCTGTATAGGTGCTTTATTGGAACTGACCTTATTTTGGTACTGCCCTGGACGCTTCTGTCCTGATTTCTTTTAATTTGGACGCTTGTGTCCTTGATTATTTTTACCTAAAATAAAAAGGTATTTGGAGACTTGGGTTAAACGATGTTTGATAAGGATAATTGATTTTTAGTGAGCACTGTATTTTCAATGGCACTGGTTACTTTTTCGTGGAAGGACCATGTTTAAGGAGCGGAGGTTAATTGGGGATTTAAATTGTCGAACTAGGCGAATTTAGACATGGTAACGATGTAATAAAACTTTAATAAAATCACTAAACTTAACAATGCTTACAAACTAACTTAACTGAATGAATTTTAAACCCGAACTCTTTACATAGTGAATCTTAATTGAACAGTCTCTCTAATGGTTCTACATAATTAAAAATCACAAGTGTCGCGTCTTTACATCTTAAGAATTCAAACTAGAAGTCTCTCTTATCTTTATCAACAAATACTACTTATAGTTTTTAATCGGTTTACATCCTACATAATTTGCCGACTTCAGCAGTCAGCATTCCTTGTACGCTGCAATTTCACCTTGTGTACTATTAACATAACAATGTGATCGTTTCAATGCCAATGTTATCGATACATTTTTGACCTACAATTATATGCAATATTTACATTACTTGGTGTAGGGTATTTTCCTATAACTAACTTTACTTATAAATTGAATGTTCTTAACAATTATATTTCCACGCCTACTACTGCCCTTCTGCAAACCTTATTGTTCTCTGAACACTTCAAGCATAAAATAATCCTGGTTTGCATAGCCACAGAGGTCATCACAGAAAATTGTGCTGTTGGGGTGAATCTCTAAAGATAGAAAATCATGAATGATAACTACTGCAGGGAATATATCGGGGAGGTGGAATCGATTGAGCATTTGCTGTGCCGGTGTCCAGTCCTGCTAAACCGTGCTCAGACAATGGAACAAGGACTCCTCTATAGGACTAGAGGAAGCGGCTGGGGTGGATATTGATGAGCTTTGCACAGAGCTGGAAATGCTTCAGATTAAGGTCTTAAAAGAGAGGTGATGGAATCACATAAATAAGGTATCACAATGGGCCCGAGGTCTCCGATTGAAAGGTCAGCATTGATGAGCACACCCTTTAAACCTAGCCTAACCTTTGAGTTTTGGTTAAATTCGTTGTTGACATAAAACTGTTGTTAGTTCATGTGGAATACTTCGTATATTATTATGACCACCAAGTGAAGATTGAAACCTGTGATGAGCACTCATAAGTACACTTGGAGAACCCAAATCACCACAACACATCTTTTTAAAGACTTGACGATCGTTTCACTAACAAAGTTAGCGTCATCAGAGGATGAAAAATTCTAAACAACTTACAACTAAACATCACCTTTTATTCTACGTCTTTTTTAAAGACTGATAAAGAGAGGCACGAAAAGTAGATATGGTAGAGAATTAGGGTACGTCAAAAACGTGGCCAAATATAACGGATATTCGGATTGCTTAGTGGAAAAATTAATTAACAGACAGAGAATAAAGAAAATGTTAGTGGAATCCACGACATTAGGCAAAGATAAAATATAAATAAAGTTTGTTTGACTACCATTTGAACCACATATTACAAGGGGTCTCAAGAGCATTTTTAAGAAAGCTGATTTACAGCAAACTTTTTTGACAAAAAATAATTTAAAAATTTGTTAGGTAATACGAAAGATAAATATAAAGCAACTGAAGTTTCGGGTATCTATGAGATAATTGGTAAATATTGCAATGTTAAATACATTGGGTAGACTAAAAGAACCATTAAAACCAGATTCAGGGAGCACCTGGCACAGCTGAGATGGTAATGTAGACGAATCATGCGTTGCACAACATATTTAGTATAATAATCACCACATAGATAAAGAAAATCTGAATCTTATAAAATATGTTAGACAACCAGTGAAGTTAGATGCGTACAAAAGTATTTATATTTCTATGGCAATAAAAAATAAAAGTTTTTTAAACCGAGCTCCGTCCTTTGGACTCTCTCTTTGACACAGGAGAGATTCTGAAACTTGGCAGGCTAAGTGATAAAGGAAGTTCAAAAACCTCGTCCGGCAATTAACATACAATCCACAGAAAATTTGCCTGGGATTTCGCCCCTCTCTTTATCGGTCTGCACCTAAGACATAGTATTAAAGGTGATGTTCAGTTATAAGTAGTTTAGAATTTTTCATCCTCTGATGACGCTAACTTTGTTAGTGAAACGATCATCAGGTCTTTAAAAAGATGTGTTGTGGTGATATTAGGCTTCTTCAAGTGTACATATTATGTTTTCAGATTGTACATTAAATGTGGGGTGGGTTTTTCTTATATTTAAGTAAAAAATTAAAAGAAAATCACTTGGCCAAACCTTCGGTCCTATATACCATGCGCTGTTGGGCACTTGAGGATCCATACTCTGCTTGGAGATCAGTTTGGCAACATTTCCAGGTTAGCGAGGTGAAACTGTTCCCTGGCGTCTGAAATCTTCTCGCTCTTTGGGAACAACTGGTCTATAGGTACATTCGTTTATGTATTGCAGGGTGGCAACCATAAACATCTTATTTAAACAAAAGAACTGTTCAAACAAATGAGCAGTCATTGAAAAAATTGGCCATACATTCAGCTACACAAATTCAATAAACAGGGTTTCCACTCGTCTGGAAAGCCGGGAAGAGTCAGGGAATTTGTAGAAGTACACATTTTGTCAGGGAAATCAGGGAAAAATTGCCTAAGAGTCAGGGAATTTTTTCCCTGTTAGGGAAAAATTATTTGTTTCCTTTTTATGATAAATAATTGAAACAATGTGTTTGCTGTTTGTTCAATTCTGAACCATTCGTTTAACGATTTCTTTTTCCACAAAACCACAATATTTGTTTTTTTTTATTTGGCCTTCATTGGTCATTTTGTATTTGAAATTGGCAAGTGTGTTTTCCAGCCTGATGCGAAGACCTACTGTATTCTGTAGTAGTGTGCTACATATGTTGGGGGTAAATTGTAGTTCTAAGTCAGCGAAACATGTTTTGGCATGTCGGGGAAATCAGGGAAAAGTCAGGGAAATTGATATGTTGTTTTTAGTGGGAACCATGATTAAGAAAAATAACCCTATAGAAATAAAAGTTCCTTTGTCCTATAAATAAGAAAAATTACAATAGGATGTTGAAGGTTGAAGTTAATAAAACCACCGTGGGCATATTTGCCAATCTTACTCTGTTCATACCTTTCTATTTGAAGGTTTATGATTGGCTAATTTGGTCGGTTTGCAAATAAATACGAAGGGTATCAGATGCTGACATTAGAATGGATGGATGGTAAATTATTGGTATTGTTTTCTAGTGTACTGTGTTGATTTAAATTTCATAAACCTGAAATGCCCATATTCAATATAGATGTCGATTCTATATGCTTAGTTTCACTAAAAATTACACAGACACCCTATTAAAAATGTAAAAAATTAACATTTTAGATAAGTTAGCAGGGACAGTGCAAAGACCTCGTCCGGCGATAAAAATACAATACACTGCAGACTTTGCCTGCGTTTAGTTTCCCATTTCAGTTCGGTCTCTTTACCTAAAATCCGGTATATAAGGTAATGTTAGTTTTTAAAGTCGTTAGACTTTTTCATCCTCTGATGACGCTAATTTGGTTAGTGAAACGATCTTCAGGTCTTTTAAAATGTGTTGTGGTGATTTGGGTTCTCCAAGTGTACTTATCATATCTAAATGAATAAATATAAAGCAAAACTTGAACAATCTCAGTACACATTGCTTTCTTTTTAATTATATAAATACCACCCCAAATCACCACATGATGACATTGAACCAACAAAAAAAACTGATTTGTCAAGGTTATTCTCCCCAGTATAGATTATATTCAGTAGATAAAAGTACAACAATAAGTTTTTAGATTTTATATAGTATCTACTAGACCGGCAGTTTTTTTTCATTATGTTTAATACAGTGTGTGCCAGGTTTGTGTTTCAACTTGTAGGAGTATTAATTTACATGGAATAACTTAGTCATTGTTTACATAATAAATGCTGCGAAACCAATCAATAATAGAACTCTCAATTTTATTGGTTAAGTACCTAATAAAATATTTTAAGCACTTCCTGAATCTAAATTCGAAATGTATTCTAATCTAAAAGTAGAAAATGTATATACAAGTCAGGTAAGGTTAGCGGGGCATTCCATTTTCGTGCTTAACTTGTAACCAACCAAATCTAGTTATGAACTTGCCTATCCTGAACTGAGTGTGATTGGCGAATATACCCATTCTAGTTTTACATAACTGTTTATTTTTAATCTGATTCACTAATGTATCTTTTTAGTATTAGCACTATGACAAGTTTGTCGATCATGTTAATGTAAGTTCTGTTTGTTACAGGAGAAAAGGTGGATGCCATATTATTTGATGTTGATAGTAAAGACACTAGTATAGGTATGAGTTGTCCACCACCACAGTTTATTGAAAATGCCACCTTAGATAATGTAATTAAGGCATTATCAAACACTGGTATGTAAAAGTCAATTCATTCTGTATCAAATCCAAATAATCGCTTTAGGAAAACTTACTAGTTATTAGTGAATTTTCGTAGAAAAGATTAACTAATGGGGACATCCCGACTTGAATTTTGAAAAAATGTCTTTAAATGAGCATGAACTAGGACCCCTAGAACCCATATCCGGGGTCAGTTTGAATTTATATATATATATATATATATATATATATATATATATATATATATATATATATATATATATATATATATATATATATATATATATATATATATATTGTGTTTGTGTGTATATAATTATCACACCGATAACTAAAAAAATAATGAGCCGATTTTGATAAAATTTGACAAGTACCTTTCTTTTGTGAGTGGCTTGGATAAGTTCGTTAGCCAGGAAAATCGAACCAGGTCTTCCGGGAAATATTTGGGTTTTCTTTCAAAATAAATTCATATCTCCGAAAATAACAAAGCTATGATAACCAAATTTGGTACGTAGGTGTACGTTATAAGAAGTAATAACACTTTAACAGAAAAATATTTCTATGAAAATTCACTAGCATAACGCACTTGCTGCGTCCAGATTTTTTTAAGTTTTATATTGCCTTAGTATGTGAATATTGTGCAGAATTTTCCCATAGTTATGATCAGTAAAGATGTATCTAAGAACATTTACCTTCTTTCCAGTCGAAACTGTGTATCCAAGGTGTACAAGTGTAGTTGAGGTGTCTGTGTTAGAGAGAATATAATAGTTGTAAATTCTTAGGCAAGAATTTACAACTATTATATATATACAAAAATGCAAGGTAGATGGTCAATTCAGGCAACATAGTTAGTTAGTTGCTCTTTGAACTTGGAGAAAAACTGATTTAATAATGTATTCAATTTGTTTCTTATCTCTTTAAGTCTTACAAGATGTTCTTCTGATATAAAAACTCTTAGAAGGATAAATTCAATTGAAATGTGCTCAGCAAATTCTGATATGAGTTGCAGTTGAACCGGATTATGGTGATCCATATAAGGGACCAACTGAAATTTACACACCCACAAATTGTTGTTATATTATGTTCATGATTTTGATTTTAAAATAAACTGTTTTTTTTTCAGTTAGATCACAATAGTTTTTTCGTTAGTGTTTTTTGTTTAATATGTAAATATATTTTAATTTTCAGGCTGTTTCATTTTGAATATGGTCCTGCGAGATCAGTCTATGAGGCCCTCTATCCTAAAGAACCTAAAAAGTAAATTTAAAACAATTGTGGCTTACAAAGAGGAAGAAGAAGACTTGAATGAAATATTTATATGTAAAGTGGGAAAGATAAGGAACGAAGATTTAACACAGGCTATAATAAATGCTTGTTCAGATTTAAATGCCTTTATAAAGAAACAACCAAGAAAAACTAATGTAGATATAGATATAGACAGTTTTTTGAAGTCCATTAAAATAAACACATAATGCTATATCTTGTTTTTTTTAATTTATTCGATATTGGTTCATCTGTTTCGGTATAACAGCGCTTCTGGAATTATGAGTGAACAAGCTAAATATAACTGTGTGTGTGCATGGCGAGAATTCAGGTCCACATCAGTCACAGCATACATATTACCAGGCAACCAATCAGAAACCAGATCAGGAATTCAGTGCCAGTAATTGTACCCCCCCACTTCCAAATTGACAGTTTATTTGATTTTAATTTTAGCACGCTACATTATAGTTTTATTTTTAATAAACTTCCATTACCGCTACACGTATGAATTTGTATATTGAATCTAGTTGATAGTTAAAAAACAACTTGTCATTAGTCACTAAGTGAAGAACATGGACAAATTGTAAATACATAGTAAGAAAATTAGGAATACTCTTTTTGAACGTCAAGTTTCAAAAATAGCGGAAAAGTCTGGACACAGATAATGCCTTATGGTTTCCATTTTTTTAAACCTATTAAAACCCTTTTAAACCTTTAAAAACCCGTATATCACCTGCATCTGCACCTTTACTACAGACTATTTATGATTTATCCGTTTATGGATTTATTGGCTGAAGAGGAATATTTTTTCAAAAATCAAGTTTGGCATCATTTTACTGAAACTGAAAAAGGGGAGAATAAAGGAACTTTTTGATAAAGTTGAATACTATTGCAAATGAATGGAAGAAAATTCCGCTCGAAATAAATATTGGAGGTAGTTTTATTTGTCTACATTCGGATGAAGCTGTAGAAATGTATATATAACCTGTCTTTAATGTTCCGAAGCTATGAACTTAACCTTTTGCGAGTGTTTTACAGTGCTTAGTGCATGTATTTTTCATGCTATGTAATATGCATGTACCTAGAGTAAGCACCAATTTTCGTTATAGCTATCAACGATTGAATCACTGTTGCTGTATTATTTCATGTTACTAATTTTTTGCAATTTGTACATTTGCCATTGGGCCATAAATAAATAGTAATATTTTATATGCAAATGAATAATACAATGTATTGTACATAAAAGCGTTGCTTCTGCATGTGAGAAATGCAATTTTAATACAAATCTTTAATGAAAACGCCAAAGTATATCAAACTGTCACCATAAGATTTTCTTGAATAAATTAATCAGAAAAACACTATCATTCTTTCCACTACCAATACTTCTGCCAGATCCATGTTTTAAAACCACATTGATATATGTTACAGAGTGACAGGTGACATGTAAAACGTAACCGTAACTCACTGTAACTGACATTTTAAAATAAAATACTGACCAATTCGGGTAGTATCGGAGACTCCCCGACTACGAAATTTATATCTTTTCCTGATTGGTTATTTATCACTCCTATGCTCTGGCTGATGTGGATCTGAATTATCACGTGTGTGTGTGGTGTTTTTGAGACTTTGTCTCATTACTCACAAACTGCCTAACATAACATTAACATGTTTTGTATTGTCATTTAATTTCCACTTTATTGTTATCAGTAGCTTTGTTCTTGCATATACAAAGCAGTAATATATATATATATATATATATATATATATATATATATATATATATATATATATATATATATATATATATATATATACAGGGTCCAGCAAGTTTAGAGGATCACATAATTATCTTCACAACTGATCTACCTATAAATGTCAAATTTGGGATCCATGGATATACCAGTGTTTCGCATAACTGGAAATTAGTTTCATGTATACAGAGTGATCAGTTTCCCTGTCCCACACCAAACTTGTATTTTTTTAAATGGGACACCTATGTTTTATTTTATTTTTTGGTAAAGTACTTCATGGTGAGTAAAATGATGTCCAACAATAGGGGCCTGGGATCAACAGTTTAGAAGTTATTCAATTGCTTGTCTGAAATTTTATTTCGATTCAACACAACAGTGTAGCCATGTCATCGCAAAACCTGTCAAGATCTGGTATTACCATGACTCTTGACTCAATGTAGCATAATAAAATATGGTTATATAGTTTGCGGAAATATCAACTTATACATGGTGTTACATTTTACAAAGCTCAATTTTTCTCAAAAATTTTAAATGGAATACCCTGTATGTGACTACGGCATCAGATAGCGGGTTTAGTAAGCTTTCTCCCAATACCATATTTGCTGGGGTTCAATTGACTGGATCAACACAAACTGATGGATCTATTGTAAAGATCTGGGCTTTCTTCTTTCTAAAGGTTAATTATAATTTCTACAGGCTTTTAATGAAAATTATAGACATGGCATTTATTTTTAACTTAATTTGTAAACAACAAACATTAAATAAAAATAATAGTAGCACATTAATTTAATACATAAACGAAAAAATCAAGAATGTATTAAAATAACAGTTTTAATAACAAAACTCAAATCAGATGCTCGAACACGTTCCCCTCTTGCTGAACGCAAAGTTCTAATCTTTCCATAATTTGTCTATGCGTAGCAGCATGGATCATCTCCCGATCAACATTCTGACATGCATCTAATATCCATTGTTTTAGATTGTGAACGCTAACTACAGGATTTATGCCAAAATCTGGATACACTTGGTCCTTGATGTACCTCCCCCCCCATAAGTCTATGGGAGTCAAATCTCGCGACATTGCAGGTCATCGTATTTGGGCATTTGTACCTATATAATTAGGGCCAAAAACTTGGTCCCAATAGTCCACAACTATCCTGCTGTTGTGAGCTGGACATCCATCCTGCTGAAAAATAGTCCTAGGTTGGACATTCAGTGGAACATCATCCAACCAATCGTCCAGATGGGTGTTTAGGTGATTGAGGTAAGTCGTCCCGTATAATTTTTCTTCAAAAAATACGGGCCTCATCAGTCTGTTATCTAATAGCCCACACCATACGTTGGTTTTATATTCAGTTTAGTGGTTCCTCTAAAAAAAAACAGTGTAGATTTTCCGTTGCCCATCTTACACTTATGCTTATTGAACACACCATTATTTGTGAACATTGACTCATCCGTCCAAAGGATATGGCTTAAAGTTTTATGATCTATATTTAAAGTTTCATTCACCCAATACGAAAACTCTAAGCGGCTCACATAGTCGCCATCTCTGAGGCCTTGGACAAAATGACACCGGTAAGGCTTATAATTACCGTCGTGCCGTTTACGAGGAGGAGGAAGTGTGAAAGCCACAGAACTCTCACTCTATACGGTAGGAGCGTTCCAATCGCCAGGGAGGTAAAATATCTTGGGGTCGTATTGGACTCTAAGCTAACCTGGAATGGTCACATTGGAAAAATACTGCGTAAGGCAGTCATGACCTTAGCCGTCACTAGGCGGCTATATGGAAAAACGTGGGGACTAAGACCTAGTATGGCCCACTGGCTGTACACAAGGGTGGTCAGACCATCGTTAACATATGCGGCACTGGTCTGGTGGCCTAAGGTGACACAATCCAGTGCCAAACAAAAACTAGGCAAGATCCAAAGGATGGCTTGCCTAGGCATCACAGGGGCCATGTCTTCAACCCCAACAGCCGCCATGGAGGTGTTGCTGGATCTATCCCCCCCCCCCCCTACACTTAGTTATTATGGGAGAGGCCAGGCTAGGACTATACAGACTAGCCTGCAATGGTAGACTGAAGATCAACCCAGGCTTCAGGGGCCACTGCAAAATTCAGGAGATCGTGAAGGAGCCCATGCTTGAAATGAGGTCAGACTTCGCGAGCCCGCGAATGTGCAGGGAAAACAACTTTACAGTGGAAATCCCTGATCGCGAGGCATGGCGGGAGGAGACGCCGGGCATGCCACGGGTCGCGCTCGTCTGGTTCACGGACGGATCTGGCGGGGAGCGTGGGACGGGGGCAGGTGTTTACTCGGAAGGACCGAGGGTAAGTCATAGTATTTCCCTCGGAGCCCATGCAACGGTGTTTCAGGCCGAGATGTACGCCATCCTGCACTGTGTGCGGGAGAACAAGAGGAGGGGTTACATCAACAAGCGGATCCTCATAGCCACAGACAGCCAGGCAGCCCTTAAGGCACTAAGTAGCCCACGGGTAAATTCCTGGCTGGTGAGTGAGTGCCGAGACGAGACGAGCGACCTGGCTGGGCAGAATGAGGTGACCCTCATCTGGGTGCCGGGTCACTCGGGGGTTAAAGGCAATGAAGAAGCTGACAGTCTCGCGAAGAGAGGGTCAGCAGAACCATTTATGGGACCAGAACCGGCTCTGGGCGTGTCAAAGAGCACTGCCAGGGGAGCCATTAAGTCCTGGGTCAGAAACCAACACAAGGTGTACTGGGCGGACTGTCCAGGGCTCAGACATGGGAAGTCAATAATTGACGGACCCAGTTCAAAGAGAGCTGTGGAGCTGCTAAACCTTAGCAGAGGACAGCTCAGAAACACAACAGGTCTCTTGACGGGACACATGGCCGTCCAGAAACACCTGCATAAAATGGGGCGGTTCGAAGGGGACCTCGCATGCAGACTCTGCGGCGAGGGGGAGGAATCAGCCCAGCACATCTTGTGTGAGTGTATAGCTCTGGACCGGAAAAGACAACTGATCTACGGTCACTCTAGACCGGAGACAGAGCAATATAAAACTTCACCCTACCAATCGCTGTGCAGACTAGTTCAAGGCACAGTGATCTTGGAATGGGTGGAGTAAGACTAAGGGTATGCACAATCAACCAAGGGTTGCGGTGCTATCGGGGCGGCAAGGCCGCGGACGAGCCCTGAGGGAACAAAAAAAAAGGCTTATAATTATACATTTTTATTATTCTGCGAACACTTCTATTTGAAATATCGGTTACTGAAGCTAGTTGTGTTGCTGGTAAACCTAGGTTTTCTTGCAAATGAAATAAAGTATTTTACGAAATTTCTTCATTGGTAATTGGCTTTACGTGAGTTATTGGCTGATTTCCTATTACACTTCCGAATTGTGAAAATGTATTGTAAATACGCAGAAATGTTCAATAATCCAGGTGTCATCGCTCTGGGTACCGATCCCTAAATACTTATTGTAACAATTAAATGGAAACTCGGTGTAAATGAACAGAAAAATGTACCTGTATCTTCGCGATGTACGGGTCGCCACTTTTTGGCATTCAATATAAGTCTCCAACATATCCTTTCTCTCCTGAACTGAATAATCCATACTGAATGCAGACATCGATTAATTACTGTATTGACAAAAATAATCCAATACACGTAGTTACACTATTTTGTTGTTAAACTAGTAAAATAGCCTTATTATTTTTAATAAAAGTTCAGTAGTTTGTTGCTAGGCAACAACTTGAGCGTTTCAGTGATAATTATTTTAAATCGGAATTATTCTGAGTATGTAAAATCTATGCTGCTACCCTTAGGCAAATCATACGAAGATTAGACTTGTTATTAAAACTGTTATTTTGCTAAGTAGTTGATTATTTCAATTATTTGAAATTTTTCGTTTATGTATAAAATTAATGTGGTACTATAACTTATATTTAATTTTTGTTGTTTATAAATTAAGTTAAAAATAAATTTCACCATACTATTATCTAAAAAAGATGTAACAATTTACAAAAAAAAAAGAAAGAGAAAGGTATACAATCAAAACATTCTGTGTAGATAACAGAATCTATTGTATTATAGACCAAGATTGAGTTTTTTGGCGCAAAATGGTCATGAAGTACCAGAAAAAATATTTTGAAAATGTTAATTTTCCTTCTTAAAACGTCGGAGTCGGGATTTAAAACGTCAAAATTGGCAAGATTTAGACAAAAACCTGAAATGGATATGGATTATGTACAGAAAATGTCGCAAGAAACGTGTTTTACAAAGCCTTAAGTTTCAGCTTCAACTGTAATTGTTGTTCATTTTACCAAAATATTTGCAGAAGCATAGTTTCAAATATACCCCATCTCTGATACTTTGGCAGTAGCTTTAGTTATAGAGCGTATGGTTTAATAGTCTGTACTTTTTAGCTAATTTTCGTAGAAAAAATTCGCTATGGCAGAGACTGCGACTTTTGAATTGTGAGAAGATTTCTTCAAATGAGGCCTCCTAGAACCCACATATACAGGTGACGTATTTCTAAGGTAAAGCTCAATATATCCGTTATATCGAGAAAACGAGAAAAAATTGTATACGTTAATTATAGGGTGTCTTGTGCTGCATCTTAGAAAATTATTTTAGTAATCACAGGTGACCCATAAGTCGTTGGTGATCTAATTTTTTTTTTTTGTTAAATCGAACACCCCTATTTTATTGCATTTTCCATCAAATTATAATGCATGTTTGTAAGAAAAAAAATTGATAGTGTTCATAGTTTTCGAGTTATTTCAATTGTTTTGCAACTTTACACATTTTTGGCGCATATCAAAAAGTACCATCAGCGTTTTTACCCATAGATAGTGGCTTCAGAGTTGCTTGCGTTTATATTGTTTGTTAATGTTTGTACTTTTTCAAACAATAAAGTTATTTTGATGAAATGTGGTACATTATTTCTACTATATAGGTTTATACATTTCAAATTTTATATTTAGATTCTGGACTTATTTGGATAAATATAAAATGAAGGCAACAATTGAAATTGAATATAGAATGAATAACTGGTGAAGTAAATTTGATTAACTTGATCTATCAAAATTTAAGCTCTCAGTGTCAGATTGTGTGTTTTGGAGACAATAATGTTTGGAACCTACCTTAGAAATTGCATTAGAGGCAATCACAAGTATATAACTTATTTAGCAACTTGTACAATTAATAATTCTAAGGTAAAACATACAAGGATATACTCCAGACTGAATTTATTAGCAAAAGCCCTACACGTTTCGGCTCATAATACAAGCCATCTTCAGGGGCTTCCTGAAACATTACATAAAGTGGTTCTCTCAGAAACAAAGTTTCTGGTAGGTCGGCAAGTATCCCATGACACAATTCTAAACAGTCTTACAAGCAAAGTACATAGAGATTAAAGTCAAAACTAACATATTTTATAACAGTTACACTGTATGTTAATGTAACTGTTATAGAGTATGTTAGTTTTGACTTTAATTTCTATGTAGACTTTGCTTGTAAGACTGTTTAGAATTGTGTAACTGCTTGTGTCATGGGATACTTGCCGACTTACCAGAAACTTTGTTTCTGACACAACCACTTTTTGTAATGTTTCAGGAAGCCCCTGAAGATGGCTTGTGATATGAGCCGAAACGCATAGGGCTTTTGCTAATAAATTCAGTCTGGAGTATAGCCTTCCCTGTTTTACCTTAGAAGTATGTCTATCCCAGACGTTGTGACGTTCAGAAGTTCTACAATTAACTTCAATAAATAATATTATTGTTATAAAAAAGGACAATGGACGAGTTCACCAGTTTGACATAACAATGCAGCACTGGCAGCTACTGGCGCCTGCTGAAAGTGATTAAAAACATTTTAATGAAAATCCACTACCATAATGCACTTGCTGCTCTAATGTAGCTACATACCTAAAGTTTTGTTTTACACAGTTTTAAAGGGAGGACTGGGACCGTAATCAAACGACCCTGTTGAGAGCGGACCTCTGCTGGTACTCTGATGGCTCCAAAACCAATTTGGGAGTAGGAGCTGGCGCATATGGGGGCAGCACCGATGCTAGACTATCAGCTAGCCTCGGTAAGTACGCAACCATACACCAGGCAGAAGTGTATGCCATCGAGATGTGTGCAAGGGAAAGTTTAAAAAACCTGGATACACACAAATCGATAAAGATATATGCAGATAGCCAAGCTGCAATAAAGGCTCTTGGTTCCTACCGGTGTAATTCAAAGACGGTATGGAGTTGTAAATCTGCCCTCAACGAATTGGGCAGCTGTAATGAGGTGTCGCTGATCTGGATACCGGGTCACTCGGACCATGACGGCAACGTTGCGGCGGACGCGCTTGCCAGGAGTGGGGCTCAGAGTGACTTTGTTGGACCAGAACCGGTGCTGGGGATAACATCTTGCACAGCAAAACGCACCTTAAAGACCTGGACAGAAAGAATGACAATCCAGTATTGGCAAAATCTTCCAGGATTAGCCCATTCTAAGGCCTTCATAAATGGACTGTCTGAGTCAAGGGCTAAGAAACTTCTAGAGTTGAACAGACAATAACTGAGTACTCTAGTAGGCCTGTATACAGGACACTGCCGCTTGCGTCACCACATGCACCGTATTGGGGTCGGTCAGGAGACTGAGTGCCGGCTGTGTATGGAGAATGAAGAAACAGCAGAGCACGTGCTGTGTTACTGTCCGGCAGCGGACAGGACTAGATACCTGCTCTTTGGCAAGGTAAAGGTTGCTCCAGAAGATCTGGATCAACTTTCGCCCACAAAGATTATCGACCTCTGCAGGAGGCTGGATTTGTTGGGCGAAATATAGACTTTAGGCGTGAGCCACAATAGACCTTAAGGTCGCGGTGGAGCGACCGATATGGACCACTCACATACAAACCTAACCTAACCTACACAGTTTTGAAAACCGTATTAGGTAGGTGACGCCCCCCTATTGTCCATACACTGAATAAGCCGATTTCTGGCGTTTGTCATGACCCTTACTAGCATAGCAGCAGGTATTTTGACAATTTCTGCCCGGATGTTGCCTTTCAAGTCTTGTAGGGTCCTTAGACGGTTGACATAAATGCAGTATTTAAAAAAACACAAAAATCGCAAGGCGCCAAATTGGGGGAGCTGGCTGGCCACTTCAAATCGCCCCTTATTGAGACGAGACGCTCCGGGAAGTGTTGCCTCAAAATAGCCATCGATGCCCTTAAAGTGTAAGCTGTTGCTCCGTCCTGTTGGAACCAAATGTCTTCTAAGTCCAATTCCCACGTCTGAGGAAAAAATTTCTCCATGTTCATATACCGATCTGAATTCAATGCCAGTGTGACCTCATTTTCTTCAAAAAAAACAGGGACCAACAATCCCAGCTGAGGAAATTGTACACCACACTCTGACTTTAGGTGAATGCAAAAGCCTTTGATGCAATTCTCGGGGATTATATTAGTTTGGATTAGATTTTACAAGGGTAGCATTTTCATCAGCTACATGCATTGATCATGTGTTGGTTAATGATCTGTTTGACACTTTGCGTGTGGAAAACTTCGATCCTGGTTTATCCGATCACAATTGTCAGATTATACAGTTCCTGGTTGATAGGGAAGCAGTCCCCAAGAGACTTTCTTATTTTAAAAATTTCTCTCCGTGCAACATTGACTCTTTTCGTTTATGCTTGGAAAAAGAAACCTGGAGGGAGGTGTACGAGTCTAGGTGTCCAGACAAAGCTTTTGAATTCTTTTTCCACACCTTTTATTACTATTTTGACCTGAGTTTTCCATTGCGGAGATACTCACGGGATTATTTTCGGGGCAGGACCAGAAGAGGGGACAATTGGTGGTCCTCTGAAGATGTTATTGCTCTTAGAGACAAATTAACCTTGGTACATGATCTGTGTAAACAGCATCCTGAGTTTGCTGATTTAAAATAACTCCTAAATGGGCAGTATAATGAGCTTTTGAAATCTAAAAGGCAACACTTTCATGATCAGAAAGTCGCAAATTCCACTAACAAGGCAAAGACAATGTGGGGTATTGTTGGAAGGTTTCGTAATAGGGTGAGAGATTCAAATGATTTGCGAATAAAAGTGGATGTAGTACAGCTTGCCCATCAGAATTTGGCTGACTTTTTAAATCACCAGTATACTACCATGCATCTTGATGATGATACCTTTGTGGATTGGAATTTTTTTGGAGTCCTGTGTGCCTTTTGTTGACGCATCTTTTTTCCTTTCCCCAGTAATTGATGTTGATATTGTGGATATTATTGGGGGTCTTAACTGTTCCAGTTCATCGGGTTGTGATGGTATTTCTAATAATTTGCTTAAACAAGTAAGTGATCTTATCTTGCGGTGCTATCGGGGCGGCAAGGCCGCGGACGAGCCCTGAGGGAAAAAAAAAGTGATCTTATCTGTGGCCCAATTGCTTTTGTTGTCAACTTGAGTTTCGAGATGGGTAGGTTTCCTAGCAAACTTAAAGAGGCTTTAGTTTTCTTATTATTCAAAAAAGGAGACCCTGAAAGTTTCTTGAATTATCGACAAATCAGCCTGTTAACCTCTTTTTCAAAAATCTTTGAAGGTGTTATTAATAATCAGTTGCGTAAGTTCTTCTCTGCAAATTCAGTTTTTTCATTGTGGCAGCATGGCTTTACTGATGATAGAAGTACCAACACAGCCTTATATGAGTTCATATTTCAAATTGTAGAGTCAATAGATAAAAAGGAACCTTGCTTGGGACTGTTTTTGGATTTTTCAAGTGCCTTTGCTGCAGTTGATCATGACATTCTATTGAGCAAATTATTTAGATGTGGTATTAGGGGAGGGCCTCATCAGTTATTATCTTCATATCTTCAGGGCAGGAGTCAGAGGGTAAGGCTTTCAGATGGCACTGTAAGCGAACCACTGCCGATTAAATTGGGTGTGCCTCAGGGCTCAATTTTGGGGCCATTATTTTATCTGATCAATGTCAATGATCTTCTTCTTTACATTCATCACATTTTAGGCATAACAGTTGTGTTATGCAGATGACACAAATATTCTTATCAGGGCAGATAGTTTCCATGAACTGACCCAGAAATGTAGCTTGGTGTACGAAAGGGTGAATGTATGGGCTGGCAAGAATAAATTAGTCTTAAATCACGAAAAAAACTGTGAAAATTTGCTTTCGATCAGGTGGTATGAGATGTGTTGATGATATGGTTTACGGTTTTTCCAGTCATGTTAAGATGTTGGGCGTATTTATTGACAGTCATATGCGCTGGCTACCTCATGTCGATTTTCTGTGCACTAGATTGAGGCGTTGTGTATATGCAGTGAAATGTTTAAAGAATGTCTGCGGTGAAAGCACCCTGTTGAGTGTATACCACGCCTGCTTCGACTCACTTATGCGCTATGGAATCATTTTTTGGGGTGCTGTGTCTGACTCTAATCGTGTCTTTTTAATACAGAAATTGATTGTTAGAATGGTGGCTGGTGCGGAGTTTCGTGAATCATGTAAACCTTTGTTTAAGAAGTATTCCATTCTCACCTTTTACGACGCTTACATATATGAAATTTGTTGCTTTGTTCATAAGAATTATCATTACTTCACAGGAAATCAAATTTATCATGGTTATGCTACCAGAAATAGAGACATTTTGAGGCCTAGTGCACATTGTACTGCCCTATACCAGAAGAATGTTTATTATAATGGATGTAAATTTTATAACCAACTGCCATCTGCTGTGAAAGCCTCTAATACTTTTTATACTTTTAAGCACACCCTAAAAAATTTTCTGTTGGAAAAGGCCTGTTACTCTCTCGAGGACTTCTTTGTTTAGATTAAGTGATGTGCTTCATGTTTGTACCGTGCTATATTTTAAATTTTAATTTTACTGATGTATCGCTTATACTGACATTATCACGAACAGATTTTATGCTGTATCTGTGAAATAAATATCTATCTATCTATCTTTTATTGTGAGTGGGCTATTCTAGTCCCTCCACCGCGACCTTAGGACTATTGTGGCTCACGTCTAATTATTTAGATTTCACCCATCAATTCCAGCTCCCTGAGGAAGTCGATCTTTTCTTGAGGGTGAAAGTTTGTTTGGCAGGTGTACTCCCATCTGAGTGAAGTCACTTGCCCGTTTCGAAGCTTAAAGAGAGATAACCTCTCTCCGAGTTCGTCTGGACCCGACATCCATCAGTGTTTGCCTCGAGGCAGTATCATGAAGTCCCGCTCTCAAGCAGCATCTAATCTCCAGTTGTAATATACCCCTAGCGATCTCAGCTCCCCTCAGGCTCTTCCAAACCTGACACCTAACAGTGTTAAGACTCAAGGCAACATCCCATCGAGTCCTGCTCTCGAGAATCACCCCAGCGAGGCCGTCCGTCCGTTTCGTAGCACACAGTATGAGCTCCAAACTCCGAGTGTTTACCACTGATCAGAGATCAGAGCACCCCGGGATGTCTGGACACACGACACGGCTCAATCCAGGGCGGTATCATCTGGAACACTGCTACCGAGTAACAACCAAGCGAGGCCAATTGTCAGTCTCTGAGGCCACAGTGGAGGTGCCAAACTCCGGGTGCATATCACTCCCCAGAGATGTCTGCCTCACCTGCACCAGACCCCCGCCAGTGTTTCATTGACTCAAGGCAGTCCCACCCTCAAGCAGCATCCAGGCGGGGTGGTTAGCCTGTATCGATGCCCACAGAGTAGGCCCAAGTCTCCAGGTGTAATCCACCCCTAGAGACCCCAGCTACCTCCGGGTTCATCCAGGTCCAACACCTGCCAGCGTTAGCTTAAATTTCACCCAACAAATCGAGCTTCCGACAGGAGTCGATACCTGCGAGGTGAAACTTTGTTTGACAGATGTACTGCCATCTAAGCGAAGTCGCTTGCCCGTCTCAAAGCCCAAAGAGAGATAACCTCAGAGTTCGTCTGGACCAGACATCCTTCAGTGTTTGACTCGGTGCAGTATCATGAAGTCCTGCATCCGAGCAGCATCCAAGTGAGGTCGTTTGTTTGTTTCGAAGCTCACAGAAGAGGCCTCAACCCTTAGTTTTATTCCACCCCTAAAGATCTTAGCTCTCCTCCGGGTTCGTCTAGACCCGACACCCACCAGTGCTAGACTCAAGGTGACATCCCATCGAGCCCAGCTCCCGAGCATCGCACAAGCGAGGCCGTCCGTCCGTTCCGAAGCACACAGTGGGGGCCCCAAACTCCGGGTGTTTACCACTCATCAGAGTTGTCAACCCCCTACGGGTCGTCTAGACACACGACACCCGCCAGCACTCAACCCAAGGCGGCACCCATCCGAAACCCCGCTCCTGAGTAACAACCAAGTGCGGGCAACCATCCATTTCTAAGCCCACAAAAAAAAAGCGTCCTCTGGAACGTTTTCGGGAAGCGCCTAACATGCATTCCTTTGAGCACTGAAGTCGGCGTTCGGAGAGTTCTAAGAAAGACTAACTGAAATAGGTGTAATGGTATGATACAAGAGATATATAGGAATATATAGGAACAAAACAAATAAATGCTGGATTCAAATATAATACTATATTTACTTGCAAATTATATACATATTTTTTATTTTCAACATATTTTTTGTTATCAGCTTAATATATTGTCTACAAAAAGAATTTATCACAGCACACCTAACAGGAATTCAATAAGAACACATCAATAAACATTTAAAAAAAATAACAATAGTCCACTTCTATATCAAGCAAACAAAATATATGTGACATTTTCATTTTACTTCTAGTATATCAGAAACCCAAATACCAACCAAAGCATGTTTATTTCGGTTCAGCTTTTTCCTACACAATAATTTTAGTTAACCACATGTCAGAAATCTGTAGTTGATGATACAGTTTGGTTTCTATCATACCTGTTTCACCCGACTGTGATATTTTGTAGTGTAACTTTTTTTAAAATAGAACAGTGAGTTAACAAGACTTTTAAATAGTGTTAAGGACAGTTTACTATTACTAATAAGTATATCATACTAGTTAAGTAATACGGATTTATGCATTTTTATGTAATAAGCAAAAAGTACATACTTTTATAAGGTATTCCTGTAAATAAATGTCAAAATATAAGAGTCAATTATTTACAAATATTAAGTAACTTATCTTCTAGTAACCTAGTCTCAGAAGTTAGCCTTATTTCAAGGGAAAAATTATGTTAGTCTCTGATTTTGCTTTTTTTAGAAAATATATATGAATATACTTGTGTTCAGTGTTCATAAAATATTTAAAAAAAGCTAGTCAATAAATGGTAGAAAAGCCTCAATTGAGTTAGCTCCATTTAAAAAGAAAAATTAAATTTTGGTCTTCATTTGTCTGAAAATATCTAGACATGAACTCGTTTTCAGTGAAATATGGCTTTTTAATTCTTTAAAACCCTTTATCTACTGTATTGGGAAATTCCCACTGATAGGTATGCAATCATTACTTAATTGGTTGACCATAATCAGAAAGCCTATTTTATTTAAAACACCATTTTAGTTTTTTTGTTGGTAAAGCCAAAAAATACATTGCTTCATACAGTGTGTCCCAGATTGGTGGTGCATGTATTGCTATCTCGGTTATTATAAGAGCTACAAAGTCGCTTAAATGGGTTATGTTTCTGAGGATTCAATTACCATTTCAGAACTGCCACACATTTTACCAATTGTTTTTTGTTTTTGAAATAATCCCGAAAAACCAAAATGGTGCGTTTTTGACAAACCCCTGTGTCTTGGTTATCTGAGAACAGAGAATACATTATTTTGGTTTAGACATTTTAGGGGCACTTTTTTAAGGTCTGCAAGAAAAAATAAAACAAAGGAATATCGTTTTACCGTTTTCAAGATAATGATTATAACTTTGTTTTTTCTTATGGGCGCCATATTGGATTTTTATTGCATTAAATAGCATTTTTAATTCTCTGTTCAAAAATGTATCACAACATGGTATTTTATTTCGAATAAATACTGAAATAAACAAATCTAAACATTTCCTAATGAATTTTGGTGATGTGCTCAATTTGGTGTAGTAGGTGAGCAAACAATTTGTTTATCTTATAACTGTCAAATTAGCTTTAATTTGAAGTGTCTTCTGTATTGTTTTGATTGCATATCATTCATTCAATTCGAATTTGTTAATTGCTTCTCTTTGGTTCAATTTAATTTCCATTACGTTGATATTATTTTGAAATACCCGATCATTAGACATGGCTTTTAATTATACTAATGAAGAAAAATTAGACATGTTAGAAACCTACTTCGTAACGCACATAAACTCTACAGCGGCTGCCGAAATTTACGAAAATAAAGACATCTTAGGGACCTGGTAC
This sequence comes from Tillus elongatus, assembly GCA_964006375.1. Classification (NCBI taxonomy): domain Eukaryota; kingdom Metazoa; phylum Arthropoda; class Insecta; order Coleoptera; family Cleridae; genus Tillus; species Tillus elongatus. Next base: position 132,706,801 of record OZ023265.1, on the reverse strand, counting down.
TAAATTTGCTTATTTATGGGAGCTTTGTAAAACTCAGAAATTGTTAAATATGATGTGGAAATTCAGGAGAGAATTGATGCTGTGTTACAATACACTGATAATAACTCCACATCATTGGTTAGAAATATTGGTAATGAAATGGATACCCCTAAGTCATCCGCTCATCGAATACTGGACGTTAATAAATACAATCCATACAAGTTTAGAATAGTACAAGGTTTATCGGCAAATGATTTTCCCAAAGAGTAAGATTTTGTGATTGGCACATTCAAAATATGCGAGAAAATCCCAATTTTTCCATGAAAATATTATGGACTGACAAAACTCGATTTTCCAATTGCGGAGTTTTCAACAGACATAATACCCATCACTGGGCTATAGAAAACCTATGGCTAACCTCACCAAGACCATTTGAAACAACATTTGGATTTAATGTTTGGTGCGGTATAATAGGTCACTATAAAATGTAATCTGAATTTAAACATGAAATTATTCAAATTATTACTTTCAGCAAATCCATCAATTGGACCATTCATTTTTAAGTTCAATTTGAATGCAGTACGATATCTTCAGCTCTTGCAAGAGCAAATAATGCCAGCTGTAAGGGCAGCTGTGGGGAACTTGATCAAACTTGGTTTATGGACGATAGTTGTCCAGCTCATAAAGCCATGATAGCAAATTTTGCAAGAGCAAATAATGCCAACTGTAAGGGCAGCTGTGGGGAACTTGATAAACTTGGTTTATGGACGATAGTTGTGAAGCTCATAAAGCCACGATAGCAAAGAATTATTTAGGAGAAAAATTTCCCAATAGATCAATTGCGAATAATGGCGATATTTTGTGGGCTGCTAGATCCCCTAATATAAATCCCCTTGACTTGTTTTTATGGGAACACATTAAGAACAAACTTAAAACACAAAGTTCCTGAAAATGTTGCAATTTTAAAGGAAAGGGTCCGAAACGCTATGGGTGCATTAAACAGAAACACATTAATTAGGGCAATAAACTTTGCAAAATCGTTGTCAAATATGTATTGATCATGTGGTGACCACATAAAACAATTTCTTTAAATGGAACAGTTCATATCCAGAGTTCGTTTGTATAAGGTTATATTGTAAATTGTCCAAAAATTACTGTAAAATGCCTGTTTTTACATTCGTTCAATAAATTTTATCCATAATAATGCAAGAATAATTTCTTAATTGTCTACCTAGTGTAGAGTGAAGCATTCAATCGCCTATTGAAGTGAGTGAATACGGATGAAAAACTGGACGTTATCGTGAACCAGAGCCTAACTAGATTAACAATTTTTCTTTGCGAGTTACAGGTAACAAATTTTTTTTATTTCTGTAATAGAAAATACCATGTTGTGATACATTTTTGAAAAGGGGGATAAAAATGCTATTTCGTGGAATAAAAATCCAGTATGGCGTCCAAAATAAAGAACAGCCCATAAATGTCTAAAGCATAATACCATATGTTCTCAGATAACCGAAATATGTCAAAACCGCGCCATTTTGGTTTTTCACGATTATTTCAAAAATAAAAAACAATTGGTTACATCTGATGGCAGTTCTGAAATGGTAATTGAATTTCGAGAAACATACCCCATTCGAACGACTTTGTAGCTCTTATAATAACCAAGATAGCAATACATGCAGCACCAATCTGGGATATATATATATATATATATATATATATATATATATATATATATATATATATATATATATATATATATATATATATATATTCAGAATTGTAGTCAGTAAATTCTTGAGATTTGTATACATAAGTGGTCATATGTAATGATGTGTGTATATTTTAAGTAAAACTATTTTTAGTGTTTGTAAATTGCAAAGCAATATATAGCAAGGTATAACAATAATAATAATTTGTAATAATAGAAAATCATTCATGGATATAATTTTATGTACATCAGCATAGGTGCAAAATTAACACAAATATAGATTGTTTAACGGTCGCCTTCACGAATAAAATTTTAACGCATAATACATGACAAGGGTACCCGGGTACCTGCAATAATTATTGTCCTACAATTCTAGAAATCATTAGTTTTCTAATTCTTATAAATAGTTATAGTTATAATGTCACATCTTGTGTTCCAAGAAAAGTTTTATGAGCCGTTTCGGCTTACATACTTCCGCTCAGTGTTTTGTTGACAACAACGGATTCTGCATTTCGGAGAATTGTTTTCGTGATCCGATATTTGTGTGGATGCTAGAGCATTTATTTAGTCTGTTGTCTACCGCTGACTAAACAACACTATTTTCGATTGGAAATTGTACTGTGATGAGTGAATTTTCGGAATGGCAGAAAAATGTAGGGAAGTTTCCAGTTCTGAATTCAAACGGTACGTAGATTATAAAAGTGATAAATGATAATAAACTACATTTTTGTTGTAATTTTTGACATTTTTACTATGTACCTGATTATTTACAGAATGAGTTATGAACAGCAAGTAAGTTATCTTCAGGAATTAAATGCTATGGAATCTGATTCAGAGAGTGATAACGACAATGAACAAATTGAAGACTCCGAATTAGAAGACGAATATTTACCGCCTTTGTTGTCATCAACAAATAGCCAAGCAGAAGAATCAGACAGAAGATGTTTTTCTTGACACTGAGAATGAAATTGAAATTGCTGAGGAAGACAATTCTGAAGATAAGCAGCTAGAGGTTGAGGTTGATAATTGTAATGACCTAGTTTTGCGTTTTAAAAACGGAACTATCTGGCAATCCAGTCCCCCAATGCCTGCTCGTCAAACGCCGTCACAAACCATTTTGCGAAAAAAATCTGGACCTTTGAAAACAACAAATTCCCTCTCAGTTCGGGAAACTTTCGCATGCATTTTTACTCCAGAAATGTTTGCAACATTATAATTCGAGAAACAAACCGCAAAGCCAAAACCATCCACGCGGAGTGGAATAAACAGCATTCCAACAAACCACCAAAAATTTGGAAACCTCTCACACAAGAAGAATTTGATGGTTATCTCGGGATACTGATTACTGCTGGAGTGTGACACTCTAAGAAAATCTGAGAGACTTGTGGAAAAGTGATGCTTACCCATTGTACCGTGCGACAATGTCAGTCAACAGATTTTATTCCATCCAAAGATTTGTACGTTTTGACAATATAAATACCAGAACCGATAGATAGAAAACTGATAAAGCAACTGCTATCTCAGAACTTTGGCTTCTATTGATGCAAAATTTGAAATTGAATTATACACCGTCTGAATGCCTAACGGTAGATGAACAACTATTTCCGTATAGAGGCAGGACCAGGTTCACGCAGTATATGCCAGCCAAACCTGCCAAATATGGTATAAAAATTTGGTGGGTGTGCAATGCAGCTAATTCTTACCCCCTTGTGGGGTAAATTTATACAGGGAAATCATTGAACAAAATCAAGGTGAGCGTGTGGTAAAAGATTTATGCATTCATTATAAAAATAGTGGGAGAAATGTTGTGATGGATAATTTTTTCACCACACTTCCCTTAGCTTGGTTTCTAATGTCATGGAAACTTTCTGTTGTGGGTACGCTAAAAAAATAAACCTTATATACCGCCAGAGATGTTGCCAAATAAGAGTAGGGAAGAACATTCTTCTACGTTTGGATTTTCTGAGGATATCACACTGGTTTCATACGTACCAAAACAATGCACAACACTGCAAATGTATCTGGTCCAAAGAAAAAACCTGAAATAATCCATTATTACAATTCAGGGAAAGGTGGTGTTGATAATATGGATAAGATGGTGTCGCAACTCTGTCAAACGTCGAACAAACCGTTGGCTTCTTGCAATGTTTGATAACATGCTTGATATAGCAGGATTAGCAGCATATATTATTTATACTGAAAATAACCCTCTCCAGAACAAAAAAAAATTATCGTCGAAAATTTCTTCAAGAACTTGGAAAGCAATTATCTAGACCGAGCATATCAAGCAAATCACCAAAGGTGTTACAACATTTTAGTACCAAATCGGGAATTGAGTGCATGTTAGGAGGTCCATTAGCATACCAACTGCCACCGCCGGTTGTAGAAAAGAATCATCCCAGAGATAAAACCGGACGCCTTCAAGTAACAGGTAAATGTTACGTGTGTCGAGCTGCTACAAAAAGACAGAGAAAAACCAGAAAATCGTGTGACGTTTGTAGCCGCCCAATATGCGACGAACATTGTGAGAAAATAAATAAGTGTTACAATTGCAAACTGTAAAAGAATTATTGTAATAAAAAAATATTATAAAATTAATATCCTTTTTAAATGAAGAGTGTTAATTCTTTTATTACTGTGCCCCAAAGTTAAAGATTTGCAACAAAATAAATTTTTATTTTAGTAGGTACCGGGGTACCCCTGATGTGAGGAATAAGTATAAAAAGTTTCAATGTCCATTATATAATTTTCAAAAGTTATAAAAAATACTACATTGGCAGAAAATGGTTTTTTATAATGAATTTCGAGATGTCACAACATCTTAGGCATAAATACCAACATTAAGAAATAAGAACATGACTTTTAAAACAGAATGGGTACCCTGTCATGCAGACGAAGGTTAGGTTACTCGTGCGTGTAAAAGAAACAACTTCGCATATCTGTATAAAAGTGACAGTTACTAAGCAGAAGAACACCATTGTATTGTATTGTGGAGTAGGTGGCCTTGAACGCCCGTTTCATTAGCCACAAACTGTAGGAGATTACCATGATCCTGGGAATAAAAGACCCATTTCGATAATAATGATTTATTCTAAAAGTTTGGAAAAAGTGCTGAAGGCCGAACTTGATTTTGTATCAAGACCTTTTAAATTTGATAGAGATCAGTTTTAATTAAAAAAAAATAGCATTGCACAGATGGCAGCTGCAGATGTTATAGAATTCATTATGACCAAGGCTAGATGTATTCTCACCATAATTAGAACTGCAGACCGGTTTCGCTCTAATTAGAGCTTGTCAGTACGGTATACCAATTACAGCAAGAACACACCTATAAAGTAATACGGCTATGGTAGCCTGCCTCCTAGAACATTGTGAGATGTACGACAGGGTCGCCATTTCTGTACGGAACCAGGTAATATGTTGTTACCACATCTCCAAATAACACAAAATGTTATAAAACACAGACTGTGTACCACCAACCAACAATGTTGTCATCAGAGAAAGGGTCTACCGGAAATGAATTTTGTGGAAATACTTTAGTAAAATGAAGGACAATGACGGTTGAAGCTGAAACTTAAAGGTTTGTAGAACACTCTGCTTGCGATATTTTCTTTACATAACCCGTATTTGCTTCATGTTCTTTGTCTGAATGTTGCCAATCTTGACGTTTCAAATCACGACTTTAGCGTTTTGAGGAAAACCCCAAACTTTTTTTCTTTAAATGCCTATAACTTTTTTGTCTGTCAATGAACTTACAGACCTAAATTTTGGTACATGGTTCACTTTTATAATACACATACGCGCTGGTTGCCCTCACTTTGTTATAATCCGGAGATATAAACATTTTCCAAAAGAAAACACAAAAATTTCCGGAAAAACCTGGGCCGATTTTCCTGGCTAACGAACTTACCCAAGCCACTTGCAAAAGGAAGGTACCTACCACATTTTATCCAAATCGGCACATTATTTTTTGAGTTGTCGGTGTGATACATACATACATACATACATACACACACACACACACACATATATATATATATATATATATATATATATATATATATATATATATATATATATATATATATATATATATATATATATATGCTGTTTTTGTCTGAGGTACAGTGAAAAAAAAATATATATTTTTAAATTTTCCTTTGTATCACTCGGAACAGCCATTGCATATTTTTATGAAACTTGGTGGGGGTGAATTAGGTGTATTAATTTGTCAACAGCTACCAATTAATATGTACGATATCTCATTCAGTTCTGCTGGTTTTTAATTTAAATTAGTTGTTGGATGATGTTTTCTTATTTCAATAAATGACAAAGTTCCCCAAAATGTAAAAAAAATCGTTTTTTTTCTTTCTATAAAAACGCTTAGTTATAAAAAATTCAAGAGATCTTTTTTTTTCCAAAAATAAGTAGTAATGTGAAAATGACTTTCATTGTTAGAAAAAGCAGCAACGTATTATACTATTTATTCAAAATATTTAGGGTCGCATCAATAGGGGCGCCACTAAATGAACAACGGAACTACCTGCTGCACTTTGAAGCACCCTGCAAACTCTGCATCACTTTGTGGTTATAATAGTCACCAACTAAAATTGTGTTTTCTCTTGGAAAATTTTTATATCTCTGGAAATAACAAAGTGAAGACAACAAAATTTGGTGCGTGTGTTTGTATTATGAAAAGTAAACTATCTACCAAAATTAAGGTCTAAGTTAAAAGACAAAAAAGTTTTAGGCATTTAAAGAAAAAATTTTTGGGGTTTTCCTCAAAACGTTAGTCGCGATTTGAAACGTCAAAATTGGCAACATTTAGGCAAAGAACCTGAAACAAATATGGGTTATTTAAAGAAAATGTTGTAGGAAGAGTGTTCTACAAACCCTTAAATTTCAGCTTCACCCGCCATTGACCTTCATTTTATTAAAATATTTACAGACAATTCATTTCAAATAGACCCTTTCTCTGATGCTTTGGCAGTAGTTCACAATAGTTTATAATTTTTAGCGAATTTTCGCAGAAAAAATTCGTTAATGAGACTGCGCCTTTTGAATTTTGAAAATATTTCTTCAAATGAGTGCAAACTAGGCTCCCTGGAATCCATATCTGGGTTTAGTTTCAGTTTTTATCTGTTTAATTATTTTGACAATCACAGGTTGGCCCATAAGTCGTTGGTGATACCTACAATATTTTTTCGAACATTCCTTATGTTATTGCATTTTCATCGAAATATGATGCGTTTGTAAAAAATAGAACAAAATCGAGACGCAGTAAGTGCGTTTTGGTAGCGAATTTTCATTAAATGTTTCAAATTTCAATAACTCAATTTGCTATTCACATAAGCTTAGTTGGCTAGGAAACCAGTTTTATCGGAAACCTTTCAAGTTTATTTTCGAAAAATTTTTGTACATTTTAAACAATAAGTTATTTTGATAAAATATGGTACACTGTTTCTACTAGGTAGGTTATACCGGTAACCAAATTGATGATTACTTACATTAAAAACATTTTTATGAAAATTCACTTTCATAATGCACTTGCTGCATCTAGACTTTTCCAAATCGAGGTACTAACTTTGTAGAATATCACAAATCGGATTCAAGACAATGATTCTTTCCAGAAGATCTCTTTCGCAGTTTTCATTAATTGTTGTTCCCCTTAGGTGGTGAAACCGTTCCATACTAAATACAGTACAGAGGTACAAACTTTTTCTCTAGCTTGTTTTCTTCTCTGCAACCAGTTTTAAGTAGGTACTTTTTCTGTGGCTTCACAGAGAAAATTTTCTTTTGCCTCGCAATGTCGTAAAAAGCAAAATCAGTTGCAGATATGAAAACAAGCACTTGTGAAGCTAGAAAAAAGTCTCCACATTTGTATGTACAGAGTTTTGTACAGAACGATCCATTAGATAAATTTCTGATATATAAAGACAAATTAAAAAAGTGCCTTAATCAGGAGCGAGGAGATTATTTAGTGGCAGCGACAGTATTTCAAATTGAAGAATACCTTTGAAAAAATTTATTATTTAGTTGAAACATTGGTGAACAAAGGACACACTGTGGTGAAAGCACGAAAGGATTTAAAGATGAAAGTGTCACTGGAACGCATTTATGGAAATTTGGTCGAAAGGACCGAAATCTTTGAATGTAAAAAATCAACATTGAAAATTTAATTACTGAACATTCTAAATGTGCCAAACTAGACATGATTACCCACTTACCATGGTGTGCTAATTACAATTACACGTTTGCAGTTACTAATGGGGACATTCATATATAGGAATCTCATTGGTTGTTTCTGTATTGGGTATTGATTAACTCTATACTTTACACACTTTTTCTGATTCTGGTGCATTCATTTCAGCTAGAACTACCTAATATTGACATTGGAAAATCAAATACTATATTTTTCAACACTGCACCTATGTCTAAAAGTTAAGCCCTAAAAAAGCCACGCTTATGTAATTTCCCTGCCTATCCATTGCCTGACCAATGTCATTGACTACAATTCTGAATCTGGTGGATAAGTAATGCATATTCTGTAAAGTACTGTAATATTTTCTAGTAGTAAATAATAAAATATGTTTAATGAAATTATTTGAAATATTGTAGAAATGTCTTGTTGGTTGTGCCAATTTTAAAAATGACCTTTACTCTATTTTTGTGTTTAAATTTTTTGTTAGCATTTAAAGTATATGATTGCACGAAAACACCAAAGAGACAAAAAGATTTTTAAGTAAACTAGGTTTTCCAGTACAAATACCTATTTGATTGGTTGATTTCTTGCACAAAAATTCCAAACACATATTTCACGTAAAAAAAAACATTTAAAAATAGAATAGGTTTAAGTGCTAATGGAAAAAAAGATTGAACATTGAAACCTTTCCTAACAACCCTGAAAGATTATACAAATATTTTTTAATATCTTTCTTAACCTGGCATCCAACATGTGGGATGTGAGAAATCCAAGCATTCAAAAAGTAACTGGTTTAAGCTTAAATTTCACTCTAAACAACTGCAACACATCAGTAGCTTCTAAAAACATGTCAGTCGACAATCTGATGTGGTCACGTCAGTCGGCCACTTGATGCAGTGCATGTAGTGTTGTATCAAAGTTGACTTGGGTTTGCCAACTCTTTATTTTGTTCTTTGTTGCAATTTTCAAAGGTAAGTCATATTTTACGTAGTATTTACATGGCGTTATCATAATTTTCACTTCCATAGATTCAAGCATAATGTGCGACTATGAAAGAGAGCAGGCTCACTTCATGCACCTTTGCGAAGAGTGTGAAAATGAGGACAAATTCGTGGATTAAGATGGTTCAAAGCCAGAGGACGAATGAGACAGTATATGTATCAACAGCGAATATCCTTATATGGACCAGGAATCCGAAGAAGAGAATGAAATCCAGCAAGAATGACAAGATGTAGAAAGTATGAGGAAAGACTATTTTTCCGGAAAAAATCGAATGAGATGAAACACAGAATCCAACAGTAGAAATGTTTCGTGGATTAAGATGGTTCAGAGCCAGAGGACGAATGAGACAGTATATGTATCAACAGCGAATATCCTTATATGAACCAGGAACCCGAAGAAGACAATGAAATGCAGCAAGAAGGACGAGATGTAGAAAGTACGAGGAAAGACTATTTTTTCGGAAAAAATCGAATGAGATGAAACACAGAATCCAACAGTAGAAATGTTTTGTGGATTAAGATGGTTCAGAGCCAGAGGACGAATGAGACAGTATATGTGTTAACAGCGAATATCCTTATATGGACCAGGAACCTGAAGAAGAGAATGAAATGCAGCAAGAAGGACGAGATGTAGAAAGTATGAGGAAATACTATTTTTCCGGAAAAAATCGAATGAGATGAAACACAGAATCCAACAGTAGAAATGTTTCGTGGATTAAGATGGTTCAGAGTCAGAGGACGAATGAGACAGTATATGTATCAACAGCGAATATCCTTATATGGACCAGGAACCCGAAGGAGAATGAAATGCAGCAAGAAGGACGAGATGTAGAAAGTATGAGGAAAGACTATTTTTCTGGAAAAAATCGAATGAGATGAAACACAGAATCCAACAGTAGAAATGTTTCGTGGATTAAGATGGTTCAGAGTCAGAGGACGAATGAGACAGTATATGTATCAACAGCGAATATCCTTATATGGACCAGGAACCCGAAGGAGAATGAAATGCAGCAAGAAGGACGAGATGTAGAAAGTATGAGGAAAGACTATTTTTCTGGAAAAAATCGAATGAGATGAAACACAGAATCCAACAGTAGAAATGTTTTGTGGATTAAGATGGTTCAGAGCCAGAGGACGAATGAGACAGTATATGTATCAACAGCGAATATCCTTATATGAACCAGGAACCCGAAGAAGAGAATGAAATGCAGCAAGAAGGACGAGATGTAGAAAGTACGAGGAAAGACTATTTTTCCGGAAAAAATTGAATGAGATGAAACACAGAATCCAACAGTAGAAATGTTTCGTGGATTAAGATGGTTCAGAGTCAGAGGACGAATGAGATAGTATATGTGTCAACAGCGAATATCCTTATATGGACCAGGAACCTGAAGAAGAGAATGAAATGCAGCAAGAAGGACGAGATGTAGAAAGTATGAGAAAAGACTATTTTTGAGGAAAAAATTGACTGAGATGAAACAAAGAATCCAACAGTAGAAATGTTTGAACAAGGGCAGAAAACATAATTATACATTTACAGAGTCAAATTATGTAAAGTATGCTAATACTACAATGGAATGTTTCCTGCTTTTCGTTTATGAACAGATGATTGCTGATCCAGTTGAGCATACAAATCAACAAACTGCACAAAAATCCGAGAGATGGAAGAACTCTCCACATTATGGAAACACATCTGCAGGGGAAATCAAACCGGTGTTTAGGCTCCTTTACCTATCAGGGTTTTAGGAGTAACCATCATCATTTATATGAGCTATGGGATACCAGACAGGAATGGAAATCTTCCGTTGTATAATGAGCCAATGTCGATTAAAATTCTTGATATAATGTCAGAGGTTCGATAATAGGTAGAACTGTTAAGAAAGAGCTAAGTTAGATAAACAGAGCTCTATTTGATAGGTTTGTTGAAAATTGCAAATCGGCATATTCTCCATCTGAATTTGACAATTACGAAAAACTTGAGTCATTCAAATATGTGCTTTTCAACATTATATATCAAATAAGCCATCGAAATATGGAATCAAGGTACATGCATTTGTTGATACACGTTTGAACTACGTACTTAGTATAATAGAGGTGTATGTAGGACAGCAGCCAGAAGGCCTATTAAGAGTTAGTAATTACCCGAAAGATGTTTTAGATAGATTGGTTGCGCCAGTGTCAGGGACGAAAAGTAATATAACCTTTGATAACTGGATGCTAGTCGTGATCTCTTAGTCCAGTTGCGTGACTGATAATCCAACTGCAGTAGGCACTATCAGAAAAAATAAACCCTGTCTACCTAGTCAGATCCTGCAAGTAGAATGAAGAGAACTATATTCCAGTATGATTCTTTCTTATGTACCAAAGAAAGCAAAAGTTATTTTACTCATATCGTCTCTTCATCATGATATTTCGGTACGTTACACCGACAATAAACTATCTGAAATGATTTCATTTTACAATTCTACCAAGAGCGGAGTTGATGTACTCAACAAGCTATCTGCAACTTATAATGTAGCACGCAACAGTAACGCCAGCCTTTAACAATTTTCTTTTCTTAGCTTAACACTACCAGAACCAACAGCCAAATCATCTACAGACAAAACAATATTGGTCCTAACATTGCTAGAACGCTTTTTCTAAAGAATCTGAGCTGTTAATTAATAGAAGAGCATCAAAGGCAGGGAATGGGTAACCCTAGGCTCACTAGGGACTTAGAAGTAGCACCCGGAAAATTTTAGGTAAAAATCCCAAACCGCCCACAAAAAAACAAACCCAATCAGCAAGGAAGATGTTCTGAATGTTCCTGAAACAGCGATAGGAAAACCAGGTACATCTGTGAGGCCTGTGAAAAGTTCTTGTCTCATACACTGTGTATTATATTGCAAAAATTGCTCCAACTTTGAAGACTGATAACTCATCAATTATTGTGTAATCTTGTTTTCTTTTTCTCAGGTAAGCTAAATGTTTTGGCTATTGCTCTACTCGTTCTCATGCTATCCGTTTTGGTAGAAATGTATTTTTTTTGTCATAATAAAATTAATTTTTTTCAGTAAAACATGTTATTTCATGTAATTGGGCATATAATAATATGGTAAGTTATTATTAGGTTTTGTTCACGCTCACTAGCGGAATGTATCTTAAAGCTGTGATAACTTATAATTATGAAAAACTTCATAAAATACAGAAATGAGTTCATTTCGAATTTGAGGTTTATCACACCCCACATGTCAAAGACCCTAATAAAATTTCACCTGTCAGATGCCAGGTTAATAGCAGTTGACGTTTATCTAATATTATCTTTTTGTTTCTTTTAAAGATAAAGCCTAATTAAACAAGATTTTCTTAAAATCATGATTTTTATCTGATTTTAAGCTCATCCTGCCCAAAAGGCTTCATTTCTTAGAATTAATTTTAAGAACATAAGTTAACATAAACATACTTAATTTTTGACAAAACTGACTTCTTAAGTTTCTAACATTTAAACAGAAAAAAATACTTTTAAGTGAAAAACAGGGGAAAATAATAAATGTTATATAACATATAAATATATATTCTGTAGAGATTTCTTTAATAAATAAATACAATAAGTAAAACTAATACAGTTACTACAAAGTAAAATCATATATGGCAGTGAGAACTTTCTAGAAAAAGCTGCAGTCTTTAATCATCACTTAAATTTAATCAGTCTTAGCCATGACTGCAACACACATCCTCTTACAAGTACAATTCAGCTGGTAAAAATTCTCACCGCCATAAGTTTTGTAAGTAAATATTTATATAATAAATAAAAACATTTCTGTGTATTACTTTAAATATTTCCTGTTTTATTAGTAAAAGAAAAACAGTTAAAAAAATAACACACAGAATTTTCGGCTGTATCACCTAAAAGACTTTCTTAAATAGCTTCTTAAATCCCTTCTTGTCTTTTTTAGGTGTTTTCTGATCTTGATCTGAATTGCTAGTTAAACTTGATCCTCCATTTGCTGAAGGTTCTGGACTTTTTCTTGAATTCGTTTCATCTAAACTGACTGCTTTTCGTGATCTTTCAGCTTTAACATCATCACTATTAAGTTTTGACGAACCATTTTGTAACGATTTTCTCTCTAGCCTAGCATCCGTCGCTGTTTTAAAATAAATCGGCCCATCTAGGTTATCAATAGAAGTTGGTAATGATTCCAGAGTAGAATGCTCGCTCTCATCTAACACAAATGGTATCTCTTCAATTTTATTAGCAATACCTTCAACCCAAGTGTTACTAACATGTGGCGCGGACTGTTGCCGGCTAAGGGCTTTATTAGATTCCACATTAGACTGACATCTGGTTTCAGGGCTAGAACAAGTCTCTTCATTTAAAGTGTTAATCGAGTTAGATCTATTTAAACTAGATTTCTTCTTCCTCCTTTTCCTTTCCTTTGACGGTTTCGTCTCTGTTTCATCATTGCCACTTGCAAGCATAGCTGATCTCACAATCTTTAGTGCCTGGTCACTTGGGCGTCGCTTTTTCTTTGGTGTAGTATGAGTTATAACGTCAACTGAGTTACGACGCTGAATTTCAGAATTCTCCTGCCCATTGTTGTCACATGGGCGTTTATGCCGAGAACTTCTGCTATAATAGGTAAAAATACCAAATGCAACAATACAGATAAGAAAAATACATTCGGTGTTATAAAACCAACTGTTTTTTTCTGAGATTAAAGTTTCTACAGCTGTAGTTAGTGAATTCAACTTTTCCTCTAGTTCTTTGTTTCTTTCGTCTTTCTTTTTGCTTTCTTCTGTCAGTGTTGATATTGTTTTGTCAAGTAACTTTTGCATTTCTTCAACTTGTTTCTTGTAACGTTTGCTCAATTCTTCCAAGTACTGACCTGACAGCGACATATTTCTCTCCAATGCCTAAAATAATAGAACTGTTAGATACTATATGAATGTGTTGCAAGGGTAAGACTATATTTGTTATTATTAGTAATGAAGCCGCGATAGATCACTAATACACTACTGGTTTGGTAGGTTAGTACTTCCTGAGAGATATATGATATCTGGCAGTTTAATAGATGGTAAAAAATAATTTTTAGTTTTTGCTTGAAAAGTATTTGCACAAATATTGATACTAGGTTCATTTGCCATTTACTTATATTCTCAATTGTGTTGTACAAAGACAAGCTAAAGCGTCGCTATAGAAAACGCTACATAATTATAATCACAAATAAATACTATCCTATACATAAATATGGTAAAAATTAATTAAGAAAAAGTAATACCCGACTCCTCGTTCGGATCAGTTCTGGCAGCTGTCCGGGAGCGTGGAATAGAGGAGACCTGCTGCAGGTGGATCGGTTCCATGCTCAGGGACAGGGCGGTGTTCACCTCACTCGCGGGAGGGACTCTGCTGGCGGGGGTCGCGGCGGTGTGTCCGCAGGGGAGCGTTCTGTCTCCCTTGCTCTGGTGCCTAGTCGTGGACGGCCTGTTGGGGAGGCTCTCGGGAGGGGGGTATGAGGTACAGGGCCATGCAGACGACATTGTCATCATAGTCCGAGGAAAGGTCACACAGGCACTATGGGAGCGCATGCAGACTACACTGGAAGGGTGGACGGTTGATCAAGGGCTCAGGGTGAGCCCCGAGAAAGCAACTGTCGTGACGTTTACGAGGAGGAGGAAGTGCGACAGCCACAGAACTCTCACTCTATATGGTAGGAGCATTCCAATGGCCAGGGAGGTAAAATATCTTGGGGTCGTATTGGACTCTAAGCTAACCTGGAATGGTCACATTGGAAAAATACTGCGTAAGGCAGTCATGACCTTAGCCGTCACTAAGCGGCTATATGGAAAAACGTGGGGACTAAGACCTAGTATGGCCCACTGGCTGTACACAAGGGTGGTCCGACCATCGTTAACATACGCGACACTGGTTTGGTGGCCTAAGGTGACACAATCCAGTGCCAAACAAAAACTAGGCAAGATCCAAAGGATGGCTTGCCTAGGCATCACAGGGGCCATGTCTTCAACCCCAACAGCCGCCATGGAGGTGTTGCTGGATCTGCCCCCCCCCCCTCACTTAGTTATTATGGGGGAGGCCAGGCTAGGACTATACAGACTAGCCTGCAATGGTAGACTGAAGATCAACCCAGGCTTCAGGGGCCGCTGCAAAATTCAGGAGATCGTGAAGGAGCCCATGCTTGAAATGAGGTCAGACTGCGAGCCCGCGAATGTGCAGGGAAAACAACTTTACAGTGGAAATCCCCGACCGCGAGGCATGGCGGGAGGAGACGCCGGGCATACCACGGGACGCGCTCGTCTGGTTCACGGACGGATCCGGCGGGGAGCGTGGGACGGGGGCAGGTGTTTACTCGGAAGGACCGAGGGTAAGTCATAGTATTTCCCTCGGAGCCCATGCAACAGTGTTTCAGGCCGAGATGTACGCCATCCTGCACTGTGTGCGGGAGAACAAGAGGAGGGGCTACACCAACAAGCGAATCCTCATAGCCACAGACAGCCAGGCAGCCCTTAAGGCACTAAGTAGCCCACAGGTAAATTCCTGGCTGGTGAGTGAGTGCCGAGACGAGAGACCTGGCTGGCCAGAATGAGGTGACCCTCATCTGGGTGTCGGGTCACTCGGGGGTCAAAAGCAATGAAGAAGCTGACAGTCTCGCGAACAGAGGGTCAGCAGAACCATTTATGGGACCAGAACCGGCTCTGGGCGTGACAAGGAGCACTGCCAGGAGCCATTAAGTCCTGGGTCAGAAACCAACACAAGGTGTACTGCGCGGACTGTCCAGGGCTCAGACATGGGAAGTCAATAATTGACAGACCCAGTTCAAAGAGAGCTGTGGAGCTGCTAAATCTTAGCAGAGGACAGCTCAGAAACACAACAGGGTCACTTGACGGGACACATGGCCGTCAAGAAACACCTGCATAAAATGGGGCGGTTCGAAGGGGACCTCACATGCAGACTCTGCGGCGAGGGGGAGGAATCAGCCCAGCACATCTTGTACGACTGTAAAGCTCTGGACCGCAAAAGACAACTGATCTACGGTCAGTCTAGACCGGAGACAGAGCAATATAAAACTTCACCCTACCAATCGCTGTGCAGACTAGTTCAAGGCACAGTGATTTTGGAATGGGTGGAGTAAGACTAAGGGTATGTACAATCAACCAAAGGTTGCAGTGCTATCGGGGCGGCAAGGCCGCGGACGAGCCCTGAGGGAAAAACACCCGACTGTCAATAACGTTATATTAAAAGATGTTAACATTATTATGCAGGTAATTATACTTTTAACAAACTTTGGGATATTATTGTAATTCAATTTTTACACACAAGGCTTTAATAAACTATGTTTCAAACATTGAGTAAAGATTTAAAAAACCTGTGATGAGCACTGATCACGCTTTTTACCACAACACATTTTTAACACCTGACGATCGTTTCCCTAACAATGTTAGAGAGTCTGCAGAGAAGTGAATAATTAGTATATTCATCTCTCTGATGACCGTAATATTGTTAGCGAAGCGGTTGTCGGGTCTTAAGATGTGTTATGGTGAACTAGGTTCTCCAAAGTGTACTCGTATATATTTATAACAGTTTCGATACAGATAGGTCGAGTTTATAAAAGCTTTAGAGTTGGCTAATCCTGGTATATATGCCAATGCTGAAGTCTCTATGCTTCTGTCCAAGTCTTCAAGGTGCATTTCGCTGTGCTTAATAAATTGATTAGCACAGGTTCTGGTCCGATATAGCTTGCTTTGGCCCCCTCTTTTGCAAGAGTGCCATTCAAAACAGACAAACGACCTCACTTGGATGCTGCTTGGGAGTGGAGCTCCATATATGATACCGCCTCAAGTCAAACACTGTGATACTGCCTCGAGTCAAAAACTGACAGATGTCAGGCTCCCTCCTGTGAGACCTGAAACAGGCAAGCGACTTCCCGTGGATGGCAGTACCTACACCTCTACAGCGGGTGAAAAAAAGCCCATGAAGGACCATGCCAAACCAACCAAATCAAACATATAGACTTCTGACAGAGCGGGATTTGGTAGGTGAAATTTAAGCAATTAGAAGTGTATCACAATATACCCAAGGTCACGGCGGAGGGCGTCGAATAACCCACTCACATTGAGTCTAATCTAGATGCTTCTGCCTGGTATGTGGTTGCATATTTTCAGAGGCTAGTTGACTTTTTGCTGCAGATATGACCCCATATGCATCAGCACACGGTTTTGGACCCATTCGTGTACCAGCAGTGATCTGCCCGAATAGGGTGGTTCACTCCAATCCCAGTCCTTTCAATGTCATCATGGAGTCCGCTTTTTCCCATGCTGATTGCCTCTTTCATGCTATCTACCGTTTGTTTAGGACCATTTTCAGAGCAGCTAATAATGTGATGCTCTATGCACCTGTTATCACCAGACACGTTTGTCTCTGTAGCTGGGTTAGTTTGGCCTTCGTGGCACAACAATGTAACTTATCACATTAAAATATAGCTGCATAGGTCTGATAACCCCCACACAGAGTCAGTACATTTGCTGGGGGTTTCTCACCCAGTTGTTTTCATAGATCCTACAACACAAACACACACAGGGCCAATTTGGGCTTGTTGATTACTTCTGCCTACTGTATGTTCCAGTAGGGCGTCTTATCTAGAGTGACCCCTTGATATTTCGCCTGTTCCGCAATGGAATTATCTCCCACACAAGAGTAAGTGTTTTGATTGTCACACCTTCTCTTTCTTATGCTTGGGACAATGACAGTTTTGTGAGATTTCATAGACATATACTTGCTCTGACACCAGCCATTACTACGTCCAGTGTTTCCAAACAGCACTTGAGAGTTTCTCTTCAGGTTTTTCTCTAACCAGTACAATGAGATCGTCTGTATACGTCTGGATCTCGACCTTTCACAGTTCGACTATGGTCAGCAAATCGTTCACAAAGAGGGACCACAGCAGGGGAGATAATACCCTTTCATGCAGACAGTCTCTTGTAGTCTTAAAGCTGCAGCGAGGTGGTGACGGTACTCTAGTGTAGCATGCTTTTGATCCAGCCACATGTGGTGGGTTCAACTCCTCTGGTGGTAGTTGTTCCATAGACGGAGTTGGGTAGCACCTTGTTGAATGCTCCTTTTATGTCAAGAAATTCCTCCCTGTCATCCAGGGTATTTAGTTCTAGCTCAGTCGATTTGCCAATTTTGTAGGTAGTGGATATTGAGGGGGTTTATGCCAAACACATTTCCCCCTCATATGGTGATTCAGTATTCTCTAAAGTCCCAAAAGAAGGAATTAAGTTAAGCTGAGAGGTCTCAACGTATGTGAATAATTCTACTTGTTGCAGTTGTCAGGGTTTAGTTTTATTTTCATTTTTGCAGTCCCATTCTTACTTGATTATTTTTGCTTTAGCCATATTTGATATTTGGCTTGATTCTTCTTAATACATTATCCAGGAGACTGAGCACTGTGTTATTCTTTCTTCGTTTCTCTGATCCCCACTATGCTATCTCCATACCTTATGCACCATTGTCCATTCATTTTGTGTTATGCAGTCTTTTCTTGAGCCAATTTATTGAACGTTTTAAAACTTAATGGCCAAATATGGCTATAATGGGCATCCTTATCATACATATTTACTTACACTATAACAAAATTTCAGATTGATATCTTTATTACATCTCTAGATACTTTTAATGGGGGATTACTGCGGATCACCCTGTATATCAATTTGAGATTATACTCTTCAAACCTCCAATCTTTTGGCTTATATGTCGAGTATATCAATATTGAATTCTTCTGTAATGTTCTTTGCTTCTCCGAATGTTCTAATCCGTAATAAGGTTCTTACATTCCATGTTCCTATATTAAATGAGTTCCTAATATATTGCTTCTTTATATGTTATATAATAATTCCTTCAAACGACATTCAAGTTGCAAAGTGTGAGTATGGGTCAGGGTTCTGCATCTCACAACCAGTAACAAGGTTTCGTTGGGCCTCATCTGCCATGGTTGCTGTTATGGGAAAAAAAGTACAATGGTTTCCCATTGCATTCTGTACACTTTGATGATGCTAGAATGCCATTGCCGAGGTTCATCACTAGGAGCACTCTGTATAAAACCAGCACCTTAGTTTAATTTAAAGGTTGTAACGATTCACTTTTTACCTGTAATCATTACTGGTTTAAAAACAATTAGAAAGCCCCCAGGTATCTAAATAATGACGAAAAAACCTATCGATATTAAATACTTCAACTTTTGGAATTCAAAAATTATTTGATGAAAAGTCGCCAATGTTTAACTACCCTGAACCCGTACTGTATTTTAAATGTGTACGTTAAAATTCAAATATCTAAAGACGCAATATGGCTTTGTTAGTAAATAATGTGTAGCCATTTTCCTAGAAGGACGTTTAAGTAAACAAAATATCCGTTGAGAATGTTCTAGAACAAATGATTACTTCATCTTATTGAAAATTCGTCAAGTAAGGTATGAGTCCATTTTCAATGTTAAGGGGGAGCCGATAATGTATCTAACTTTGTGATGAAATTAAGCTTGAAGGTCCTGAACTATAGGCGAGGGACGTAGGTGTTAAGTGAAAGGGAATTTGAATCTCAAGAGAAACAGACGTTAGCTCAGGATAGTCCTAGCTGGCATGTCGCCGTGTGAACATCTTTTAGTTGCGCTGGCTAAGAATTATCTTAAAGAGTGATAAATCCCTTTCTGTTACCTATACTATCTAATAATAATCGTCAGTGATCGTTTAAAGTCATTTGAGCGGCTTTTGAATTTAAATAAACGCCGTGTTTAGCATAAAAACGCGAGTTAACAGTGATCCTTTGTTTTCGATCTGGTGTATTTCTTACGTTAATCAGAAAGAGTTTCTGAGTATTAGCGAATTTTGAGTCAATTGGCAGTAAATTTCACTTGAGCCAATTTATGTTTTAATTGTTGTTTGAAAAGTTTTCGTTAAAGTAATTCACTGTATCGACATAGAGAACAAATTGTCTCCTAGTATTGGAGCAACAAAATCCACCGGTCCAATAACCGCTAATGGGAAGTACCAATCATTCTCTTCAGCATTCCTTCTCTTATTGAAGTTTGTGACTTTGTGTCAGGCACTGATAGCTCATCCCAGCTGGAAAGCATCTTCATAGGGTCATCAGGTAACTCAATGCAGGAGGTCTTGGTGAGTCGATATAAATCCTATCTCTATAAATCAACAGAATTTCTCAAGCAGCAATCTAATATTTGAACCCTTACAACTTGAACTTTCAAAATATCGTAATCAAACTAGAACCAAAAATAGTGTCAGGGAGGTGCTGTAACGATAACTGTAAATTTCCTGTTTAATCTTAGAATTTTGTCAATTTTGTGAATTCAAATACATATTTCTTGAAATTGTAAATAGCAAATTTCGTCTGTAAAATATCTAACCTGTACATTCTTTTTAATATCTTTCATTTCAATAATGAATGTAGAAATTTCACGTAGGAATATTTTTTTTATGGAGCCTCACTCAAAGAACTGGCCAGTTGAGTTATTGAAGAATTAACAGAGTTGATTGACAAACGTCAAGTAATTTACCTACTAATTTGTGTTTGCTTTTGAGCTGTAAAATACAGCATTTGACTTTCGATATACCTCAAGTAGCTAATATTGATATTTTAGTGACATACAACCGTTTTTATCTTATTATTTTGTCATATGTATGTGAAATGATCATTTCCTTTGTTGAAGTTCTTGCTGTTTAATTGATTTTTATATGTGTATGATTAATGTTTATTTGAAATTTACCAACCATGTTTATTTAATTTTGCTTGCTATTCCAAATTTAATTTATATGAATAAATTTAATACTTTGTTACATTAACATATCTGTTTAATTGAAAAGTAATTCTTAACCAATATTTCTCACATTTGGCGGCGATTCAATACATAATTCTGACTAACTTTTTCCGAGATATCTACAACTTAAAGTTACCAGGTTCTGATCAGGGGATCCAACAAATATGGGACCTCTGACAGAACAACTCAGAACTAGGTAAGTAGTAGGCTTTATTTCTTAACATCTTGTGACCCTAGCAGTGTTTCTCATCTTGCAAATAATAAAATCTGATAGATAGATACATTAGGTTAGGGTTCAACAGCTAATGGTGACCTCACTACCAACCGGATTCACATCTACTTGAGGTCAATCTTTAGATAAGAGCTTCTTCGCTTACTACATAATACTTTGCATCATATTGTTGATGAAAGTTCATTTTATTTGAAGGAGGTAACAAGGTGCAATACATTATTGTGGATCCTCCCTATAAATGGAAGAGGTTTGTCATAATTTTCACATGATAAAATTTGTCCCTGGCATCAGTGATCTGCCATAGTCCCGGAAATAGGTCAACATATAAAGAATACATGTGACTATGTAAAGCAGTATTGTGATAGTAAATAAGATGCGTTTAGGCAATAAAAATTCAAGAAATCACCTTATCTTTCTGGGCCTACAAACAAATCTAAGTGAAGGTAAAATTATAGTAACAATAGTATAACATAAAATTGTTCTAGTTTAAAACAAAACAGTTTGTAGAACTCACCTTTATTCTGTTAGACAGCCTAAGAAACACTGATTCTTTCTGTATTTGTGGGACAGAAGTTGCTGAAGAAGGCTGATTAGAACTGGAATGAGTATGGTCACTGCTGAAATCGGGCATGAATTGTTCTAAATGATCTTCAACTGTCTCTGAACTTTCTGTTGTGTGTTCAGATTCAGCAGATCCCTCTGTTTCAGGAGTTACATGACTCTCTTGGGTTATGGTTTCCTCTACTGGTTTTATTGTTTCTTTAATACCCACATTTGTTGAATCCGATGAAGTTGTTACAGTATTATCTTTGGTTTCTGGCAATGTAGTGAGGTCTAACAAGTCATTGTTAGCTGGTAACGCTTTAGTGGGATTTATTTGTGAAGCGTGTGAAGTGTCAGTTGAACAACTAGTTTTTACAGAATCTATGCTTACAATATTTATCTTTAGCTCATCTGTTGGCATTAGTTTTTCAGGCTTCACCTCACTGATGACATCACTCATAATTTCATCAGGTTTCATTATATGTAGCTCAGGAGTTTCTATATTAATTATCTCTTCTTCTGGCAGATTATGTTTCTGTTTTGTAATATTTGGATACTGCTGGCTGACATTTAAAACAACTTTATTTTCTGTAATTGCAATCACATTACACATAGCTGCAAGAAATTTCGATGGGAAAAACGACTGGACTGTCAAAGAATTAAAACTTTCAGTGTTATCTTTGGGTTGAAAATTGAATCCAAATGGCTTGCAGATATCAGTATTGTATAAGCTTTTAGCAATCAAGGGAATTCCCACCAAATTGTTGATGTATTCAAATTTACAACTTAACAATTCAAAAACTTCTCCGAAAAGCGTGTCACTGCAGTTATTACAAACAACTAGATGACTTGGAGTAGTGCAAATACTCATTAACGGTGAAATTTCTTCTTTGCCATCGCTAGCTTTCACTGTCTGGTTTGTTAGGTTGGATTTATTTCCTAAGACATCGACGGCTTTTTTCACCATTGAAATAACAGCATCTGTAGCAGAACTGAACAGGTTCGTTGGAGAATCCCCTCCAACTATATCTAAATCCTCCTCATCTTCATCCTCTTCTAACCTATTAGCGTGAACAGGGTCTTCTTTTTGCAAAACCTCAAATTCAGAGGTTCCATATACCCGGAATAATGAAATAGGACAAAAATGTTCTGATCCGTAATGGGACTTGATTTCAACTTTGATGTACTTTCCAAATAAGTTTGGGTTCAAGTCAAAACTCTGTACATCTTTTTCGTCTTTTGCAGTAAACTGCCCCACAAGTGACCATTCTCTAGTCGGAAACCTGTCGCTTACCGACACAGTAAAGTCTTTTGGTGATGATGAAAACAACTCAAAATTAGCTATGTCAATCTTTTTTGCTTGTATGGCTTCACACAGCTCTACAATAAACCATATTCGGCTAGTACACTTGTTCAGCTTGTATTCATCTCTAGAAGGCGACAATATGGCGCTTGGGTTGCCAGCTTCCGGATTGGCTGCTACAACCTTCGCCCCACAGTCTAGAGAAGCGTAGTTTTTCCATCTTAATTTAGCACCCGAACCTGATTTTCCATTCGTATGTTGACCCTTCCCAGATGAATTGAGCGCTTGTTCGTCGTTCTTCTCGGCTTCTTCGATTCGCTTTTGAGCCCATTCAGAGAAAGACGGAATGTCTTCTGGCTTATCATCCACTTTACTATCATTTGGTATA
The DNA here is from genome assembly GCA_964006375.1 of Tillus elongatus. Lineage (NCBI taxonomy): Eukaryota > Metazoa > Arthropoda > Insecta > Coleoptera > Cleridae > Tillus > Tillus elongatus. Next base: position 132,683,620 of record OZ023265.1, on the reverse strand, counting down.
TTGCTTGGCACATTAATGACTATGTCTTGAGATTGTGATGATACATCAGGACTTTTTTCTTCGCTATAATGTGTAGCGTTATCTTCAGTACTTTGACTTGACTCTAATATCTCACTATTATTACTAACTTTGACTTCCGGAGTTTCGTTTTGACTAGGTACCAAACTAGGAATGTTTGCTCGTTGTTGAAGCTCTGCCGTAGCGGAGTCCATCAATGTGATCACTGGTGGCTGTCCCGTGCTGATCACACTAAAATAAAAAATAAATATCAAATATATATTTTCTTGGCAGAGAATCTGAAACATATAACTTTTACAAACACAATACTTTATGCTAAGAATTAGTAGCTTTGTAACTTTTATTTTATATGTCGACTAATTAATGGTACACAGTGACAGCTCATATTGTCTCAAAAACAGTTAGTCCTATCGACTTTAACAAGGTATAATTTTTGTGTGTAGAAAAAGTAGATTTATTTTTTTACAAATGGAACATATATATATATATATATATATATATATATATATATATATATATATATATATATATATATATATATATATATATATATATATACGGGGTGTCCCGCTAAGGTCCGATAGCGGCCGTATCTCTAAAACTATTTCTCCTACAGTTTTGGGAAAAAAATTATGACAAAGATGATCCCTAGAAGTATACTTAAGTTATTTTCCACTTTCAAATTATACCGCTAGGTGTCGTATTCAAAATAGATAAATCAGATTTTCTCAAAAAAAAATCAATAATGAAGATATGTCACGCGGAACGATTTTGGACTCTCCTACTAACTCTAAAAATTATTTATTTGACATTTTGGCTTATCTCTTAAAATAAGGGGGTGTGGGGAGGGTTGACTCGTATTTCAGAAAACATTCTATAACTCCTGAACACGTTGACGGATTTTATTGAACTTGATCGAGTTTTAAAGCTATTTGATAGCTGAATTATAGTCTGTTTAAGCCCGACTCGCCAGATGGCGTTTTTTTGGTCGCTTTAGTAGTCTACTCAATGTGCAACGAAAAGTTAAATGAAAGGCTAACCTTTTATTTTACTAGTCTTATTACTCCGAAAATTATTAATAAAGTGGAGTAAACCGAAAGTCAATGTCATTTTCCAAACTTAAGTTATGACACTAAGTGAGTGGTGGACGTGCCGCCACCTAGTTGCGGAACCAAGTAGTATGTTGTCACGCCAGCTCCAAATAACACAAAGTGTTGCAATTGTTGCGAGAATGCATCTAGCCTTACATACTTTGTACCTATATTGGGGTAGAAATGGGCCAGGGCTTAGAATTTTCTAAATTGTTAGTTAGTTGTATACAGTCTCCATTTTTTTAACACTTTGTGTTATTTGGAGCTGGCGTGACAACATACTACTTGGTTCCGCAACTAGGTGACGGCACGTCCGCCACTCACTTAGTGTTGAAAGACTGGCTATACTACAGCCGTATTACTTTAGATGCATTTTTGCTACAATTAGTATGCCGTACTGAAGACATCTAATGAGAGCGAAACCGGTCTACGGTTCTAATTGTTGCGAGAATGCATCTAGCCTTACATACTTTGTCCCTATATTGGGGTAGAAATGGGCCAGGGCTGACAATTTTCTAAATTGTTAGTTAGTTGTATACAGTCTCTATTTTTTTAACACTTTGTGTTATTTGGAGCTGGCGTGACAACATACTACTTGGTTCCGCAACTAGGTGACGGCACGTCCGCCACTCACTTAGTGTTGAAAGGCTGGCTATACTATAGCCGTATTACTTTAGATGCATTTTGCTACAATTAGTATGCCGTACTGAAGAGCTCTAATGAGAGCGAAACCGGTCTAATTGTTGCGAGAATGCATCTAGCCTCACTTAAGTTACACACATATATATATATATATATATATATATATATATATATATATATATATATATATATATATATATTAATTTCAAAACAAAGTTCAACAGTTTTATGCAACATATAGTATTAATCGCCCCTAAATTAATAAATGTAGGAATACTTGTTTCGTAATTAATGTAAATATCAAATTCTCAAGAAAAAATCTTGAAATTTTTTGAAACTATAGTTTAAATTTCAATTCTATTCAATTCAATTTCACAATCAGCTATACACATACAGATACACGCAAATATACCACCAAAAATACTACCAGTTTGCAAACACTAAAAAACTGTTTTCAAATTATAAAATACAAAAGAAACAAAGCACCTAAGTTTAATAACTTGTATGTGCCCTGAAATATTAAAATTTCGGGACGCAGCAAGTGCGTTATAGTAGCGAATTTTCATAAGAATTGTACACTATTATTATACGGCATATTAGTAAAGTTAATACTTTAAACTTAGACCTTGAAGATCCATTTTAGAGGTCCCAATACGCGCACATTTGAAGAATTCTTTCGAAACTGTTACCATCGATATCTCTCTATTAACGAATAAATCTTGCGTTCTAACTACTTTGGGAAACACGCCTAAAACTCTATTTTCTATGAAGCTAAAGAACAAAATTTTGCTATATCTGTAGATAGTGTAAGTCTCTTTAACAGAAACTTGTATTACAAATTTCATTAAAGTATTATTTGTATATCATATAAAATAGCAAAATTCTGTGGCTGATGGTATTTGTGTTCCAAGGTCATAAATACCTGCAGCACCACCACCACACCACCATTAAAGTTATACAGAAGATTGTCAGAAGGAAACTTAATTCATATTTAGGAAAGTAAAGTATCTGCCAAATTATAAACGTGGCAGTTATTTTTCCTTATTAACCGCCAGTATGATTTCGTTTTAGTCAACCTAATCAAACCGGTTTTTTCAATATCAACAATAACTAAATTATAATTTCAGACTCAAAGGTGACAAACTTATTTATTTATGCGTTTTAAACAAAAATAAGATCTTGCTCAAAACGTATCAAATCTGTGCACTGCCGCTTCTCAAAAAAAAATCAAAAAAAAAATCATCAGGTTAGATTCGATCGCGTAAACTTCTGCTTGGGAGGCAAGCGCGAAACCCCCTGCGCTGTCTAGGCACAGGTCAAGTAACGTTTTATTTGCGTTGTACTTTAGATCGGCTTCATGCCCGGGATATTATATTCTAAGTAACAACTATTAATTACAGAATTAGTAGAATTACCATTGAAACACTTCCCACGACTGTTTTGGTCTTATATGACGTCTTATGTTTAAGTTTAAAGATAAAAGAAACTACTTTGGAATCATTTTTATAGAGACTGGCTTGATTTTGTTTAAATTTCTGCTATATTATGCGACAGCATAATATATGTATGCTGCGCTAAATCTGTTTGGATCCGTTAATAAAGCTACAAATATAGTGTATTTTAATAATTGATTGAATCCCCCAGTTAAATAACAATCACTTCGCAAATTTTTAATTTCATGTCGTTTGCCATTTTCCACAATTGCGGCCGAGATTTCACGATTGTTGCTTCGGGTAGTATGTTTTCTGCCTGGTATATATTTAGTTTGGTTATCGTTGATGTATGGTTTATACCTGTTGTATGAATTAATCTACGCGTGGCAGTTAACTACTCTGTCAGACTTTGGACTTTAACCACTAAGTCGTTTCACCGCATGTCTTTGGGATTTTATTTGTAATTTGAAAAAAACTCTAAATATTGTGTACCAAATTACTTAAAATTCACAACCTAGCTTTATCTGCACTATTTATAGCCACATGTAAAGTCTCATTTCAGTTACTCTGATAGCTACACAAATATAGCGTTTTCAAAAAGTTATCCCCGATTTTCCACCGGAAAAACTTGAGCATAAAGGCTGATTAACGAACTCGACCTCGGTTTTCGCCCAAACAAGATTTTTGCCAAGTTTGATTGAAATCAGTTTAGTATTTTTAGAGTTATCGCTCGGACACACACACACACACAGATATATATATATATATATATATATATATATATATATATATATATATATATATATATATATATATATATATATATATATATATATATATATATCCAATCGATAACTCAAAAAGTAATTAACCGATTTTGATGAAACTCGGCACGTACCTTTCTTTTATTAATAGCTTGGATGAACTCGTTAGCCAGGAAAATCGGGCAAGGTTTTCCGGGAAAATTTTGAGTCTTCTTCCGGAAAAATTTTGATCTTCGAAAATTACAAAGCCATTTTGATGAAATTTGGTGGATATGTTGCCTTGGGAAATCACTTACTCTACATACCAAAATTATATATATATATATATATATATATATATATATATATATATATATATATATATATATATATATATATATATATATATATCCAATCGATAACTCAAAAAGTAATTAACCGATTTTGATGAAACTCGGCACGTACCTTTCTTTTATTAATAGCTTGGATGAACTCGTTAGCCAGGAAAATCGGGCAAGGTTTTCCGGGAAAATTTTGAGTCTTCTTCCGGAAAAATTTTGATCTTCGAAAATTACAAAGCCATTTTGATGAAATTTGGTGGATATGTTGCCTTGGGAAATCACTTACTCTACATACCAAAATTCAACTTTCTGGGTTTATAGAAAATTAAGTTATTTAAATTTGAAGCGTTTAATGAAATTTCGCTACCATAACGCACTTGCTGCGTCCATAACTTTTTACTAGTTCTTAATTACCTTATGGTGGCAATATTTTTTCAAACGTTCATAGATTTAGGTATTTTAATATTAGATCTTTCAACAAATTGTTGAATTTTTCTTCAAATAAAAGAAATATTTTTTTAAGAACCTTTGGTCATAACTTGTGATACTGACTTTCGGTTTGCGCCACTTTTAAAATAATTTTACAAGTAATAAGACTAGTAAAATAAAAGGTTCATTTAACATTTCATGGCAAAATGAGTAAACTACAAAAGGGACCAAAAAACGCCATCTGGCGGTTCAAGATCAAACAAAAACGTAAGTATTTCTACAGACTATAATTCAGCTATCGAATAGCTTTAAAACAAAATCAAGTTCGATAAAATCGATCATCGTGTTCAGGAGTTATCGAACTGTTTCTGCAATACGAGTTAACTCTCCCCCACTCCTTATTTTAAGAGATAAGCCAAAATGTCAAACAAATAATTTTTAGAGTTTTAATAGGAGAGTCCAAAACCGTTTTACGTGACTTACCTTCATTATAAATTTGAGGAGAAAATCCGATTTATCTAGTTTGAATTAAAATACGCCATCTAACGGTAAAATTTGAAAGTGGAAAATAATTTAGGTATACTCCTAGTGGTCACTTTTGTTAAAAAAAATCCCGAAAGCCGTAGGACAAATAGTTTCGGAGATACAGCCGCTACCCGAGCTTAGCGGGACACCCGGTATATACAGGTTGTCCTGCGAACTTGGACCGTTAGCCTTATATCAGGAACTACTGAAATCTCACATTTTCTAGAGGTATGTTTTCGACAATTATCTATTTAAGGAAAATAGTTATAGGTTCAAATCGTGCCGGTTACACCGGAACTGAACACCAACTTCCTTATTTCAAACAGAACACCTATATATCATTACATTTTTAGATTCTTTGTGAAATGATAATGTAACTTTATGTACCATAGTTGGTACTTATCTCTAATAGTTTCCATAATATGGCGACCTGAAGACAAAAATGGACATATGAAGAGGTTTAATAAAACTGTTTTTGTTAACTGAGTTTTATCTCTTCAGCTACAATTCTCTTAACTCTTAATGCTGAAATCATGTTTGCTATCAAGCAGCTGACAGTTCCATCATTATTTTTTAGAAACTTGAAACAACCATAACTTGACTTTTTTAAATGAAACATCCTGTATATTAGCCCATAGTTGAATTATGGGTTTAATTCTGGACGGAAATGTTTTATATTAGTTTTGTGTATTAACCAAAATATTTTATTATTTTGTGGAGTTGTCACCTTTTTAGTTAATTGTCTTAAAAAAATCACTTATGAGGATATCCCGAGTTTTGAATTAAAAAAAAACTTCCAGTGAAATGGATAGGACGGAACAGTCCCCTTATTAGATGGCCTCCCCGCTCACCCCACCTAACACCACTTGATTACTTCCTTTGGGGAACACTCAAAGAAAAAGTTTATCAAGATCGTCGAACCAATGTAAACGAAATAAAAAGAAAAGTCACTCCCATCTGGGTGCCGGGTCACTCGGGGGTCAAAGGCAATGAAGAAGCTGGACAGTCTCGCGAAGAGAGGCTCGGCAGAACCATTTATGGGACCGGAACTGGTTCTGGGCGTCACAAAGAGCACTGCCAGGGGAGCCATTAAGTCCTGGGTCAGAAACGAACACAAGGTGTACTGGGCAGACTGTCCAGGGCTCAGACATGGGAAGTCAATAATTGACGAACCCAGTTCAAAGAGAGCTGCGGAGCTGCTAAATCTTAGCAGACGACAGCTCAGAAACATAACAGGTCTTCTGACGGGACACGTGGCCGTCAAGAAACACCCGCATAAAATGGGGCGGTTCGAGGGGGACCTCCCATGCAGACTCTGCGGCGAGGGGGAGGAGTCATCTCAGCACAACTTGTGCGAGTGTAAAGCTCTGGATCGCAAAAGACAACTGATCTACGGTCAGTCTAGACCGGAGATAGAGCATTATAAAACTTCACCCTACCAATCGCTGTGCAGACTAGTTCAAGGCACAGTGATTTTGGAATGGGTGGAGTGAAATGACTACGGGCATTCACAATAAGCCAAAGGCTGCAGTGCTATCGGGGCGGCAAAGCCGCGGACGAGCCCCGAGGGAAGAAAAAAAGACTGAGACAGGACATGATTTTTCATCTGGATGGTATTCCTATGCATAATGAAAGAATAGTAAGGGAGTGGTAAACGAATCTTCCAGTGAAATGGATAGGACGGAACAGTCCCCAGATTAGATGGCCTCCCCGCTCACCCCACCTAACACAACTTGATTACTTCCTTTGGGAAACACTCAAAGAAAAAGTTTATCAAGAGCGTCGAACCAATGTGAACGAATTAAAAAGAAAAAAATCGCGACGTGTGGAGATCTATTACGCGCTAAGTACCATAAAAAGTTACTGGCAACTGTTGGAAGAGGCTGGAAAATGTATTGCGGCAAAGGATGGTCTAATTGAAACCGGTACAATTTAAAATTGCTTATTTTATACTCTTTTTGTTATCTTTCCTTGTTTATCTGCATTAGCCTATCAAAAAGTAAGAATTGAATAAATCTTAGATTTATTTGAATTGAATTAATTTAAATTGATTTAACCCTGCATTATTTCCTGCAAATTATAAGCTAGAATTCTAAATCGACTTATTTTTAAAACTTCCTGGTCAATGTAGTAACAAAACCGCCGGGCTCAGTTTTTCGATATTTCCGTATTTATTATGAACACTCTGTATAAGATATGCGGATGATATTGTGTGAATTGATACACTAGGTGACTATTAATCCATTGGAAATCTAATATTTGCAAGACACTCAGTCGCGTTGACACAGGGCCTCCTTAAAAAGGCGATTTTTGATTATTTGTACCCAAGTCGTGTACACTCGGTATAAGTTACGATATTCAAACTTGGGATTTGTAGGTTACAGACGTGCCTAGATCGATAAAGATTTGTTTTTTTTTTTTCGTAAAAAAATACCTAATGTGCTTTAGCCATTTTTGGGCTCTTATTTGTTATAGTAGTAGGCTATGGAAAAAAGCGAATTTTAAAATAATGCATACCAAGATGTGGAGGTTTTAGAGTACTTTGTAAAAAAAAAAAAGAAAATTTGTAAATCGGCCGACCCGTTATGAAATAATGACTTGTCGCCACTTAAAGTGAAACACACACACACACACGGGATACTAAATAAGACCACTCATCAACTTCAAAGATGCACCTTCATACAAAATAGAAAAAGAAATAGACTAAGTACTAAAACAAGAAATAAAACAAGAAAACACATTTAACATAAAAAACTCCATAGAATTATTGAACAAACTATAAAACATATACATAAAGAAAAACACAAAACTCGCCTTATTCGACATAACAAATATGTACACCAATATACCAATTCACGAAACCGCAGATATAATCGAAAATAAAACGCAAAATAACAACAAAAAACAACAAATCAACGAAATATTAAACGTCATATTCAAACAAAATTACTTTGAATTCAACGGAGAATACTACATCCAAGAAGACGGACTACCAATGCGATCCCCATTATCAAGCATTATGGCAGAAATATACATACAAAAGTTAGAACATAAAATCAACACAATCATAACAGAAACAGACCCAAACATCAACCGGGTAAGATACGTCGATGCTATATTAGTAATATATGACAATCAAAAAACCAACATAGACAATATCCTCGAAAAAATAAACCAAAACAACAACATAAAATTCACAATAGAAAAGGAATCAAACAACACCATAAACTTTCTAGACTTAACACTAATCAGAAAAGAAAACCAGATTGAATACAAAATATATAGAAAACCTACACAAACAGACATCACTATACATAAACACTGGATACACCAACACACAAAAAATGGTCGCATACAGATACTTAATAAACAGAATGCCAAATATGCCATTCCATAATGACGAACGAGAAAAGGAATACAACATTATAATCATAATACAAATAGCCCAAAGAAATGGATAAAACAACAGAAACAAACACAAAATACACAACATTCACTTGTAACCACCACATCACAAAATAACACAAACACTCAAACAATATGACTTAAAAATGAGCTATAAAACCAATAACAAAATAATAAACAAAATAAATAAAATACAAGAACACAACCCACATAAATCAAGCGGAATATATGAAACAGAATGTAACACATGCAATAAAAAAATATAGGAATGACAAAAAAATAAATAGAAACAAGATTCAAGGAACATATAACATCATTAGATAAAATCCACATACCTAGCTATAAATCAAACGTAGCTACACACATTCACAACACCAAAAACCAGATAGCAACCAATTACAACTAATAAAACATACTAAACACCACAACAAAATGGAAATCTGGGGACAATACTACATTCAACAAACAAACAATATGAAACAATTAATCCCAGAACAAATCCAAGTACAAACATTGAAACAAAATTTTAATGTCAATAATGGCTTTTTGTTTTATTTTTTAAATTTCAACAACACACCACGAGGGCTTACAGCCTAAATACTATCGTACCGTGGGTGTTGACAAGGAGGAAAGAGGCAGCTTGTTAATTCTGGACTTGAAGGTTTGGAGGTTCGGAGGAGAAGGAAAAACATGTGCCGGCAAGGAATTCCACAACTTGGAAGTCCTCGGGACGAAAGAGCGGGCATAACAAGATGTTCTATGTCTGGTGACCTGGACAGAAAAAGGGTGCATTCGCTCTGTTCCCCTGGTAGATCTGTTGGGGGCAGCAGGTGGAGGAACTATGGAGGAAAGCTCCTCTGAGCAGTGCCCGTGCAGATATCTATAAAAGAGAGAGAGGTCACCAACGGCACGTCGGTGGGCAAGGGATGGCAGCCTTTGGGTGAGGGTAGGGTCACCGATGAGACGTATAGCTCTCTTTTGAATGGAGTCCAGGATAGCTAGTGTAAAGCGGCAGCGGCACCCCAGATGTGGGAGCAGTATTCGAGGTTTGGCCTTATTTGTGAAGTATATAAGGTATAGAGATTAGCTGGTGAAAAGTATTTGCGAGCCCGGAAGAGGAAACCTAATTTCTTAGCAGCTGCTTCTGCAATTGATGTGACATGTTGGTGCCAATTAAGATTTCGATCTACAGAAATGCCAACAAGCGAAAAGGACTCATTACTTTGAATAGCTTGGTTGTTCATTGTGATGGATCTAGGGCTGGTGTATCTCTTGTGAGAAAGAAAGCAAGACTTAGTTTTGGTGGGGTTGAATTGTACAAGATTTCTACTTCCCCAGTCTAATATTTTTTGGAGATCCACGGAGACAGAACCCTCCATGAGTCTGCGATCCTCATCTAATTGGGCTAAAGAGACAGGCTTAGAATATTGTATATTTGAATGGAGGGTGCTGTCGTCCGCGTAGCTGTGAACTGGGTTGGATGTGCTAGAGAGGAGGTCATTGATGTGGAGAAGAAACAAAGTAGGGGCTAAAGCTGAACCTTGAGGAACTCCTGCATTAATTGGATACAGTTTAGAGGAATGGCCATCAACAACAACGGATATGCTCCTGTTGGAGAGGAAATCTGCTGTCCAGGTACAAAGTTTTGGTGGTAGGCCATAGGCCGGAAGTTTATTAAGCAGCGCTGCGTGCCAGACCTGGTCGAATGCTTTTGATATGTCTAGAGCAACAATTTGGGATTCACCGTGTTGTTCCATAGACTTGTTCCAAGAATGGGTGACAAAGGAAAGGAGGTCGGCAGTCGATCTGCGCTGACGGAACCCATACTGTCTGTCGTGGAGTAGACTGTGTTTTTCGAGATATTTTAGTAATTCGGTGTTTATATACTTTTCCATCACTTTAGAGACGACTGAAAGGAGAGAAATAGGCCTGTAGTTGCTAGGAAGCGCTTTGGATCCTTTCTTGGGGATGGGTTCTCCTCGAGCAGTTTTCCAGTTACTAGGGAATATGCCTTTATTATAAGATATCTGAAACAGACGAGTCAGGACAGGAGCAAGCTCTGGTGCGCATTTTTTGAGAACAATTGCTGGGATCTCGTCAAGGCCAGAGGCTTTCCTGGTATTAAGAGAAGAGAGCATCTTTCGTACCTTTTTAGTTTTGAAAATAATATCCGTCATTTTATGCGCGACATTGGGGACTGTTGGTGGTTGAACATTTGGAGGTGGGTTGAGAGTAGAATTGCCGGCGAACAACGAAGCAAAAAGTTCAGCCTTGCCCAGGGTGGTAGAAACAATTTCATCCCCTGAGACAAGAGATGGGAACGTGCTTTTGCAGAAATTATTCCCAATAGATTTAGCAAGAGTCCAGAAGGGTTTGCCGCCGTTGGAGCTTGAAAGGACTTTGTTTTTGATGTGGTTATTAAACGAGTTTTTTGCCTCAGAAAGAATGCGGACATAGCGGTTTCTTGAGTCGTTAAATGCTTGACGATTTTCTTGACTGGGATTGTGTAGAAGCGTTTTGTGAGCTTTGACCTTTTCAAGTCTGGCCTTGTCGCAGGATTTAGAGAACCAGGGCTTTTGAGTGGCTGAAGAGGTTTTCTGTGTACGTGGGATAAATAATTCCATGCCAGCTTGGATAATTTCGGTGACGTTTTGTGAGATATCAGAGGGGTCAGGATGAGAGAAGCAGACAGACGCCCATGGAAATGAGGAAAAGTAATCCCGCATTTCGTCCCAGTTTGCGGAGTTGTAGTGCCAAACGATACGTGGGTGTGATGACTGTGTGACCTCGGGTTGCATTGCGCAGGAAGCAGTGACCATGCCGTGGTCTGAGCGACCAAGGGGGGCGGTGACTGAGATCTTATAGCATTCAGGTTGTGTAGTAAGAAGGAGATCCAAGGGATTTGAGCTGTGTGTTGGGATACGAGGAAAGTAAGTAGGTTGCTGAACCATATTGGCTAAAGAATTGCTGACTGCAAAGGCTTCCGCTGCTCTCCCTTGTGGATCGGTTTTTGAAGATCCTAGCCATTCCTTATTATGGACATTGAATTCACCAAGAATAGTGACCTCGGAGGAAGGATATTCGGAAATCAGATGGTCGGTTTTTTCAGAAAGGTAGTCAAAGAGCTGGACAAAGTTGTTGTCAGAAGGTGACCGGTAAATGCAACAGATGAATTTAGTTGCAGTCCTGAGAGAGAGTTTTAGCCATAGTATGTCTTTTCTTCCAGCTTCTAAATTGGGGAGTCTGGTGCAGGGTAGATTGCTACGGACGTATGCGCACACGCCTCCATGCAATCTAAAGGAAGTAAGGAGCTCATACCCCGGGAAATTAAGGTGGCTGTTTTGGCACTGATTTGGGTTTCGGTAAGGAAGAGGAGTTGGGGCCTGTTAGCCTCGAGGAAATGGTGGACGGAGTTCAGGTTAGAATTTAGGCCACATATATTCGAAAAGGATATGTTAAATCTCGATGTTGGCGCCCCCTGTACACCCCTCCCGGAGATCCGAATGGAGGGGTATTTTGCCTCCGGAATATTTAATACAAGGAGGAGCTATCATCATTTTTGTTTATAAGGGAAACCGACTCATACACCAGAACCGGAAACGTCCGTTGGGACTTCACCAGCCCCTTGATGTATGGGGTGGCACCTCCTCGGGCGTGAAAAAATTCTTTACTATTACGTAAAGGAGAATTCCACTACCACCTGCTATGGATTAGATTGGATCAATGTCTACCGCTTTAAAAATAAGATTAATAAAGGGACTATCAATTGTCCAATAGTTATGCTTTTCGACATAGTAGGATACAAAAAATTATCATTTTGCATCCATGCCTATTGTCGGTAAATAATAATCCAAATATAATAATATATAATAATCCAAATTTTATTGATAATATTATAAAGAAAAATAAATATACTTTAGCTTTACAACAAGTATTCCCGTCCATTAGAATAATAGAGAATAAATTCACCTCTTTACCTTACGTAAATAAGACTAGCGGAAAATGAAAACATCTATTTTTTTAATTTAGTACCAGGACAGCATATAAAACCGACAACTTGAGCAAATACATAAAAAAACAATAAGTCGACAGTTGAAAAATCGGATAAGGCAGAATATTTAGAAGTTTGAAAACACGCATTCGCGAACATAAAAGGAGCTTTGAACATAATAAATTTGGTTCAAATTATGCAAGTCATTTATTAAATGAGAATCATCAATTTAACGATGATTTCGACATGCTCAAATTGGGTACAAAAGGTTTTAAATTAAATTTAGGTGAAACGGTAGTAATAAGCAAACAAAAAAATACAGAAAAATGACTAAACGCTCAAATTAACCAAACAAATAACAGTCCATTGTTAAACATGTTTGCAGAAAGTGGTAATTCAGCAGAGAGAGTTTGCTGACCCCACTATGTAATTAAAAACAGGCAGGTTTGTGTCGAAGCCATTTACCTGAGGACACAGAGAGGTGTATTCAACACGGAGTAGGTATTAAATTTAAAATCCTACTTTCATTCTCTAAGTGAGATATAAGACACGAAGCACGTGCCGCCACCTCATTGCGGAACCAAGTGGTATGTTGTCACGGTAGCTCTAAATAACACGAAGTGTTAAAAAATAGAGACTGTATACAACCAACTAACAATTTAGTAAATTGTCAGTCCTGGCTCATTTCTACCCCAATATAGGGGCAAAGTATGCAAGGCTAGATGCAATCTCACCACAATTAGAACCGTAGACCGGTCAGAACGAAACCGGCCTACGGTTCTAATTGTGGTGAGAATGCATCTAGCCTTGCCTACTTTCATTCTGTATCTGACAAGGCTGAGAACTTCAGCGAAACTGCAGCAGTTATACATGCAATATAATACTGTAAATCAATTTGCTCATTTACCTAAATTTAAACAAAACTTAATAAAAGCCAATATACAAATTATTACACCACAATAATGAAAACAGGAAACCGATGCAATCGACATAGACACAGCCAATCAAACAACTGTAAACCGACCAATAGAAACTGAACACGCATACGTTACGTACAACTTTCGATAGAACACACAGGATAGATCAGGGTCAGTAACGTGCTGATGATGAACCAGGAAGGTTCGAAACTGCAGTCCACGCAAAGAAATAAAAAATCACAGAAAGTACAGTAAACAAAGGATGTATATATATATATATATATATATATATATATATATATATATATATATATATATATATATATATATATATATATATATATATATATATATATTTGGTACGCCAGTTTATATCATTAAGAGTAAATTGCTACCAAAATTTAGGTCTGTAAGTTAAAAGACAAAAAAGTTATAGGCATTAAAAAATAGGGTTTTTCTAAAACGTCAAAGTGGAGATTCGAAACGTTAAAATTGGCAATATTTATGCAAAGAACCTAAAAGTAAATACGGGTTATGTAGGAAAATGTCACAAGAATGTTTTACAAACCCTGAAGTCTTAGCGTCAATCGTCATTGTCCTTCATTTTTCTAAAATATTTCCAGACATTTCATTTCAAATAGACCCTTTCTTTGACTCTTTGGCAGTAGTTTTGGCTATAGAGTTTATCGTTTAACGGTATATAACTTTCGAATTTTCGTAAAAAATCAATAATGCTCAATATATCCGTTATTATACAAGATACGAAAAAAAATTGTATACGTTAATTATAGGGTATCTTGAGCTACATTTAAAAAAATTATTTCTACAATCACAGGCTGCCCCATAAGTCGTTGGTGATAAATATCTTTTAATCGAACACGCCTTATATTATTGCATTTTTGCATTTTTCATCGAAATATATTGGATGTTTTTAACAAAAGAATTTCGGGACGCAGCAAGTGTGTTATGGTGTAAATTTTCATTAAATGCTTCAAATTTGAATAGCACAATTTGATATTAACCTATAAGGTTCGTTGGCCGGGAAACCAGTTTCTTCGGGAACATTTAAAGTTTATTTTCGGAAAATTATTGTATATTTTCAAATAATAAAGTTATTTTGATGAAATATGGTACATTGTTTCGCCTATACAGGGTATACTGGTGATCAAATTTGATCACTGCTTTCTTAAAAAAAAAAACATATTTGCCATTAAAAAACATTTTTATGAAAATTCACTGCCATAACGCACTTGTTGCATCCAGACTTTAGTTTTTTAGTCTGCTGTAGCGAAGTTCATCGGACGAAGATATGTTTGTTTGTTAATTTTCGCAATAAATTTTAAAACTATATCATTTTCGAATAGGTAATGAAGAAATCTTTCAAATGAGGCATCACAAGCCTCCCCTTCATTTTTAAAAATTTGGAGCTTGTAATAAAGGTTGACGTATTTCGGGATTTTTTAGCGAATTAAAAAAAATCGCTAATGAGGAGATCTGTGTTTATATATATATATATATATATATATATATATATATATATATATATATATATATATATATATATATATATATATATATATATATATATATATATATTCGACCGATAATTCAAAAAATAATGGACCAATTATGATCAAATTTGGTGAATACCTTCCTTTTGCAAGTGGCTTGGATAAGTTCGTTAGCCAGGAAAATCGGACCAGGTTTTCCCGGAAAATTTTGTGTTTTCTTTCTATAAAAAAATCATATCTCCGGAAATAACAAAGTAAGGACAACCACGTGTTTGTATTATAAAGAGTGAACTCTGTACCAAAATTTATGTTTCTAGCTTTAAAGATAAAGAAGTTATGGGCAGTTAAAGAAATAAATTTTGGAGTTTTCCTCAAAACGTCAAACTCGCAATTTTAAACGTCAAAATTGGCAATGTTTAACGTGAAACAAATACGAATTCTGAAAAGAAAGTGTTGGAAGAAGAGTGTTCTGCAAACCCTTAGGATTCAGATTCAACCGTCAGTGCCATTCATTTTACTAAAATATTTACAGAAAATTCATTTCAAATAGACCCTTTCTCTGATGCTTTGGCTGTCGGTTTAGTTAAGTTGATGCTTTCGCTGTAGGTTTAGTGAAGTTTATGGTTTAACGGTCTATATATATTTTCGTAGAACAAATTCGTTAATGCGTTTTAGCATTGTTTATCGAAATATGATGAGGGCGATATGTGTTTGTAAGAAAAAATCTGGACGCAGTAAGTGCGTTTTGGTAGCGAATTTTCTGTAAATTTGTAGTTTAGCTCCCGAACGCTTTTCAAAAAACTGTTTTCAGAAACCTGACTGGATCCACAAACCCCAAGAAAAATTTCTTGTTCACACCCCCCAAGGAAGTTACGGGACCAGGAGTGAGTAGGGGTGTATAATTTTTGTTTAGCTAATTTTCGTAAAACAAATTCGTTAATGCATTTTTTCATTTTTTATCGAAATATGATGCGTTCGTAAGAAAAAAATCTGAGTGCAGTAAGTGCGTTTTGGTAGCGAATGTTCGGTAAAATTTGCAGTTTAGCTCCCGAACGCTTTTCAAGAAACCTGCCTAGGGCCCCCCTGGATCCACAAACCCCAAGAAACATTTCTTGTTCACACCCCTCAAGGAAGTTACGGGACCAGGAGTGAGTAGGGGTGCTGGGCGGGGTAGGTAGTAAAAAGGAAATATAAGAAGAAAATTCCAATAAAACGGACTTGAAACCTATCTTTTTCACCTCTTGAAGCCATATCCCCCTTAAACCCTTCCTACCTCGCACAGCACCCCTATCCCCCCAGGTGCCGTAACTTCCTCGGTGGGTAGCAACAAGACATTTTTCTTGTGGTTTATGCAGCGAGGGTGGTTGTATGCACGCGAGGGGGAAGGAAAATCCCCACGACGAAGTAGATACACACCCCCCCCCCAACCCGTACCACGAGTCGAACGGGGGGGTTGGTCGTAGGCAACTCCCACCTCGTGTGCATACAACCACAAGAAAAACTTCTTGTTCATACCCCCCCAAGGAAGTTACGTGACCTGAGGCAAATAGGGGTGCTGTGCGGGGTAGGCAGGGTTTAATGGGTATATGTATTCCAATAGACAGCTTTCAAGCAGTTTTATTCGCATTTTCTGCTCATATTTACTTTTTAATACCTACCATGCCCAGCACCTCTATTCTCTCCAAGTCCCGTTACTTCCTTGGGGGGCGTGAACAATAAATTTTTCTTGTGGTTTGTGCATCCAGGTGGGGTCCTAGTAATGTTTCTGAAAACATTTTTTTTAAAGCGTTCGGGAGATAATCTGAAAATTTACCGAATTAATCCTTCAAATTTCAATAACTCAATTTGCTATTAACGTAAGCTTTGTTGGTTAGGAAACCAACATTTAAGTTTATTTTCGGAAAATTTGTGTATATTTTCAGACCATAAGTAATTTTGATAAAATATAGTACTTTGTTTCTACTACATAGTAATCAGATTGATGCCTGCTCGCATTTGCTATTAAAAACATTTTTATGGAAATTCACTTCCATAACACACTTGCTGCATCCATACTTTTGAAAAATGTTTATATTTTCAAACAATAAAGTTATTTCGATATGGTACATAGTTTCTACTATATAGGCAACCAAGTTGTTTTAATCAAAAAAGACATTTGCCATTAAAAATATTAAAAAAAAATTAGCTACCATAACGCACTTTCTGCGTCCCGAACTTTTATAAATATGCACAATAAGTTAGATGCTGAATTTATTCCATTGGCCGTTGCACATTGTATAGAAGCTGTAAAAACACTACATAAAACATTGTTCATTCTAAGTTTCAGTCTAAAACCTACCATCTAGTAGTCGAAAGAGAGTACATACAGATAAATAAATTTGGAATTCTAATAATATAATTAATTTATTCAAGTGTTATTTTGTGGTACTTCATTTTTACAATAAGTAAGATAAAATACTGTTATTACTATAAATCAAGACAGTTAATATCACTTATCCAAACACACGTGTGATAGTGAATATAAGTGGCCAAAATATACAGTAAAAAAATAATTTTGAGTTTTACTTATTGTAGAAATTTTAGTAGAAATTAATAATCTAATTAATTGAATTGGATCATGAACATACCGTCTCCTGATTTGGCCAATTAACAGCATAAACGTGATAACAAGTAAGCTTTTATTGAGCAAAAACTGTGGAAATATCATCTTGTCACAACACTAAACTGAAACTACTCTAAACTCATACACTTCATCTTTTAACTGATGTTAGTTTCAAATTAGTAAACCTCTATTTGTGACCTAGGAAGAGAAGTTCTTGTAAAGGAATTAGGATGAAGTCTTCCTGGAACTGCATTTCTTTTTCTTCTTTTACCCTGTGAGTCTTATTTGCAAACCCGTTATTCCTACCTGCCAATTTTTAAGAACTTGCTGGTATTTGGCATGTTTTAAATATGGATTTGACCATAGCTTCCGAAATAAAGAGGCGCTTTGATGCGTTATCTACGAATAATGACATTATACCTTCTCGTCAACCAGGGTTCGGTCTATAATACGCAGGCAAGATAACACCACGGCCATAACAGAAAACTTCTATGGCATATGGCACGGTATTCTGAACATAAGAGATAATACAGTAGGAATTTTCAAAGTTGCTAAATGATAAGTGGTTCTTTTCAATCTTTCCCACGTGGCAAAATTATATGGTGTAATCGGAACTGAGTATTTTCAACTGATAACTCTCATAACTCGAGAGTCTTTACAACATGCTACCACATATTCCGTGGACGGAAATAAGCACATTTAAGCCAAATTACCTTAGTAAATAGTTGCTTAGTTTGGCCGCTAAAAGGCCCTGCAATTACTATTTTTGAGTTTATCTTTTACTTACAAATTCAACATGGCTTATGTGATTTTGCTAAAATTTAGTGTGTAGACATTGTCTCAAGGGAGAATATATATATATATATATATATATATATATATATATATATATATATATATATATATATATATATATATATATATATATATATATATATATATATATATATATATATATATAGTGTGTCCAAGATAAGGATGGCCACTATGAGGATCTCCAAAACGGTAGCAGATACAGACTTGGTTAAATGGGAGAAAAGTTGCGCAGCACTCAAAAGTCCAACAAAATGTCGGTTAGACATCTCGGAGTATTTTTTTGGTTTTTAAGATATTTAGAAAAATTTGGATTTTTCGATTTTACATATTATTTTTTTTTTTGCCTTAATGCTGGACCTACACCAATACCGATGACACCTCTCCACAGCAACTTTTCATTTTTTTTTAACGTAGCATTGCTAATGTGTGAATCCGACGTCTCGTCTTTGCGGGACCATCATCAACTTTTTTTTAAATACGGCCCTCATTTTCTGATATCATATTCTGAAAGACCTTTTTATTCCAAATTCAGCGATGTGTCACACCTTGGGTTTAGTACCATTTTAGTCTTTTTTTTTCGACCTTAATCAAGAAAATTCCTATTACGGACTTGTACATAGCTTTTAAACTTAAGTACTAAACAACTGGCTATTTCAATTAACACTTTATTTCATTAAGGCGTTTAATAATAATCCAATGGATGAACTGAGGCAATTAATGGAATAAACAGATATACAAGTATATATATATATATATATATATATATATATATATATATATATATATATATATATATATATATATATATATATATATATATATGATCAGTATCAATTCATAGGCGTAGAACTTAGATTTCTTAGAAATTTGACCCATCAAATTACTACTACCGGAAGAAAATTGTTTCTAGTATCAAACGTAGACAGTGTAACCCATTTACTACAAAATTGTACTATTAATAAATTAATTATGTTTTTTTTTTGAGAAATAATGTAACGGCTATGCTCCAGTGTACGTAATCTGTATGTATACATACGTGGAAGAAGTGCAATAATCTTTTTTTATGCAAAATACTAGCGTCTTGATGATACCTCGTAACGTGTTTATTTTTAGTCAATTTTTATTTTAAAAATTCACTAATAGAGAGGTATCTATGGTGAGACTTCGCATATCCGGGGTCAGTTTCAATATATATACATATACATACATACATACATATATATATATATATATATATATATATATATATATATATATATATATATATATATATATATATATATATGTATGTATGTATGTATGTATCCGATAACTCAAAAAGTAATCAACCGATTTTGATGAGACTCTGCAAGTGTCTTTCTTTTATTAATGGCTTGGATGAGTTCGTTAGGCAGGAAAATTGGACAGGGTTTTACGGGAAAATGTTGTTTTCTTTCGAAAAAAAAATTGTTCTCCAAAAATTACAAAGCTGTTTTAATGAAATTTACTAGAATGTTGCCTTGGGAGAGACCTTATTACGTACCAAAATTCAACTTTCTAAGTAAATAGAAAATTGAGTTAATCAAATTTGGAGTTTTCTTTAGAAAAATTTTTTTTTTCTTCGAATATTACAAAGTTATTTAAATGAAATTTGGTGAATATCTTGCCTTAGAAAAGTCATTACTAAATACCAAAATTAAACTTTCTAAGTGTATAGAAAATTGACTTATTCAAGTTTGAATCATTTAATAAAAAATCACTACCATAACGCACTTACTGCGCCCCGAACATTTTTTTATCTTACCCAACTGACCAAAGAATGACTATACTTGCTTTACACAAACAATTTATACCCTTGCTGTCCATAGTTACTGAACTACTGTCAAATTTATGACACGTAAATTCTTATTAACGCTTGGAAGTTTCCTAACTTTTAGCGAATTTTTATGTTAAAAAATTCGCTAATAGAGAGGTATAGATGCTAAGACTTTGCAAAAAAATTTTCAAATGAGCGCGAATTTGGGCCCCCAGAACTAAGATCCGTTGGAATATATATATATATATATATATATATATATATATATATATATATATATATATATATATATATATATATAATATATATATATATATATATATATTATATATATATATATATATATATATATATATATATATATATATATATATATATATATATATATACTAAAACAGGATTGATAACACGGCATTTATGTACTATACAAGGAAAAAGGTTAAAGGGCAAAGCCGCAAGGAGACAACCGCAAACACGTGTTTCAGGCTTATTAGCCATCATCAGTACGGTATAGCCAGGTGAAGATGGTAACACTCTGGATGAAGATGTAATTCCATCTTCATCCAGAGTGTTACCATCTTCACCTGGCTATACCGTACTGATGATGGCTAATAAGCCTGAAACACGTGTTTGCGGTTGTCTCCTTGCGGCTTTGACCTTAAACCTTTCCCCCTATATATATATATATATATATATATATATATATATATATATATATATATATATATATATATATATATATATATATATATATATATATATATATATATATATCTGTGTGTGTGTGTGTGTCCAACCAAGAACTAAAAAAGTTACTAACGGATTTTGATTAAACTCGACAAGAAGCTTTCTTTTATTAATAGCTTGGATGAGTTCGTTAGTCAGCCCTATCGGCCTAGTTTTTCTTGACCCGATTTTCCGAAAAAGACTATCTCAAAAAATAATAACCTTATTTTGATGAAATTTCGTTGTTATATCGCCCCTGTAAATACCTTAGTAGTTATCAAAATTCAATTTTCTAGGTTTATAGAAAATTGAATTATACAAATTTGAAGCATTTAATGAAAATTCGCTACCAAAGCGCACTTGCTGCGTCCAGAAAATTTTTATTTATTAAAGTTTTTTATTAAGTTATTAATTTAGAAAACTTAATTTTTCTTGATTTATAATGGCCGTGCAATACAGCAATGCAGAATATACTGACATAATACTTGTGTTTGGATATTGTCAAGGGAATGGTCGACAGTGTGTCCTCTGAAAGGTTTCCAAATCGTCGTCTAACAAGCCGTCCAACGTTTGCTGCTGTTAAGCGACGTTTTAAGGAAACTGGTCGCCTTGCTCCTGAAACCGCTAATTGTGGAAGGCAGCGTTATGCAAGTGTTCCTGAAGTGGAAGGAGCAATAATATAACGTCTTGAAGATCCGGAACTGAGCACCAAACCAGTAGGTAGGGAACTAGGGGTATCCAAAGATGTCGTTGCTAGATCAGTTAATGGACAGTGGTTATATCTATATCATAAAATGCAGTTCAAGATTTGTTATCCCATAATTCTGAAATGTCCCTGTCCTTTTGCCAGTTCGTTAATAGACAGAGAGAAGTGAACTTTAACTTTGGCAACAATATTTTATTTACCGATTAAGCGTGTGTCACTAGAAGAAGGATAACTAGCTTCCATAATAAACACGTTTATGTAGATTAAAATCCCCATACCATCAAGATTAAACATTTTCAAAATGAATTTACAACTAATGTATGGGCTGGAATAATTGGTAATATTATTGTTGGTCCTGTAATTCTCCCTCAAAAACAGTACAAATTTATTTGCAACATCTACAAGATACCTAGATACTAGAGGATTCACCTCCAGATCCCTGGATAGATATGTGGTTTACGCACGATGGAGGTCCACCATATTTTTTCATTAAATGTTCGAAACCACTTAAATCAGCAGTACACAAACAGATGGATAGGTAGATGTAATAAAACTCTGGACGCAGCAAGTGCGTTATGGTAGTGAATTTTCATAAAAATGTTTTTATTGCAAATATGTGTGTTTTCTTTTTAAGAAAGCAGGCATCAATTTTGGTTACCAGTATAACCTATATAGTAAAAGCAATGTGCCATGTTTCATAAAAATAACTTTATTGTGTGAAAATGTACCAAGATTTCCAAAAGTAGACTTAAAGTGTTCCCGAAAAACTCGTTTCTTGGTCAACCTTATAGGTTAATAGCAAATTGGGCTATTCAAATATGAAGCATTTGATCAAAGTTCGCTACCATAACGCACTTGCTGCATCCAGAATTTCTTTTCTTACAAACATGCATTATATTTCGATGGAAAATGCAATAACATAAGGCGTGTTTGATTAAAAAAAAAAAGAAAATTTGTATCACCAATGACTTATGGGCCATCCTGTGATTGTAGAAATATTTTTTTAAGATGTAGCTCAAGACACCCTATAATTAATATATACAAATTTTTTTCAAATCTTGTATAATAACGGATATATTGAGCTTTATTGATTTTTTACGAAAATTCGACAAAAATTATATACCATTAAACGATAAACTCTATAGCTAAGACTACTGCCAAGCATCAGGGAAAGCGTCTATTTCAAATGAATTTTCTGGAAACATTTTAGTAAAATGAAGGACAATGACGGTTGAAACTAAGACTTCAGTGTTTGTAAAACATCCTTCTTGGGACATTTGATTTCCATAGCCCGTATTAGTTTCAAGTTATTTGCCAAAATGTTGCCGATTTTGACGTTTTAAGTCGCAACTTTGACGTTTTGAGGAAAACCCCAAATTATTTTTCTTTAAATGCCTATAACTTTTTTGTCTTTTGACATACAGAGCTAAATTTTGGTAGGTAACTTACATATAAGGACATAAACCCGCGTACCAAATTTGGTTGCCCTTACTTTGTTAATTCGGGAGATATAAATTTTTTTCGAAAGAAAACACAAAATTTTCTGGGAAAACCTGGGCAGATTTTCCTGGCTAACGAACTTATCCAAGCCATTTGCAAAAGGAATTTATTCACCAAATTTAATCAAAATCGGCCCATTATTTTTTGAGTTATCGGTGTGATACATACATATATATATATATATATATATATATATATATATATATATATATATATATATATATATATATATATATATATATATATATATAAACATATAAAAATTCAAACTGACCCCGGATATGTGCTCTGGGGGGCCTAATTAGCGCTCATTTGAAGAAATTTTTTCAAAATTCAAAAGTCGAGATCTCCTCATTAGTGAATTTTTTTAAGAAAATTCACTAATATCCCCCATAAATTGGCCGCCACGTTCTCCTGATTTGAATCCTGTGGATTATTTTCTATGGGGGTATCTGAAATCAGTGGTTTACATGACACCTGTAGATAACAAGACACAGCTATGGAATGTATTAAGGATGCAAGAAATAGACTTAGAAGTAACGAACAAATTGCAAAAAATATTTTAAAAATTTTGTTCGTCGCTTAAATCTTTGTAAGCATGGAATGGTGAACACTTTGACCACTTATTATGACATCTTTAATTATTTCTATTTACTTTGAGGAAGACACATATAGACAATGATTTTGAAAGATTTAGGCAGGGCTTTGAATATAACATAACTTCTAATATCAAGTCTTTTTGGAAATTTGTCCACATCAAGAATAACACAAAAGGTATTCCCACTGTAATGTGTTATAATGGTTCTGTATTATCTGGTGGTAAGGAAATATGTAATGTATTTGCAGACTTTTTCGGCACCGTCTATGTTTCAAATGTTAACGTCGATACTGACACTCTTATAAGGATAAACACTAGCGTTAGTATAAATCAGGTTTATATATCACTTGAGGATGTACTCGATGCATTGATGAGACTTGATGTGGATAAATCCGCAGGGCCTGATGCAGTATCACCTATATTTCTCAGGAGCTGTGCTTCTGCTCTAGCTTTACCTATTTTTGAGATATTCCAAATGTCTTTGAGATCGGGTGTGTTCCCTGACATTTGGAAAAAATCTTATAATACACCTATTTTCAAAAGTGGTGATAGAAAAAGTGCATCAAACTACAGGTCAATAGCTGACCTTTCAACTGTTCCCAAAGTATTCGAGGCTCGTTGCGCCGGTTTTGCAAGGGACGTTTAAGCAATATATAACACCTGCGCAACATGGGTTTCTCACAGGGAGATCTACAACATCAAATTTAATTGTGTATAATAGTTATATTTGCTCTGCACTGGAAAATGGTTATCAAGTTGATTCAGTTTACACCGACTTTCAAAAAGCCTTTGATCGGATAAATTACCAGGTTTTGTTATTGAAACTCGAACAATATGGCGTTTGTGGCATGCTTTTACGATGGCTCGGATCTTACTTGGCAGATAGGAAACAGATTATTAAGATTAGAGATCATTTCTCATATGAGATAACAGCAACTTCTGGTGTACCTCAGGGGTCTCACTTGGGTCCTATTATTTTCTTGATTTTCATCAATGATATCACGATGATTATCAAAAATTGTCAAGTTCTTCTCTTTGCGGATGATTTGAAGTTGTTCCTTAGAGTTAATAATTATGGTGATTGTCAACTAATTCAAAGTGATCTTAATATCATGAAGTGGTGTAACCAGAACAAACTATATTTAAATGTCGAGAAATGTAAAGTCATTTCTTTTCATAAGAAAAAGGTGCCTGTTGGTTTTAGTTATGCTTTAAATGGCGATGCTTGGCAACGTGTAACAAGTTTTGCTGACTTGGGTGTACTCTATGATAGTGATTTCACGTTTCTCCTGCATCTGGACCGGGTGGTTTCTGGGGCAAGTCGCATGTGTGGGTTTATTAAGCGTCAGTGTTATGATTTTGAGAGTGTCGTTGCTCTTAAAAGAGTATATTTTGGTCTTGTAAGATCCATTATTGATTATTGCATTTTTCTGTGGGATTCTATTTTTCAGTGCCACCACAATCGGATTGAACTGATTCAAAAGCGATTTGTGAAATTTTTGTTTAAGAAATTGCCATTACCTCATGATGTGCGTTCTTCTTACGAAGAAAAACTGAAACATCTTAATAAGGAGTCACTACATGAACGACGAACTGTACTGACTGCCAGGTTTGGGTACAAGGTGTTAAATAGTGTTATTGATTGTACTGAGTTGCTTTTGGAATGTAACTTTAGAGTCCCCTCTCACAACACAAGAACCAAAGATGTTTTTTTTATTGATAGTCATAGAACCACATAATAGTATTAAAGTGATTCAGAGCACTCTTAATAAATTCAGTGATGTTGATTTGTGTGTGACGATGGATGTATTCTTGATCTCAAAACTATAATTTATGGTAATTGATTTTATGGAAAAGAGACAGGGCAAGATACAAGTCATATTTGGAACGAGCATGAAATTCTACAAAACATTGCTAATTTAACAGTCTCCTTATGTCTAATAATAACGGAGATAGCAATACATTCCCATCCAGTTTGGGACACACTGTATATATACTTGGGATTTGTGGCTTACAGATGTGCCTAAAGCGATAGATATTTGTTTTTTTCGTCAAAAAAATACTTAATACGCTTTAGTCATTTTTTGGAGTCTTATTTGTTAGCGTAGTAGGCTATGGAAAAAGCGAATCTTAAAATATTGCACACCAGGATTTGCCTTTTTTAGTGAATTTTCTTAAAAAAATTTCACTAATGAGGAGATCCCGACTTTTGAATTTTGAAAAAATTTCTTCAAATGAGCGCTAATTAGCCCCCCTAGAACACATATCCGGGGTCAGTTTCGAATTTTAAATGTTTATATATATATATATATATATATATATATATATATATATATATATATATATATATATATATATATATATATATATATATATATATATATATATATCACACCGATAACTCAAAAAAATAATGGGCCGATTTTGGAAAAATTTGGTGAATACCTTCCTTTTGTAAGTGGCTTGGATAAGTTCGTTAGCCAGGGAAATCGGCCGAGGTTTTCCCGGAAAATTTTGTGTTTTCTTTAGAAAAAAATTCATATCTCCGGAAATTACAAAGTAAGGGCAACCAAATTGGTACATCGTTTTATATCGCTATAGGTAAATTACCTACTAAAATTTAGCGCTGTAGGTCAAAAGACAAAAAAGTTATGGGCATTTAAAGAAAAATAAATTGGGGTTTTCCTCAAACAGTCAAAGTGACAATTTAAAACGTCAAAATTCGCAACATTTAGGCAAAGAACTTGAATAAAATGTCTCAAGAAGAATGTTTTGCAAACCCTGAAGTCTTAGTTTCAACCGTCATTGTCCTTCATTTTACTAAAATGTTTCCATAAAATTCATTTCAAATAGACCCTTTCTCTGATGGTTGGCAGTAGTCTTAGCTATAGAGTTTATCGTTTAATGGTATATAACTTTTGTCGAATTTTCGTAAAAAATCAATAAAGCTCAATATATCCGTTATTCTACAAGATATGAAAAAAATGTATACATTAATTATAGGGTGTCTTGAGCTACATCTTAAAAATATTTCTACAATTACAGGCTGGCCCATAAGTCGTTGGTGATACAAATATTTTTTTAGTCGAAAACGCCTTATGTTTTTGCATTTTGGTTATGCGTTATGGTAGCGAATTTTGATTAAATGCTTCATATTTTAAAAGGTCAATTTTCTATTAACCTATAAGGTTGACCCAGAAACGGATTTTTTCGGTTACACTTTAAGTTTACTTTCGGAATTTTTTTTACGTTTTCAAAGAATAAAGTTATTTTGATGAAACATGGCACATTGTTTTTACTATATATGTTATACTGGTAATCAAATTTGATGCCTGCTTTCTGAAAAAAAAAACACACATATTTGCTATTAAAAACATTTTAATGAAAATTCACTACCATAACGCACTTGCTGCGTCCCGAATTTTTTTAAATCAGCCGAGCCGTTATGAAATATCGTTAGCCAGGAGACGGACCAGGTTTTCCGGGAAAATTTGGGGTTTTCTTTCGGACAAATTTTATATCTGCGAAAATAACAACGCTATGGTAACCAAATTGGGTAGGTAGGTTTAAGATATAAAATGTAACCTATGTACAAAAATTTACATTTCTATGTTACAAGAAAAAAGAGTTATGAGCCTTTAATTAAAAAATGTTTGGTGCCAGATCATTTCTATGAAAATTCACTACCATAACGCACTTCAGACTTTTATTTTAGCAGACAGTTAATTCGCACTCATTTGAATTTTTCAAATGTTCGAAAGTCGTGATGTCTAATAGATTTTTAAGAAGGAAAATTTGATAAAGGACAAGCGTTTTAATATCGCACCACAAATGATTTAATTAGGAATGTTCAATGTGTATAAATTATTTTTAGCAGTTTTATTCTTTGGAATTTAGTCAGTAAATATCAACAAAATTGCTGGCTGAGAGGAATGATCTCATTAGTTCTTTTAATTGATGGTTGTTTTTGTGTTAAAAATAGAAACCTATCATTGAAATTTTGCAATTCGCTTTACGACCGGTTTGTATGTTGTTAGTGATAATAATAGTGTAGTATTTGTAAGAGTACAGTAATTGCTTGAAGTTTGCAAATAATTCTACCTTGTTTAGACAAGGAACTATTTAGTAACTAATAAATTTAATTGTGCATCCAATGTAAACAAATAAGATGAATTGCAATTGTTTATTGCTTTCCTGTAAATGTTTATATGTTAATTTTATACGATTACCTTTGAACATTTAATAAACAGTAAACCATGAATATCTATCTATTGTTAGAGAAAGAAAAATGAAAGAAAAAACGGCCCTGTTTAGACAAGACCAAATGTTTTTAAGGTACTGATCAATGTAATCTATATTTGCAGTAAGCCGTATTGCAAATTTTGTAGCTTAATTTCGTCATAGTTCTGTTGACCTAAATATGCTATTTATATGTGTACACACTGACAAATGATTTAACGAGACTATTACTTATTTATTAACGTAACCTTCGACGCAATTTTCACTTCCGACGTCATAAAACATGTGCTTTTCATTATCTGATCTGATCTGATGTACAAAACTTAAGATATTAAAATTAAAGTCGTAGAGTGGCGATGTGAAATAAAATAATTATTAGGGGAACATAATATTCGCTCAAAACAAACTTCGTCCATTATGCAGCAAGATTTTGGTGAAAAAATGAAAAATTCATCAATCACGGGTTTTAACTCATCCGAATTTTTTTTTCAAAGGAGTGCAAACTAGGACCACTAGAACTGATGTTCGGTTTCAATTTATATATATATATATATATATATATATATATATATATATATATATATATATATATATATATATATATATATATATATATATATTTCTTAAAAAATGTACCACAGGTAGTGAGCGGAGTATGCACCATTCACGCATACACGAAAAGTTCGGTAGCTCAGGAAAGCTCGAATCTACAAAAGTATATTTTCAGCAATTCCACAAGATGACACAAAGGAGTCTCAAGGCTACTTGATCAAATGCTTTGGAGAAATCTAGGTAAACAACGTCGACTGGTCTCTTGTTATCCAATAGCCTTGTTCAATGGCCAACACAGGTCAATAGGCTTGTGAGTGTTGGTTTTGCGGGATGATATGGTTACCAAGAAGGAACATATGCATGCTCTTACGAATGATGGATTCATAATCTTGGCTATTAAAAGTGTTATACTTATTTGACGATAGTTGGAGCGATCGTAACTGTCACTTTTCTTGAATATTCCAGTAACATCAGCAGTCAGTCAAAATTGGGGCAGGGTATAAGACGATACAGAAGATTGCATAATTGTGGTGAAAGGAGTGGGCGCTTCATCATAGAAAATATTAAAAGCTTGTGTTCTAGCTCCTTTTGAGAAAAAAATCTAGAATGCCCAAAACTCAATTTTCTATGGCGCTAGAAAATTAAAATTTTGAGAATCTAGACACCTACTGTAAGCCTCTTTAAAAGAAACTTGTATTACAAATTTCACCAAAGTTGTTACAAATGCTTTCCAGAAGAAAATTTGATTCATGTGAAGAAAAGGAATGTATCGGCCAAATTATAAACGTGGCAGGTATTTTTCCTTGTTAATCGCTTGGAGGATTTCGTTTTAGTGAACCTAATCGAATCGGTTTTTCCAACAAAAAAGTTTTTTTTTAAAACAAATTGTATTAGTAAAATTCCTTAATAAAAATCTACTAATATTAACAATAAAAAATGTCTGCTGAAATGAATACTTTATCTAACTTGTGTTATTTTCTGTGAGCCTCATTTTATATAAGAATCCATTATGGTGAACTAAACCCTGATCTCTTCTGAGATTAACACACCAAGTGAAAACAAACAAAATGTTTCTACTCCTGAATTCATAAGAGTCAAAAATTCAATTCATTATTCAAAAAATTTACCTACTTGAAAAATTAATCAGCGAATATTAACGTTAATTCTATTATTCTTTGTTTCCAATTTTAAAAGCACAGTATACAATCATTTACTATTTAACCTCCAGGCAGAACTGTCAAACCATGATAAATAAACAAAGCACGTTATTATTCTTTGGTTTCCAATTTTAGAAACATATACAAGTTGTTAAATCTATTTCAATGACAATAATTTACTACTTAACCTCAAAACGGAACTGTCAAACTATAATAAACAAACAAAACAAGTTATCATTCTTTGGATTCCAATTTTAGAAGCATATACAATCATTTACTTAACCTCAAAACAGTACTGTCAAACCATAATTATGAAATAAAACGCACAATACCATCTGGTTTTTACTTTAAGTAGCTCATATAAAACTTCCATATTTACCGCTCTCACTTTCAGATTTGGGTATTTTAAAACAATTAACAAATCCGCGCATCCGAATATACGTGAAGGCAGTCATTAGGGTGGGATCGCCACAGTTCGGTTGTGAACGTTCGTTTCACATTAGGCTGTTGTGGCGATCCCGTCTCTCGTGTGTCATATTGTTTGGTTATCGTTGTATTATGATGTATGCCTGTGGCATATGTATCAATATATGCGTGGCAGGTGACTCCTCTGTCTTTGTCTGGCATCACACTTTAACCACTTGAGTTGTTTCAACTCATGTCTTTCAGATTTTATTTTTAATTTGGGAAAATCTCAAAATTTTGTGAACCAAATTATTTAAAATCCACAACAGAGGTTTACTTACATCATTTCTAGCTACATGTAAAATCTCGTTCCACTTACTTTAATACTTTCAAAAATATGGCGTATTCAAAAATAATTTTGTATATTTTTGGGGGAAAAATATGCCCGTTATAGCTGATTACCAACTCGTCCGCGATTGTAACGAAATGAAGACATGTGCCAAGTTTCGTTCAAATTAGTTGAGAGTATTTTTTGAGTTATCGCGCGGATACACACACACAAATATATATATATATATATATATATATATATATATATATATATATATATATATATATATATATATATATATATATATATATATATATATATATATAATTTCAAACGGACCTTGTATATGGGTTCTAGGCCCCCCAATTCGCGCTCATTTAAATTTTTCCGGAACTCTCACCATCGTTACCTCTTTATTAGTGAATTTTCTTAATAAAAATACATACATATTAGTCACAAACAAATAAAATAAAATAAAACTACAAGCAAAAATATAATCTGAAAACGGTTTATTTTAGCGTCATTTAACGAGTATACATTTATTGTTCAGAAAATACAGGAGAATACTATTTTCTAATTAAAAGCTTCCTAGCCACGCTAACAAAAAAGTGTTGGTATCTATAAGACTTAAGGGATACCACAAGTATCGCTCTTTATCCGGTAGAACCAAATTGGGAGTCAACTATTTTCGATCACTATGAAAAACTCATTTGTGCCAATTTTCATGACAACACGGCAAATACCTTTCTAAATATCAAGCAAAATCGAAATTTACTTTCTTATTTTATTTATTTATTTATTTATTTATCAACCTGTATCTTTTAATTTTGGATTTTAGACTGATGTAAACTTGGCTTATCGTCATATTTCGTTTACAAGAATTTACTATTGGTACTTTTGACACCACCTATAGACAATATATCGCCCACAAATTGATTTATTAACATATATAACATTATAAAACCGTGGGTTGCGTGTTGGCTGAATGTATAACAAATATTAGTCGCTTAGTTATTGCAGGTCTAATAGCATTTTAATCTGGACCGGGAAACAAGACCATATAGGTATTCAGCGTTAAAACATAGCATAGACGAGGTAAGGCGAGGTACCGTTATATCTAAAGAAATCTAAAATTAGTCATTTTTAAAGGTAGGTGTATGTATATAGATTCTCGAATATACAAAGTTAACATATTTGCAAAATGGCTTTTACAATTTTTAACCTAATAAAATAACTTGCTAAAAGTCGAATTACAGTTAATATTTGTCACAAAAAAAATTGAATAATTTATTAGATAACTCAGAGGATAAAACCACCGAAATGTCTGGGATCTATGACACAGGTTGTAACGACAGTAAATTTAAATATGTTGGACAAACTAGAACATTCTTTGAAACTATATTTAAAGAACATTTAGCGCAACTGAAATGTGATAGACCTTAATTGTGCGAATGGTTTAACCTAAACCGTAGTCAAAGAAAACGAACAATGAAATTAAATGTGATAAGCTTTTTTAATACAAGTACTGGACACTAGATTCTTTAAAATATTTTACAGAATTAAATATACTAATAAACCATCGTAATCAGGTTATTGTAAAACTTCCGATTTTTCCGCAAATTACAAAACTTTTCTAATTTCAAATAAGACATGTATTTTACTTTACAGTCAGAAAGACCATACATTTGTAGGCAATTTTTAAAATACAACCACACGTCTAAGATTGAAATTGTATAAAGATAATAGAAAATATTATTTGTATGATGAAAGGTAGTTTCACATTAGGAACTATTAGAAGGCTGTAAGAAATGACGTTTCCATTCTATTCACTCTTCTAGATATAAATTGAATAGATAGTATGTTTCGAAAATTCATACATTCTTATCTTTTAACGCAATTACCTACATAAAAATTGAAACAAACAATAAAGAACAGTAAAAACAGATATTAAAAACACGTGTAAGTTTATGCGCAAACTTAAGGAATCACGGAAGGTTCAAGAAACAAAAAGAAGAAAACTGTCACATCTGATGAAAACGTAGCACATGTATTACAGATTACTAATAATGATCCTCACACATCAATAATGACCCTCACACGTTCCTTAAGCAATTACAAGTCCAGTCAAAAGTTCCCATCACATCTTGACGTAGGATTTTGAAGAGAAATAAGTATTTTCCTTATAAAGTTTATCCTCTCCATCTTTTAAGACCTACCGATAAGCAGCGCCAGATTGATTTCGTAGCTCAGTTATCAGTACTTTATGAGGAGAATAATCACCTATTCAATAATATTTTATGAAGTAACGAAAGTAGAGTCAATAACAATGGCGAAATTATTAGGGATAACTGCCGATACTGGTTTGACAATAATCTCAAATGGATGCAACAAAATAAAAATCAGACTGTTTTCAGAGTTAATGTTTGGTGTGAAATTTGGAACGGTCACATAAATGACCCATAACTATATGAAGGCACTTTACTGGTGATGTTTATTTCAATTTTGCAACAACAAACTTGCAAGTTTGATGAATTACATTTCCCTAGAACACAAGGGAAATGACTTATGTCTTTAACAGGATGGGGCACCTCTCCATAATACAATCACGGTACAAAACTGTTTACACCAGAGATTTCATGGAAAGTAGTTGGGTACTAAACGAGTTATCAGGTGGCCAGCTTGGTCTCCTGACTTAACTCCAGTGGATTTTTTTCATTGGGGTAACCTGAAAAACGTTATTTACGAGAATTCCGTAAAAGATTTGGCAGATCTCTACTATCAAATATATGCAGGAGTGATGGCAATTAATAGAGATGCTTTATTAAGACTGGAATAATGAGCTATCGATTAGAATGGCATTGTGTATCAACGCAAACGGGCAGAATTCTGAACATTTAATTTAATAAGTCCTTTGGCTGCCTAAACGTTTAGAGAATCTATTTTTATTATTTTTCATTATTTGTATGAAGCTAACTAATTGCGTTTAAATATAAAAATGTACGCATTTTTTAAACCTACTTTTTATTGAAACAAAACGCAGAATCACCCCAAAAACCACAAATAATAACAGATATTTATGCGCTAGATATGTGTTTCGACAACGAGGTTGCCTTCATCAGTAACTGCATATATATATATATATATATATATATATATATATATATATATATATATATATATATATATATATATATATATATATATATATATATATATATATATATATATATATATATATATATATATGTATATATATACACGGCAATATTTAATGATGTAAGTTATGCACTGCATTATGTGACAAATAAGTTAACAACTTGTGCTTGTCGATAAAATGCAGTTTTAACAGATTAACTCTAATGAGTACAACTTGGAGAACCCAATTCATCACAATACGGTTTTTAGACATGACTACCGTTTCGCTAACAAAGTTAGCGTTAAGTTAAACTAAGCATATAAGGACTAGAACTGAGTTCTAGTCCTTATTCGATTAGTTTATTTACCCCTATGACGCTAACTTTGTTGGTGAAACGATCGTCAGGTCTAAAAACTGTATTGTGATGATTTGGGGTCTCCAAATTGCACTAATCAGTGCTCATCAGAGGTTACAATCTTCACTCATTAGATTGATTCTTAAAATATTACTACCAAAACTTCTAAAGCGACATTTCAAACTTGGATTTTGTCCTATTAAAACAATACAATTTTGTTCACTAATTATTCGTTCCACATATAATTTTATTTCTCTACACTTGCCACTAATACTTATTCTTTAACTGTCTTACTGTTGTCTCACATTCAGCAGCTCATTTTTGCCGTTAGTTTTCAAAGTGTCACAAAGTGTTAATGTTTGTTACTATATGTTTTTTTTAATAGTAATTGTACCTTTTGTATACAAAGAGGCAGAGCTATACAAAACAATTTGAGTATAGGCTTAGAGTCTAAAATGTACTAAAATGTCAAAATTCTCCTTAGATGTTGTCACTTTTTCAAAGTAAAAAGTGTGATTCATAATATAGCGCTAATTAATCTTACAGATTAACATTTCTTTTAAAAAATAGTGCTGCAAATATAATCATAATTTCCACATAGCTGTGATAATTTATTCTCTTCAGAAAGACATTCTCATGGAATGAATTTAGGGCCTATGACTTGACTACAAAGAAAATATTTGTATTCCTGTACCCATAAAGTTTTGAAACGGTATATTACTAGAGTTTTATTGAAAAAATGTCAATTTTCACCAAAGCACTCCATATTTATCCCCTACCGCCTGAAGCGATCTTACCCAAAAACAATTCCAAGCGTTCCTTTGTCGGGAGCTAACTGGACACCAAATTTGAAGATTATACCTCGATTCGTTCGAAAGTTATTGCGCCTATTAACAGACAGACGTACATCCCGACATACCTCCGACCGACAGACAAAAAAAATTTCGTTCCAGAATCAAGTTTTCTACATGTTTTGAGATTTTTACACCATTTTATATAAAAAAAATTCAACAGACCTAATGAGAGCGAAACCGGTCTACGGTTCTAATTGTTGCGAGAATGTATCTAGTCTTAGATACTTTGTCCCTATATTGGGGTAGAAATGGGCCAGGGCTAACAATTTTTTAAATTGTTAGTTAGTTGTATACTGTCTCTATTTTTAACACTCTATGTTATTTGGAGCGGGCGTGACAACATAGTACTTGGTTCCGAACTAGGTGGCGACACGTTCACCACTCACTTAGTGTTTTAAGACTGGCTATACTACAGCCGTGTTATTTTTGGTGCATTTTTGCTACAATTAGTATGCCGTACTGAAGAGCTCTAATGAGAGCGAAACCGGTATACGGTTCTAATTGTTGCGAGAATACATCTAGTCTTACATACTTTGTCCCTATATTGGGGTAGAAATGGGCCAGGGCTAACAATTTTTTAAATTGTTAGTTAGTTGTATACTGTCTCTATTTTAAACACTCTGTGTTATTTGGAGCGGGCGTGACAACATACTACTTGGTTCCGAACTAGGTGGCGACACGTTCACCACTCACTTAGTGTTTTAAGACTGGCTATACTACAGCCGTGTTATTTTTGGTGCATTTTTGCTACAATTAGTATGCCGTAGTGAAGAGCTCTAATGACAGCGAAACCGGTCTACGGTTCTAATTGTTGCGAGAATGCATCTAGTCTTACGAACATGCCGACAGAATTTAATTTCAGCACAGAATACCAGATGATTGATGAAATTAAAAATTGTCTAATAATTAAACCCTAAAACGTTATATATATATATATATATATATATATATATATATATATATATATATATATATATATATATATATTTTTTTTTTTCTGTTCCCTCAGGGCTCGTCCGCGGCCTTGCCGCCCCGATAGCACCGCAACCCTTGGTTGATTGTGCATACCCTTAGTCTTACTCCACCCATTCCAAAATCACTGTGCCTTGAACTAGTCTGCTAAAAAAAAAACGTTCTATTACTCCAGTTTTAACGAAAAAATGTCAATTTCACCAAATCACATCCCATTCATCCCCTACCCTCTAATCCGAACCGTTCGTTTGTCGAGTGCTATCTCCTACCCCCTAAAGCGATTTTACCCGAAAACAATCCGAACCGTTCGTTTGTCGAGTGCTAACTGTATACCCAATTTGAAGACGATATCTCAATCCGCTCTAAAGTTATCGTGCCTACAAACAGACAGGCACACATACCGACAGTCAAAAAAAAATTTCGTTACAAAATCATGTTTTCTATATGTTTTGATAATTTTTGCGACGTTTAAGCGAAATAAATTTCTGAAATTTTTGTCGCCGATGCGATACTTTCACACGTGACGAAGTAATAGCAATCATTTCCTATTTAACATTTTAATTTTATGTTTTTGTGATAATTTAAATAACAGCGACTAACCCATGGACTAGATCAATTTTGTTGAATATTTTATGACGCATCGTATACTGTATAAGCACCTATAAACAGTGGCGGCTGGTGCCTAAGATTTTTGGGTGTGCTGCATGCAAAAATGTAAGGATAAATAAAATGCTGATTTAAGAAAACCGATAATTTTATGGCACAATAATTACATACATTGATTTTCTCGGGCACTATAACAGTTTTATTTTTTTTAGTCAAAAACAGCACATCGCAGTAAAACAAGTCAAGCGAACTCTTATGTTTCAGATTGAAAGGGGTATTAAAAAATAATTTTTAGTTGGAAAAAATCATTCGCGATTGGCGTACCATTTTTTTTATTCAAAATTATCGAAGTCAGTGCCCGTACGCACGTCACTGTTAAGCTGAAAAATACGTTTCTATTAAAAAAATGCATATTTATTAGCCGCCTCTCCGTACTAAATATCACTGAAATATCTGAAGCGGTTTCGAAAATATTAATTAATTTCCATTCCGAAAACTATAACACCCGTATTTTCCCAACGGAAGATTTTTGAACCATAGTTTATAAAGCAAACTATCAAACTATAATTAATTTTTCATGTATACTAACACCCTTAAATATTCGCATATCATTGGGGAACAGCCTGTATAGCTATGTTAAATTATCTTGCTAACTAACTGTTCCTGGTAACTAAGTTTACAAAACTTAGTCTTGCCTAACTCAAACATTACAACCATTTTAACACGAATCAGAAACAGGGAACTGCTACGAATAATACGGTAATATGCATATAAAATACAGAACTTTGTCCAGCTCTTTGACTACCTTGCTGAAAAAACCGAATATCTGATTTCTGAATATCCTTCCTCCGAGGTCACTATTCTTGGTGACTTCAATGTCCATAATAAGGAATGGCTAGGGTCTTCAAAAACCGAGCCACAAGGGAGAGCGGCAGAGGCCTTTGCAGTCAGCAATTCTTTAGCCAATATGGTTCAGCAACCTACTTACTTTCCTCGTATCCCAACACACAGCTCAAATCCCTTGGATCTCCTTCTTACTACAAAACCTGAATGCTGTATCAGTCACCGCCCCCCTTGGCCTCTCAGACCACGGAATGGTCGCTGCTTCCTGCGCAATGCAACCCGAGGTCACACAGTCATCACACCCACGTATCGTTTGGCGCTACAACTCCGCAAACTGGGACGAAATGCGGGATTACTTTTCCTCATTTCCATGGGCGTCTGCCTGCTTCTCTCATCTTGACCCCTCTGATATCTCACAAAACGTCACCGAAATTATCCAAGCTGGCATGGAGTTATTTATTCCACGTACACAGAAAACCTCTTTGACTTGAAAAGGTCAAAGCTCACAAAACGCTTCTACACAATTCCAGTCAAGAAAACCGTCAAGCATTTAACGACGCAAGAAACCGCTATGTGCGCATTCTTTCTGAGGCAAAAAACTCGTTTAATAACCACATCAAAAACAAAGTCCTATTAAGCTCCAACGGCGGCAAACCCTTCTGGACTCTTGCTAAATCTATTGGGAATAATTTCTGCAAAAGCACGTTCCCACCTCTTGTCTCAGGGGATGAAATTGTTTCTACCGCCTTGGGCAAGGCTGAACTTTTTGCTTCGTTGTTCGCCAGCAATTCTACTCTCAACCCACCTCCAAATGTTCAACCACCAACAGTCCCCAATGTCGCGCATAAAATGACGGATATCATTTTCAAAACTAAAAAGGTACGAAAGATGCTCTCTTCTCTTAATACCAGGAAAGCCTCTGGCCTTGACGAGATCCCAGCAATTGTTCTAAAAAAATGTGCACCAGAACTTGCTCCTGTCCTGACTCGTCTATTTCAGATATCTTACAATAAAGGCATATTCCCTAGTAACTGGAAAACTGCTCGAGTACAACCCATCCCCAAGAAAGGATCCAAAGCGCTTCCTAGCAACTACATGCCTATTTCTCTCCTTTCAGTCGTCTCTAAAGTGATGGAAAAGTATATAAACACTGAATTACTCAAATTTCTGGAAAAATACAGTCTAATCCACGACAGGCAGTATGGATTCCGTCAGCGCAGATCGACTGCCGACCTCCTTTCTTTTGTCACCCATTCTTGGAACAAGTCTATGGAACTACACGGTGAATCCCAGATTGTCGCTCTAGACATATCCAAAGCATTCGACCAGGTATGGCACGCAGCGCTGCTTAATAAACTTCCGGCCTATGGCCTACCACCAAAACTTTGTACGTGCACAGCAAATTTTCTCTCCAACAGGAGCATTTCTGTTGCTGTGGATGGCCATTCCTCTAAACTGTATCCAATTAATGCAGGAGTTCCTCAAGGTTCAGCTTTAGCCCCTACTTTGTTTCTTCTCCACATCAGTGACCTCCTCTCTAGCACATCCAACCCACTTCACAGTTACGCGGACGACAGCACCCTCCACTCAAATATACAATATTCTAAGCCTGTCTCTTTAGCCCAATTATATGAGGATCGCAGACTCATGGAGGGTTCTGTCTCCGTTGATCTCCAAAAAATATTAGACTGGGGAAGTAGAAATCTTCTACAATTCAACCCCACCAAATCTCAGTCTTGCTTTCTTTCTCATAAGAGATACACCAGCCCATCACAATGAACAACCAAGTTATTCAAATAATGAGTCATTTTCTCTTGTTGGCATTTCTGTGGATCGAAATCTTAATTGGCACCAACATGTCACATCAATTGCAGAAGCGGCTGCTAAGAAATTAGGTTTCCTCTTCCGGGCTCGCAAATACTTTTCACCAGCTAATCTCTATACTTTATATACTTCACAAATAAGGCCAAACCTCGAATACTGCTCCCACATCTGAGGTGCAGCTGCCGCTTCTACACTCGCTATCCTGGACTCCATTCAAAAGAGAGCTATACGTCTCATAGGTGACCCTACCCTCACCCAAAGGCTGCCATCCCTTGCCCACCGGCGTGCCGTTGGTGACCTCTCTCTATTTTATAGATATCTGCACGGGCACTGCTCAGAGGAGCTTTCCTCCATAGTTCCCCCACCTGCTGCCCCCAACAGATCTACCAGGGGAACAGAGCGAATGCACCCTTTTACTGTCCAGGTCACCAGACATAGAACTTCTTGTTATGCCCGCTCTTTTGTACCGAGGACTTCCAAGTTGTGGAATTCCTTGCCGGCACATGTGTTTCCTTCTCCTAGGAGCCTCAAAACCTTCAAGTCCAGAATTAACAAGTTGCCTCTTTCCTCCCTGTCAACACCCACGGTACGATAGTATTTGGCTATAAGCCCTCGTGGTGTGTTGTTGAAATTAAAAAAATAATTAAAAAAATACAGATACTGATGTATTCTTGCTAAATGAAACGCAAACAGCTGCGAAATATGGAGCTCTTTTCTAGCGTACATTCGGCGGTTTCGAAGCCGTGAGATGGCCAGCGGTGGCCACCGAACGGCGCGATTAAGGCTGCCAGAACAACGATGTTAGACAGGGATTTCTTTGACCGGCATAGGAGACGTGCATTATTTCAATAAACAATCGACTAACTGGGACTGGCATCTGGTGCTTGATCGCCGGCTCAAATCTTCGACGCCAGAGAACCGCGACCTTTAAAGCAACAACGTATCTATTTGCTGACAATAAATTAGGATTGTAATGGTTTCATCGTTTCATCCAATTAGGAATAACATTATTGGAATTTTTGGTTGTTCTGCAGCACCACAGCACTTATGGACAAGTCGCCGCTGTATAGAACCCATTATCATTATGTATTTCCACGTGGCCTTTTCAATGTCATCAGTGAAATTAACGTAATCAATATATCAATAATGTGTATTGTCAATTTTCTACAATACTTTTACCAAACTCCGGCTTTCGTCAATGAATGTTTTGTAAATCTTCATTAGGAAAATCGCGCATCTCATGAAATAATGTATTTATAACTAATTAAGCTATTTTAATGAACATTGGCCTTAATAGAAACGTATGCATATAACAAATTGAAGTTTCTACGTTAATAAAAATTAAGTTATTAGTTTGAAATAAATTCGCTACCATAACGCATTTACTGTGTTTAACCTTCCTATAAAAAATATTTACAAGGACAAAGCGATAATGAAAATTTCTGGACGCAGCAAGTGCGTTATGGTAGTGAATTTTCATAAAAATGTTTTTAATAGCAAATATGTGTTTTTCTTCTTCAGAAAACAGGCATCAAATGTGATTACCAGTATAACATATATAGTAAAAACAATGTGCCATGTTTCATCAAAATAACTTTATTGTTTGAAAACGTACAAAAACTTCCGAAAGTAAACTTAAAGTATAACCGAAAAAATCCGTTTCTTGGTCAACCTTATAGGTTAATAGCAAATTGAGCTTTTCAAATATGAAGCCTTTAATCAAAATTCGCTACCATAACGCACTTGCTGCATCCAGAATTTCTTTACTTACAAACATGCCTTATATTTCGATGGAAAATGCAAAAACATAAGGCGTTTTCGACTAAAAAAAATTATTTGTATCACCGACTTATGGGCCACCTGTGATTGTAGAAATATTTTTTAAGATGTAGCTCAAGACACCCTATAATTAATGTATACAATTTTTTTTCATATCTTGAAGAATTACGGATATATTGAGCTTTATTGATTTTTTACGAAAATTTGACAAAAGTTATATACCATTAAACGATAAACTCTATAGCTAAGACTACTGCCAAGCATCAGAGAAGGGTCTATTTGAAATGAATTTTCTGGAAACATTTTAGTAAAATGAAGGACGGTTGAAACTAAAACTTCAGGGTTTGTAAAACATTCTTGTTGACAGATTTTCTTTCCATAGCCCGTATTAGATTCAAGTTCTTTGCCCAAATGTTGCGAATTTTGACGTTTTAAATTGTCACTTCGACGTTTTGAGGAAAACCCCAATTTATTTTCCTTTAAATGCCCATAACCTTTTTGTCTTTTGACCTACAGCGGAAGGTAATTTACCTATAGCGACATAAAACGATGTACCAAATTTGGTTGCCCTTACTTTGTTATTTCCGGAGATATGATTTTTTTTAAAACACAAAATTTTCCGGGAAAACCTCGACCGATTTTCCTGGGTAACGAACTTATCCAAGCCACTTACAAAAGGAAGGTATTCACCAAATTTTGTCAAAATCGGCCCATTATTTTTTGAGTTATCGGTGTGATACATACATACATACATACATACATACATACATACATACATACATACATACATACATACATACATACATACATACATACATACATACATACATACATACATACATACATACATACATACATACATACATACATATATATATATATATATATATATATATATATATATATATATATATATATATATATATATATATATATATATATATATATACATATAAAAATCGAAACTGACCCCGGATCGCTCATTTGAATAAATTTTTTCAAAATTCAAAAGTCGGGATCTCCTTATGAGTGAATTTTTTTAAAGAAAATTCACTAAAAAAGCCTGGACGCAGCAAGTGCGTTATGGAAGTGAATTTTCATAAAGATGTTTTTAATAGCAAATTAATGCAAGAAGGCATCAATTTAGTTACCGGTATAACATATATAGTAGAAATAATGTACCATATTTTATCAAAATAACTTAATGTTTGAAAATGTACAAAAATTCACTAAAAATTTACTAAAAATTCTCTAAAATAGTAGGAGAGTCGGTAGGTTTTGGTCAATCACAAAGCAAGAAGCAAATGTTTTGACACAATTAAATGTCAAAATAGACGCTTTTTAAACGAATATTCTGGACCAGATGCAGTATGTAAAGAACAAATGTTGCATTAAATGTGTTTCACAGGTTCTTACATTTCTAATTTATTACCTTTTTATTTTTATTAATTAATGTATCTCCACAGCGTAAGCCACTGACACAATATAATTAAATACACACATGCATTCAGGCATATAAACCATAAACATAAATATATCCATCCTAAACAATAAGAGCCTGGGTAGTTCAGGGTTCCCTTTCACTTTGTCAATACATACTGTAAAATGAACATCAACCGACGTTGTGACATTGTATTTGATCAGGTTGAATCTCTGCACGTTCCGTTCTTCGAAGGGGGCGTAAAGCCGTCGGTCTCGTCTCCATGCGATGTTGGGCACGGTAAAGAATCCGAAGTAGGTTGCTGAACCACATTGGCTACAGGATTGCTGACTGCAAAGGCCTCCGCTGCTCTCCCTCGTGGATCGGTTTTTGAAGATCCTGGCCATTCCTTATTATGAACATTGAAGTAACCAAGAATAGTGACCTCGGAGGAAGGATATTCAGAAATCAGATGGTCGGTTTTTTCAGAAAGGTAGTCAAAGAGCTGGACAAAATTGTTGTCAGAAGGTAGTCGGTAAATGCAACAGATGAATTTAGTTTCAGCCCTG
Source organism: Tillus elongatus (assembly GCA_964006375.1). Classification (NCBI taxonomy): domain Eukaryota; kingdom Metazoa; phylum Arthropoda; class Insecta; order Coleoptera; family Cleridae; genus Tillus; species Tillus elongatus. The sequence goes on along the minus strand of OZ023265.1, from coordinate 132,640,789 downwards.
AGAGAGAGTTTTATCCATAGTATGTCTTTTCTTACAGCTTCTAAATTGGGGAGTCTGTTGCAGGGTAGATTGCTACGGACGTACGCTCCCACGCCTCCATGCAATCTAAAGGAAGTAAGGAGCTCATACCCCGGGAAATTAAGGTGATTAGTAGCAGAATAAAGAATTAAGAAAATGACATGTAATGTGGCTCCTGTTCGTAGTATTCCTGGTCGCACTTTCGGCACATCCCGTTGCACACACTGTAACGAGAACGAAACTCTTGTACATGTACTCGGGTACTTCACCCACGGAGAACTGCTTCGAAACAGGCGTCATCATGAAGTTAGGGGACTACTTGCTTGTACCCTAAGAGAGAAAGGCTTCCAAGTAGAAGAAGTCCATGGCCTCTCAGAAACTGGGAGCACCAGAAGGATTGACATCACAGCAATCGAGAAAAACCATGAAAACGGTTATATTATAGATCCGACCATACGGTTTGAGAGAGATGTAAACCAGCATGACCAAATTCAAGGAGAAAAGTGTATTATTTACGAACCTACAAATAAATAGGTACGTTGATATGTTTATTACTTCCACATCGTCACGTGTGGAAGCATGGCATCGGCAATAAAATTTTCAAATTTTTTTTTCGCTTAAACGTCGTAAAAAGTGTCAAAACATATATAAAACATGATTTGGGAACGAATTTTTTTTTGTCTGTCGGCCTGTCGGGCTCTATGTCTGTCTGCTTGTAGCCACGATAACTTTATAACGAATTGAGATATCGTCTTCAAATTTGGTATACAGTTAGCACCCGACAAACGAACGGTTCCGATTGTTTTTGGGTAAAATCACTCCAGGGGTGGGGATGACTGGGGGATGATTTGGTGAAAATGGACATTTTATCGTTAAAGGGTTTGTTTCTTAGAAACATTTAAATTGTATCAAACATCTAGTATTCTGTGCTGAAATTAAATTAGGGGTGGAATGTGTGGGGTGGAATATCGGCGACAGAAATTTTGAAATTTTTTTTTGCTCAAACCGCGTCAAAAGTTTCAAAACATATAGAAAAGTTGATTGTGGAACGATTTTTTTTTTTTGGGTCTGTCGGTCAGTCAGTCTGTCGGCCTGTACGCCTGTCTGTTAGTAGGCGCAATAACTTTCGAACGAATTGAGATCCAATCTTCAAATTTGGAATCCAGTTGGCACCCGACAAAGGAAAACTTTGAACTGTTTTTGGGTGCAATCGCTTCAGGGAGTGGGGGATAAATGGGGGCTGATTTGGTGAAAATTTATATTTTTTCGTTAAAACTCGAGTAAAATAACGTTTCAGAAGTCTATGGGTACAGGAATAGGAATATTTTATTTGTGATAAAGTCATGGACCCTCAATTCATTTAATGAGAATGTCTTTCTGCGGAGAGTAGATTATCACTGCTATGTGGAAGTTATGATTCAATTTGCAGCACTATTTTACCAACTCTAAGGAAAGTTTGGGTAAATCGTAATATTTTGATGCCAGTAAGCCACTGCTGCTATGTGCACCATGTATGTGTTTGTTTTTTAACGTCGGACAATTTCCGCGACTATGGCCAATCACCGACGCCAGAGAGCAATTTCACCTCACTATCCTGGAAATTTTGCCGAACCCATGTCTTTCTGTAAGGAGGGTAAGGATCTTTAACGTCCCCAACACACAACATGGACACGGGACCGACGGCTTTACGCCCCTTCCGAAGGACGGAACGTGCAGACATTTAACTTGCTCAAATACAATGCCACAACCTTGATTGATGTTAATGTTGCAGTATATATTGAAAAAGTCAAAGGGAGAACCCTGGGACCGAACTCAGTACTTTTCGGTTCAGAGGCACACGTTCTTACCACTGAACCACCAAGGCATTTATGTGCACCATAATTTTGGACAGTTCTGTATAAAAATTAAAACTCGCTTTATCTATGGATTCTAGATGCTCTAGAATCGTCAACTCGTTCTGCTACGTTACGAAAATTAGCTAAAAACGTTTTTAATTTCAACGTTCCATCAGATTACATAATATACTGAATTTCCAAAAAATCAAAACACATAGTAAGAGTCGACCAATTGCAATGAGACTTTTTATACCACTCTGTTTTGTCTCTGATAAGAAACGATAACAATATGGACAAAAAACTTTGGTGTACACTTTTTAAATATTCGTTTATCAAAAAGTAACCTCTTTAAATTTGAGTTTTCTTCAGTTTGAAGCAATATTTCGTAGCGATTTGTGCTCAATTTATTAAGTCATTAAGTCATCCTGGCTAGGCGCCATTTACGGAACAATTACAATCATTTAAGTGAACTCAAAAGGGGGCGCATTGTTCATATGCGCGAAGCCGGTTCTCCAAGCACTCAAATTTTAGACAATACAGGATGCAGTGTTTCAACAGTGTTGGTTCAGCTGGTCTGAAGAAGGAATTCATAACCGTCGCCATGGATCCGGACGACCTCGAGCAACTGCAGCACGGGAAAATCGTCGTTTAAGGATTTCGGCTTTACAAGATGGAGTTTCCACAACACCGTCGATTAGAATTGCTTCGCTGGGAGTTTTACAACAAAGAGACTCTATGGCAAAGATATATTGCAGAATACGGGCTTTTAAGCTTCCTTCGTATAGATCATTTTAATATCTCCCACTGATACCTCGACATCGTGCTGCTGGGCCCGAGTAGTGTAACGGCAGAGCAAATTGGGATGATGAATGGAATCGTGTTGTGTTCTCTGAGGAGTACCGATTTTGTCTTTGGGTCCACGATGGTCGCAGAAGATGGTCGTGGAGAACGCAAAAATAGATAATTTGCTGAACGGGGGTCTGGTATCGGGTGCGATAACACACGGAAGCAAGTCACCTATAGTTGTTATCGACAGAAATTTGGATACACGTAATTACGTACGAAACGTACTGGAGCCTGTTGGACTGCCATACCTACGAGGATTAGTTTTGCCACTTTTCCAAGAAGACTACGTACGTCCTCATACAGCAAGGGTTACTACAAGGTTCTTACAAAAAATAACGTGACCCTGCTTCTATGGGCTTTTCGCTCTCCCGATTTGTCACCAATGGAACATGCGTGGGATATGGTTGGCAATCGACTGGGTAATTTACCCAAACCACCAAATAAGCTAGTTGACCTTCGTCGCCGATTTCAAGAAACCTGTGATGAGATTCCTCAGGATACCATAAATCATTTAATTTCAAGCATGCCTTGAAGATTTATCGAATACATAAGAAACCGTGGCGGACCCACTCATTATTAAATAACTTTCTTATTTTTTAATATTTTGGTTTGTAAAATTTAATAATTTTTTAAGTTTAATTAAATACACATTAGGTATCCATTTTATTAAAATTGGTCGACTGGGTGTCAGGATTTTATTTGAAAGTCAGTATATGGTTGTAAGATTAGTTGCAATACAACTAAACGTTCAAAACAAACATAAGACGGCCGAGTGTAAAGAAAACATTCTCAAGTCACCGGTAAAATATGAAATAGCTCAACCTGAGTAAGTTTGTATTCGTTTGGCCATTTCGATCGGTCAATGTGAATAAAATGTCAACCAATGTAAAAGATGACTGTAGGTCAACGTTAAATATTAACAGAGTAAAAGGAATATATACTTTCTTTTACAATCACTTTCTACATAGTCTGGTTTAAAGTATCAGACAAATGTGTTTAGATCACTAGTGAACTTGTTCACCACAAAAGTAATTATTGCTTTTCGACCATCAATTATCTATAGAAGTTTATTGTTTTTAAACTGTTCCGAGTGCACATATATCAAATTCAGACAAATTGAATTTATAGTTTTGCTATCACATAAAAAAACTTGTGAAAGAGTTTTTGAACATTTGTCCAACAATTTTATGTAGAATATACTTAGTACATGGGAAAACGTTTTATAACCAACAAATTATCAAAAAATCGTAATTGCTATTGAATTGAGTTCCACAAAAAAAAAATGTTACCGTAAAATGCGACCACGACATTCAAGAAAAAAGCAGAATTTTCTAGTTTTAGCGAATTTTCATTAAGAAAAATTCGCTAATAGAGAGGTCACGATGAAAAGCTTTTGAAAAAATTCCTCCAGATGAGCGCGAATTTGAGTCCCTAGAACCAAAAACCAAGGTCCGTTAAAATTTATATATATATATATATATATATATATATATATATATATATATATATATATATATATATATATATATATATATATATATATATATATATATATATATGAAATCTTGTTTGGGCGAAAACCGAGGTCGAGTTCGTTAATTTATGCTCAAGTTTTTCGGTGGAAAATCGGAAAAATTTTTTGGAAACGCTATATTTTTGTTTGTATCAGAGTAACTAGAATGATACTTTACATGTGGCTATAAATAGTGCAAATAAACCTATGTTGTGAATTTTAAGTAATTTGGTACCCAAATTAAAAATAAAATCCCAAAGACATGCGTTGAGACGATTAGGTGGTTAAAGTCTAATGCCTGACAGACAGAGTAGTTAACTGCCACGCGTAGATTGATTCATACAACAGGCATAAACCGTACATCAACGGTAACCAAACTAAATATATACCAGGCATAAACATACTACCCGAATATTTGCTGATAGGTATCCAGATAAACAAAAACCGTCGCGGAAGAGTGTTCGGCGAATAATAGAAAAGTACAAAAGTTTTGGCACTGTCAAGGTAGAAATGTATTCTTGGTAGCATTCACGTAATCAATTTTGATCATTTGTGTGCAGTCTGCAACATTAATAAAGCATATTCTTAGTGCACATCATGTTTGAGTGTCCGACGAACCAGTCCGGAAATCAACAATAGAAACCTAGAAACCTTAAAGGATTACGATGGCCTCATCTGCCTCTTGTCGGTTACAGATAGGTTCGGACTGGGGTCGCATTGCGCGAGTTAACTTTCGGGTTTTCCCGAGGTTGGTTTTTCGCGTATATTGCTATGTGTTAAAAATATGTTCCTTTATTATGAAAGGGTGAGATGGATGGAGGATCTGCTGTTTTCGTATCTATAAAAGTAGACTTTCTTTGAAATTGTTAACATTCACAATATCACGATTGCGATAATTCTTTTTTTTTTCCATTTTTTTTTTCAATTTTTTTTGTTATTGAAAATAATAGATATTTGTAATTTTTTGATTTTTATTTAGATTAAGTCAACCAAACTCTTCTAACAAGTTTCGCCTGACTACAAATAAACTTTGATTTGATTGCGAATCTCTAAAGCCCAGAAGGTACAATCAAAGCGAAACTGATTGCTAAGAGAGTTGAACGGCAGCAGGCAGCTATCAGAAAAGACAGAATCGTGCAACTAGAAGAAAAACTTCTACATGCACATTGAAACACAAAAATCTCTCATGTATGTAGGTATGCTAGAGACAGCATACCTTGAAAAAACATTTGTTTGAAGCCAATTCTTTTTTTAAATTTCGGAATCATAACAATGTCTTCTCGTAACTAAATAGTTCATCTGCAAGTGAGAACACTTTTGCGTGAACACAGAGTATTTAATAAATTTAATAACATACGTAAAAATGAAATACTGGAAGCGTTTATGTCTGCAATAACGTTCTAATATGGTAGTAATGTGATGAACGTGAGTCCTCGTAATGTAGTGTTTTGGATTTCACTTCTCCTACTCGGTTTTCCGCACGTCAGCAGCTTTGTTAGACACTATTCAATTACTGGTGATTATTTAAAACTACCCACAATAATTATGTCAGCATATCAGTTTATATTAGTGTCAGTAAACCTAAGCAAACCTCTCGTTTATTTCCAGAAACGTGTTGTTTGTTTTTAGTATAATATGCTGTTCAACTTAATTCTGTTCTTATAATGCTCTTTAGTTCAATCTCTGTTTGAACTTTAATTTCAAAACAAATTAATAAAAGTTTTTGATCCACAAAGTTTGCAGACTTCGCGTGCTTCTAACCCGACCTGACCTGACCTGACCAAAACGTTTGAGAAAAGCACAACACATGTATTTTATAGAATATACATAATCACAGTCTACAGGCGATGTCGCCTTGCCGCAACCATTGGCACTCTGTCTTCATAAGTTCTTCATTCCTTGCGACGACAGTGTCCCGTAACCCACATAAGCTGTACCCTCTTTGCACTACCCAGCTACGCAGAAGCGTTATTATCTCATTTTATTATCTCATGCCTTTCATTCTCTTACGCTTGGTTCATCGTGTACCAAGAGATTTGCAGGGGTCCAGGAGTCGGGGACCAAAGGACCCCAGGGGACAAACTGAGGAAGCGTAAACAACAACATGTGCTTTCGATGAAGCTTTCCCCAAGACCGTCATGCGCGGTGAAGAGCTGCATATTGCACGAGGTGACCCTCTTTATAACTAAACATGACGGATCATAATGCCCATCATACTCCAATAGGGTATATACATACTGGCGCCGGCGCTCACCCTCATTATGAGGGCCAGCCTGGCTCTGGGGTACATTCCGAGGGCATGAAGACTGGCCAGAGTTGTATTCATTCCTAAACCTGGGCGTCCAACAGACCATGCAAGGTCCCTGAGGCCAATAAGTCTCATGTTCTTCTTGCTAAAAACAATAGAAAAACTGCTCGACCGGCACATTAGGGGCGGTGTATTGGAAGCATATCGTATAAACTGCGGACAATATGCATACACAGCAGGAGTCTCAACAGAAACAGCACTACACCAACTGGTGCTAAAACTGAATAATACACTGGAGAACAGGGAGGTGGCGCTGGGGTCCTTCCTAGACATGGAGGGGCGTTCAGCAACACCTCGTTCGGATCGGTACTGGCAGCTGCCAAGGAGCGTGGAATAGAGGAGACCTGCTGCAGGTGGATCGGTTCCATGCTCAGCGACAGGGCGGTGTTCACCTCACTCGCGGGAGGGACTCTACTGGCGCGGGTCGCGGCGGGGTGTTTGCAGGGGAGCGTTCTGTCTCCCCTGCTCTCGTGTGTAGTCGTGGACGGCCTGCTAGGGAGGCTCTCGGGAGGGGGGTACAAGGTACAGGGCTATGCGGACGACATTGTCATCATATTCCGAGGAAAGGTTACAGTCAGTGTGGGAGCGCATGCAGACAGCACTGAAAGTGGTTGGGAAAGGTGGGCGGTTGGCCAAGGGCTCGGGGCTCACCCCGAGAAAGTAACCGTCATACCGTTTACGAAGAGGAAGTGGGAGAGCCACAGAACTCTCACTCGATACGGTAGAAACATCCACAGCCAGGCAGCCCTTAAGGCCCTAAGTAATCCACGGGTAAACGCCAAGCTGGTGAGTGCCGAGACGAGCCGAGCGACCTGGCTGGGCAGAATGAAGTCACCCTCATCTGGGTGCAGAGTCACTCGAGGGTCAAAGGCAATGAAGAAGCTGACAGTGCGAAGAGGGGGTCAGCAGAACCATTTATTGGACCAGAACCGGTTCTGGGCAAGACAAAGAGCACTGCCAGGGGAGTCATTAAGTACTGGGTCAGAAACGAACACAAGATGTACTGGGCAGACTGTCCAGGGCTCAGACATGGGACGTCAGTAATTGACGAACCCAGTTCAAAGAGAACTGTGGAGCTGCTAAATCTTAGCAGAGGACAACTCAGAAACATAACAGGTCTCTTGACGGGACACATAGCCGAAAGAAACACCAGCATGGAATGAGGCGGTTCGATGGGGACCTCGCATGCAGACTCTGCGGCGAGGGGGAGGAATCAGCTCAGCACAACTTGTGCGAGTGTAAAGCTCTGGACCGCAAAAGACAACTGATCTACGGTCAGTCTAGACCGGAGACAGAGCATTATAAAACTTCACCCTACAAATCGCTGTGCAGACTAGTTCAAGGCACAGTGATTTTGGAATGGGTGCAGTAGAAAGACTAAGGGCATAAGCCAAAGGCTGCAGTGCTACCGGGGCGGCAAAGACGCGGACGAGCCCCGGGGGAGAAAAAAAAGTAGATTTATACCGCGTTTTATCTTTAGAGACTGTAACGATAAATATAACCTTACTTTATGAATTATTACAAGGATAGAACCTCCTAACGATGTACGATGTCCCAAGAATCGCTGTTTTCTACATAGTTCTCAAATAAGTGGAAGAACAATGGTAATTTTCTGCCAGTCTGTTGTTACAAGCCTATTTATTGATGGGACCACTGGGATAATTTAATTTTTTTCCTTAACGATTCACTTATTCTCCTTGTACTTAGAACATCGTCTGGCCATAAATCCTGTAAGTACCGGTCAACCTAATTTTTCAGCAATATAATGCACGGCCACATACAGCTGCAGTTGCATTTTTTTTTTCGACAAGCTGATGTACTTTATTTCATGACCTGCAGGATTACCTGACTGTAAGGAATATGATAGGTGGACACTTAAGTTGGTTGCACTAGCAGTTTTAAAACATTATTTCAATAAGTTTGAAATTTTCATCAAAATTTCTTACCGTTTACGCGAATTGTTCCCCACAATACCAATGAAACGTACTTATATTTAATGACTGCTCCAATTTCTATCTTACGGACTATTTATTTCACAGGTCTCTATGTTACGTCAAAACATTTTGTGTAGCCCTTGTATCCAATAATTTGCCTGTATATTAATATTGACAAATCTGTAACATTTGGGCACCCTGAAATCTAAAAACCGTAATGTTTAAAATATATAATACACAATGAACACAAATAAACCAAAAGAAATGTTGTGGATAATTCGGTAATTATTTACTACTTTAGTAAATTACTTTGAATTTGTAATTAGCCCCTGTATCGTCCTTTCGCATGCTAAGTAATGTAATGAGTTATTATAATTTATTCACATATGTTTGTGTCAACATTTTTTCGTGACAATGACCTTCGCCTATTGCCAACAAAACTCAACCCTGAGGCGGTTTCATGGACGCTATTGTTACCTTTTTAATTTATAAGATTAATCATCATTATGAGGTAGTGGTACAATTACATAATGAATATCTTACTAAATAAATGATTCGACTAGCAGCTGTTTAAGCGTTTAATTAAATAAAATGTAGCTATTCGTATTAGTGAATTTTTATTTTTAAAAAAAATCACTAATAGAGAGGTATCGATGGTGAGACTTTGCAAAACTTTTTTCAAATGAGCGCGAATTTGGGCTCCTAGAACCCATATCCGGGGTCAGTTTCGATTTTTATATGTTATATATATATATATATATATATATATATATATATATATATATATATATATATATATATATATATATATATATATATATATATATATATATATATGTATCCAACTCAAAAAATAATTAACCGATTTTGATGAAAATCGGATAAGGTTTTCCGGAAAAATTTTGAGTTTGCTTCCGAAAAAAATTTTTTTCTCCGAAAATTACAAAGATATTTCGACGAAATTTGGTGCACATATTGCCTTGGGGAAGACCTAACTATATGCCAAAATTCAGCTTTCTACGTTTACAGAGAATTGAGCTATTCAAATTTGAAACATTTATTTTTAATATCACCGTGTTTCATTGACAATGGCAAAGCTGGCTTATATGAGATCTAGTATGTCGTTGCCTGGCAACAAAACATTTGATATTATTGCGCAGGTCTCTTATACGCTGTAAGTGATGTTCATCGTATGGTATTAGATTGTTTATATGTTTATCTGTTTGAGTTGGCAAATTATTTGTTTTATTTGGGAAATTTGTATATACAAGTGCAAATTATTCCTTTATTAATGTTAGTGGGTGGACTAAACAGTGTTTGTTATGTTTGATCAACACATATAAAGGATCGAAGTATGCAACAGGTTAGTTATTTTCTCTCTGATGCTTTGGCGGTAGTTTTAGTTAAGTTTATGGTTTAACGGTCCATAATTTTTAGCTAATTTTCGTACAAAAAATTCGTCAATGAGGAGACCGCGACTTTAGAGTTTTAAAAAGATTTCTTCAAATCAGCGCAAACTAGGCCCCCTGGAATCCATATCCGGGTTTACGTTCAGTTTTGATGTGTTTACATATATACAGGGTGACGCATTTCTACGGTAAAGCTCAATATAATTATTATTATACAAGAGATGAGAAAAAAATGTATAAGTTAATTATAGGGTGTCTTGAGCTGCATCTTATAAAATTATTTTAACAATCACCGGTTGGCCCATAAGTCGCTGGTGATCCCTACAATTTTTTTTCGAACAGCCTTATTTTATTGCATTTTTTATCGAAATATGTTTGTAAGAAAAAAATTCAAGACGCAGTAAGTGCGTTTTGGTAGCAAATTTTCATTAAATGCTTTAAATTTCAGTAACTCAATTTGCTATTAACCTAAGGTTTGTTGGCTAGGAAACCATATTTAACCAACATTAAGAGTTTATTGTCGGAAAATGTTTTGTACATTTTCAAACAATAAGTTATTTTGATAAAATATGGCACATTGTTTCTACTATATAGGTTATACCGGTAACCGAATTGATGACTGCTTGCATTAAAAAGACATATTTGATATTCAAAGCATTTTTATTAAAATCACTGCCATAACGCACTTGCTGCATCCAGACCTTTTTTTAGTACGACCTAGTCTATATAAGCTAGTTTTACTGAAACATATTAGCTGACGAAATCATCTATCCAAGGCTTTCAAAACATTTTTAAGAGCGCGAACTGGTGTCCCCAGAATCCATGTCCATGGTCACATCAATACTTTCAATTTATATATTATTGGATATCAGGATATCATTAGACACCGAGCACACCAATACCAAGAAATACCACAGAAAATTGTTTAAACCCAGCTACAAATAATATCCTGTAGCAGATATACAGGGTGTGCACAGATGTATATACAATATCTAACTTTTTTACTTTTGGCCCTAGAGAGTCGTTCAGTGAAGAATGGAACCTGTCATGAGCACTGATAAGCACACTTGGAGAACCCAAATCACCACAACACAATTTAAAAAACCTGACGATCGTTTCACTAACCCATTCAGCGTCATCAGATGATTAATAATTCTTCTACTGTAGAAATATTCATCCTCTTATGACGCTAAATTGGTTAGTGAAACGATCGTTAGGCTTTTTTAAATGTGTTGTGGTGATTTAGGTTCTCCAAGGGTGCTTACCCTAGAGAGTCGGTAAAATAAACAGCGTTGGTTAATTTTCTTTGGAGCGTTTAATGGTGCCTTCGTAAAAACAATTGAGCATCGCATTTCTGATAGTCATTTTTTTTTTCTCCATATGAAGCACCCATATTTTTATGACGCCAGTCGATTTAACACGTAAATTACATTACATTTTAGTGAATTTTCTTTTAAAAAATTCACTAATGAGGAGATCCCGACTTTTGAATTTTGAAAAAATTTCTTCAAATGAGCACTAATTAGGCCCCCCAAAACACATATCCGGGGTTAGTTTCAATTTTATATATATATATATATATATATATATATATATATATATATATATATATATATATATATATATATATATATATATATATATATATATATATGTATGTATGTATGTATGTATGTATGTATGTATGTATCACACCGATAACTCAAAAAATAATGGGCCGATTTTGATTAAATTTGGTGAATAAATTCCTGCTGCAAATGGCTTGGATAAGCTCGTTAGACAGAAAAATCTGCCCAGGTTTTCCCGGAAAATTTTGTGTTTTCTTTCAAAAAAAAATATTGTTATATCTCCGAAATTAACTAAGGAAGGGCAACCAAATTTGGTACGCGAGTTTATATTCTTATAGGTAAGTTACCTACCAAAATTTAGCTATGTAGGTCAAAAGACAAAAAAGTTATAGGCATTTGAAGAAAAATAAATTAGGGTTTTCCTCAAAACGTCAAAGTTGCGGCTTAAAACGTCAAAATCGGCAACACTTGGGCAAATAACTTGAATCTAATACGGGCTATGGAAATCAAATGTCTCAAGAAGGATGTTTTACAAACCCTGAAGTCTTAGTTTTAACCTTCATTGTCTTTTATTTTACTAAAATGTTTCCAGAAAATTCATTTCAAATAGACCCTTTCTCTGATGCTTGGCAGTAGTCTTAGCTATAGAGTTTATCGTTTAATGGCATATAATTTTTGTCGAATTTTCGTAAAAAATCAATAAAGCTCAATATATCCGTTATTATACAAGATATGAAAAAAATCTTTATACATTAATTATAGGGTGTCTTGAGCTACATCTTAAAAAATATTTCTACAATCACAGGAGGCCCATAAGTCGTTGGTGACACAATTTTTTTTTATGAAACATGCCTTATGTTATTGCATTTTTGCATTTTCCATCGAAATATAATGCATGTTTGTGAGAAAAGAAATTCTGGATGTAGCAAGTGCGTTATGGTAGCGAATTTTGATCAAATGCTTCATATTTGAATAGCCCAATTTGCTATTAACCTATAAGGTTGACCAAGAAACGAGTTTTTCCGGGAACACTTTAAGTTTACTTTTGGAAATTTTTGTATATTTTCACACCATAAAGTTATTTTTATGAAACATGGCACATTGTTTTTACTATATAGGTTATACTGGTAACCAAAATTGATGCCTGCTTTCTTAAATAAAAAGAAAACACACATATTTGCAATAGAAACATTTTTTATTTAATGTGGCGAAAATCAAAGGTGACCAGTATATTGATTGTTCTTTGACAAGTGTTTACGGATATATGTTACAATAACTAACTTCTTCATTTCTGACGCTAGAGCCTCGATCAAATGAGCACAGTTGGCTAATTTTATTTAAAGCTTTACTGTCATCGTAAAAACAAGCATCGTATTTTTGCGAATCATTTGTTTTTCATTTTTTAAATACAAAATCCATAACTTATGGGTCAGTCGATTTGGCTCTTAAATTAGAGTAATTTCTTATGAAGTGACCATGCGGCAAAAATGTAAGATGACTGAGATATTTGTTGTTCTTTGATAAGTGCTCACGGATATTTGTTACAATAGCTAATTTCTTTACATAGGTGCTCTATTAAAAGAAATCGATGTAATTGCTTTTATGGCGACACCATGAAAAGCTTCCAAGAGAATTAGCCAACCTTGCTTATTTGATATACTCTCTAGGACCAAAAATAAAAAGTTAGCTATTGTAAGAAATACCTGTGTGTAGATAGTGACCATAATCCAGTCCCGGCAAAGTGAAAAAATTCGGGACGCAGCAAGTGCGTTATGGTAGTGAATTTTTATTAAATGGTTCAAACTTGGATAACTCAATTTTCTCTAAACTTAGAAAGTTGAATTTTGGTATGTGGGCAGGCCTTTCCCAAGGCAACATATCCACCAAATGTCATTAAAAAATCTTTGTAATTTTCGAAGGAAAAAATTGTTTTCGAAAAAAATATAAAAATGTGAAAAAATCAATTTTCCATAAACCTAGAAAGTTGAATTTCGGTGTGTAGTAAGGTCTTTCCCAGGGGTTAAGGAGTCGCGGGCCAAAGGACTCCAGGGGGCAAGCTGAGGAAGTGGAAATAACAACATAAACTCCCGATGAAGCTTTCCCCAAGACCGTCATGCGCGGTAAAAATCCGCATCCTGCACGAGGTGACCCTGCTAATAACTAAACATGACGGATCTAGACAAGGAGGTCGAACTAAACTCCCCCAATCTACGGTGTCACGTGACCCGTGCCTATGGATGGATGGCACCAGGGCGATGGTGTCGTGAACGGAACCTCTGGAGTACCAGGCAACCCTCCAGAGTAACCCGCCTTGCACCACACAGGGGGTTCTGATGGTGTGGACAGTATTTCCCCCATTCTCGTGGGAACAACATGAAGATTATAAATACATATAAAACCAAAACCAATGAGGCTCGAGGAGTGGCTCCGGCTACAGACTTGAGCCTTGAGTCTATCCCGGAAACGGAGACGAGCCAGGGGGCGGCAGCGGACTCTGGAGGTCCCACGACCGGCGTAGATACGGGGGATCAGAGGGTAGCTTCGGCCAGAGACCTGTCCCCGGCACCCAAGCTGGAGGCTGGGTCCCACCGGAGGGCGGCGAGCTCCGCGGACTCCGGGGGCCCCTCCACCAGTGAGGACTCTACTGTTAGAGTAGAGGGACTGCCCCGGCAGTCCAAGCGTCTTTCCGGGGCGCAAAGAAAGAAGCTCCGGAGGGCGCAAAAAATGGCGGCCGGGACCTGGACGGTCGAGAAACCTGTAAAGGCGCAAGAGGGGAGTGCGGGTCAGAAGAGGACGCGCTCGAACTCTAGCACGCCCACTACAGACAGACGTTCCAAAAGGGCCAGGGTGCCTGTAAAGGCGCAAGAGGAGAGTGCGAGTCGGAAGACGCCGCGCTCTGGCTCTAGCACGCCTACTACAGACAGACCTCCCAAAGGAACTAAGGCCGGAACACCGGCGCAGACTGGCTCTTACAGGGAGGCTGCGGAGGGCCTCGGGATGGCGGTGATTGACAGACGCCATCCTGAGGTCACGCTAGACCAGGGGAAGGCGGACCTGATCCAGGCTGCGGTGGTAGCTGCAGTGGACTCTCTTCAGGAAGGGGAGAGCCCGCCTCAGTTCCACCGGACGCGCCTGACGGGGGGCATCCTCTGGACAACCTGTGCCGGCCCGCAGTCGCGGGACTGGCTGCGGAAAACGATCGGGGGCCTCGCTCAGATTTGGGAGGGGGCGGACTTGACAGCCGTCGAGCCCAAGGAACTCCCAAAGAGACGCAAGGTCCTCGTACGGATCCCTGACACCGTCCCTCAGGAGACGGTGATCAGCAGACTTAAGATCCAGAACCCTGAACTGGGGACGCAACACTGGTCGGTTCTAAGCAGGAAGGCAGAGGAGAAAGGACAGACGCTCGCCTTCTCGATCGACCCGACATCTTACAGAGCCCTTGAAGGAACCTCCTTCAAGGCATTCTGGGGCATGGGAAGGGTTAGCTTCCGCCCACTGGGGAAGCAATTAAGGGTTAATGGGACTTAGGTTCCTTCAGGTCAACCTCCAACACAGTAGGGCAGCCACGGCCGGACTACTAATGGCTCTGAGGAACACGGATGTGGCCCTCATCCAGGAACCGTACTCCTACAAAGGAGAGATCAAGGGACTCGGCGGAGCTACTGGAAAGCTCATCTACAGCAGGTCCAGCGAGAATCCGAGGGCCTGCATTTTTGTCAGGGAAGGGATAGAGTTTCTCCCTCTAACGAATTTCTGTTCCAGGGACCTGGCAACGATCAAAATCCGATGTGGAGGAGCGGATGGGCTGAGGGACATTACTGTCGCGTCAGCCTATCTGCCAGGGGACAGCACGGACCCTCCTCCACACAACGAATTGGAGCAGCTGATGGTGGGTAGCAGAGCAGGTGGGTGGCAGACCATCATCGGCATGGATGCGAATGCGCACCATGAGTTGTGGGGTAGCTCGGACACAAACTCTAGGGGTGAGGCACTTTTACAATTCTTTATGAAATTTAATTTAGACATATTGAATAGAGGTAATAAACCGACATTCGTCACAACACGGCGTGAGGAAGTTTTAGACCTAACAGTTTCCACCCAGTTTCTGGGTGACTTTGTTAAAAGCTGGGCTGTGTCTGGGGAAGTGAGTAGCTCAGACCACAGATACATCCGGTTTGAAATCGCCAAAGTCGAAAGAGAAACGGTATGGTACCGGGACCCCCGCAAGGCGGACTGGGAAGCCTACAGGGCAGACCTAGCTGTGGAACTGCGGGGGGTTGAGAGTGCCATAAGGGATTCAATAGACCTCGAGATTGCAGCAGTCCAATTGCGAGACGCAATTACCTCGGCCTATAACGCCAACTGCCCCCTGAAAATGAGGGTGTCCACCAGGAACGTCCCATGGTGGAACGAGGACCTCAGGCAAAGGAGGACGCAGGTTCGTAAGCTGTTTAACGCGGCCAAAAGGTCGGGAGCATGGGATGAATATAGACAGGCCCTATCGACCTATAACAAAAGACTGAGGGACGCCAAGAAGGAGTCGTGGAGGAGGCACTGCGAAGAAGTGGAAAACACGTCCGAGAGTGCTCGACTACACAAGATCCTGTCTAAGGGCCCTCAGACTAACATAGGCTCCCTTAGAACACCCACGGGAGGCTTTACAAGCTCGGGGGAGGAAACTATGGAAATTTTACTCCAGACGCACTTCCCCGGCTGTAACATAATAAACCAATCACCTCCGGACTGGGAACACTCAGAAATAGAGGCGCCTTATAGGCGGGCATCTAGAGTAGACTGGACAGTCGCTAAAGAGGTGGTTACCTGGAGCAAAATCAGATGGGCCATTAACAGCTTTAAGCCATACAAATCGCCGGGATTTGATGGAATAATGCCCATCATGCTCCAACAGGGGATAGATATACTGGCGCCGGTGCTTACCCTCATTATGAGGGCCAGCCTGGCTCTGGGGTACATTCCGAGGGCATGGAGACTGGCCAGGGTTGTATTTATTCCTAAACCTGGGCGTCCAACAGACCAGGCAAAGTCCCTGAGGCCAATAAGTCTCATGTCCTTCTTGCTGAAAACAGTGGAAAAACTGCTCGACCGGCACATTAGGGGCGGTGTACTGGAAGCATATCCTCTACACTGCGGACAATATGCATACAGAGCAGGATTCTCAACAGAAACAGCACTGCACCAACTGGTGCTGAAACTGGAGAATACGCTGGAGAACAAGGAGGTGGCGCTGGGGGCCTTCCTAGACATAGAGGGGGCCTTTAGCAACACCTCGTTCGGATCGGTTCTGGCAGCTGCCCGGGAGCGTGGAATAGAGGAGACCTGCTGCAGGTGGATCGGTTCCATGCTCAGGGACAGGGCGGTGTTCACCTCACTCGCGGGAGGGACTCTGCTGGCGGGGTGTCCGCAGGGGAGCGTTCTGTCTCCCTTGCTCTGGTGTCTAGTCGTGGACGGCCTGCTGGGGAGGCTCTCGGGAGGGGGGTATGAGGTACAGGGCTATGCGGACGACATTGTCATCATAGTCCGAGGAAAGGTCACACAGGCAGTGTGGGAGCGTATGCAGACTGCACTGAAAGTGGTGGAAGGGTGGACGGTTGATCAAGGGCTCGGGGTGAGCCCCGAGAAAGCAACCGTCGTGCCGTTTACGAGGAGGAGGAAGTGTGAAAGCCACAGAACTCTCACTCTATACGGTAGGAGCGTTCCAATGGCCAGGGAGGTAAAATATCTTGGGGTCGTATTGGACTCTAAGCTAACCTGGAATGGTCACATTGGAAAAATACTTCGTAAGGCAGTCATGACCTTAGCCGTCACTAGGCGGCTATATGGAAAAACGTGGGGACTAAGACCTAGTATGGCCCACTGGCTGTACACAAGGGTGGTCACACCATCGTTAACATATGCGGCACTGGTCTGGTGGCCTAAGGTGACACTATCCAGTGCCAAACAAAAACTAGGCAAGATCCAAAGAATGGCTTGCCTAGGCATCACAGGGGCCATGTCTTCAACCCCAACAGCCGCCATGGAGGTGTTGCTGGATCTACCCCCCCTACACTTAGTTATTATGGGAGAGGCCAGGCTAGGACTATACAGACTAGCCTGCAATGGTAGACTGAAGATCAACCCAGGCTTCAGGGGCCACTGCAAAATTCAGGAGATCGTGAAGGAACCCATGCTTGAAATGAGGTCAGACTTCGCGAGCCCGCGAATGTGCAGGGAAAACAACTTCACAGTGGAAATCCCTGATCGCGGGGCATGGCGGGAGGAGACGCCGGGCATACCACGGGACGCGCTCGTCTGGTTCACGGACGGATCTGGCGGGGAGCGTGGGACGGGGGCAGGTGTTTACTCGGAAGGACCGAGGGTAAGTCACAGTATTTCCCTCGGAGCCCATGCAACGGTGTTTCAGGCCGAGATGTACGCCATCCTGCACTGTGTGCGGGAGAACAAGAGGAGGGGCTACACCAACAAGCGGATCCTCATAGCCACAGACAGCCAGGCAGCCCTTAAGGCACTAAGTAGCCCACGGGTAAATTCCTGGCTGGTGAGTGAGTGCCGAGACGAGACGAGCGACCTGGCTGGGCAGAATGAGGTGACCCTCATCTGGGTGCCGGGTCACTCGGGGGTCAAAGGCAATGAAGAAGCTGACAGTCTCGCGAAGAGAGGGTCAGCAGAACCATTTATGGGACCAGAACCGGCTCTGGGCGTGTCAAAGAGCACTGCCAGGGGAGCCATTAAGTCCTCGGTCAGAAACCAACACAAGGTGTACTGGGCGGACTGTCCAGGGCTCAGACATGGGAAGTCAATAATTGACGGACCCAGTTCAAAGAGAGCTGTGGAGCTGCTAAACCTTAGCAGAGGACAGCTCAGAAACACAACAGGTCTCTTGACGGGACACATGGCCGTCAAGAAACACCTACATAAAATGGGGCGGTTCGAAGGGGACCTCGCATGCAGACTCTGCGGCGAGGGGGAGGAATCAGCCCAGCACATCTTGTGCGAGTGTATAGCTCTGGACCGGAAAAGACAACTGATCTACGGTCACTCTAGACCGGAGACAGAGCAATATAAAACTTCACCCTACCAATCGCTGTGCAGACTAGTTCAAGGCACAGTGATTTTGGAATGGGTGGAGTAAGACTAGGGGTATGCACAATCAACCAAGGGTTGCGGTGCTATCGGGGCGGCAGGGCGCGGACGAGCCCTGAGGGAAAAAAAAGGTCTTTCCCAAAGCAACATATCCTTCAAATTTTATTAAAATGGTTTTGTAATTTTCGAAGAATTTTTTTTTTCGGAAAACCTTGTTCGATTTTCCTGGATAACAAACTCATCCAAGCCATTAATAAAATAAAGGCACTTGCCGAGTTTCATCGAAATCGGTTAATTATTTTTTGAGTTATCGGTTGGATACATACATACATACATACATATATATATATATATATATATATATATATATATATATATATATATATATATATACATATATATATATATATATATATATATATATATATATATATATATATATATATACATATATATATATATATATATATATATATATATATATATATATATATATATATATATATATATATATATATATATATAAATTGAAACTGACCCCGGATATGGATTCTAGGGGTCCTAGTTCGCGCTCATTTAAAATTTTTTTTGCAACGTCTCACCATCGATACCTCTCTGTTAGTGAATTTTTTCAAATAAAAATTCACTAAAAACTTAGCAACATATAGAGGAAATACAAAGAAAAAATATGTACATGAGTTAAAAAATACAAAAAAATTGGAAAAGTTTACAGAAGAAACTAAAAAAGTGAGTTTTCATTAAAATGTTTTCAATAGCAAATATTTATGTCTCCTTAATGTAAGCAGGCATCAATTTGGTTACCGGTGTAACCTATACTGTGTGTCAACTTTAGATTATCATTTGTTTTTAAGCTACATGTATCAACGTTTGTTTTTATTATGGCAGTCATATTAGATTTTTTGCCCATGTGAAAAGAGCTTTCCATTGATGTACAACATGCTTGAGAAATCTTGTAATTGCACTAACAATTTTGAGAAAAACCGTTGTGAGGATAGTAAGCTATGAAATCCAATACCAGAAAACAAATGACAAAAAAGTGTTCAAAAAGCAGTAGGCCATGGAGTCTAACGATAGACGTCTACTTATAACATAGTTTTCCGTAATGATTCACGATACAAAAATAGGAACTTTGAGCACACCAATGAATCGGTCCATTATTACAAACAATATTTTACATTACATTATCCTAAAAAATTGTTATAATTTAATTAAATAGGTAAACCTAGTAAATAACTAAATTTACTAACAGAACTCAATAAAAAGCAGATTAATGATTTACGAAGACGCCTTTGAAAATCATTTGATTTTTAAACGTAAGTCAACTTAAAAACAACAGAAGAAAGGTTGCTATGGATATAACACTATCGCGGCAATTAAAAATACTGCCATTCTTAATTATCTGAACAATTTGAGGTGTATTTAACACGTTGCTTAAAATTTTGTGCTAAATAGTTTCCTGTTTATTTTAAATATTATTCAACAATATGTTCAGTAATGAAGAATATTTTGACATGTTGGAATGTTATATTCGTTCTAACCGAAATACTATGGCAGCTGCAAATTAATATCAAAACAACTACCCAGAAAGACGACAACCAAACACCAAAATATTTCGCAGGATAGTGACCAATCTATTGAACGACGGTAGCTTCCACGCAAAGAAACTACCAATGCCTAGAAATGAAGAAAGAAATAATCCCGTCTTGCAGGTTTCAAACGAAAACCCTCCACAACCTGTTCGGTTCTATGGTGAATAAATTGACGTTCCAAAAAGTACGGTACACCGTGTATTAAAACAAAGTCATTACCATCCATACAAACCTACAATCGTATAAGGCTTAAATGTTGACGATTACCCTAAGCGACTTCAATTGTGCAGATGGTGTCAAGGACAATGTCAGCAAGATGAAAATTTTGATTTTAAAATAATATGGACTGATGAATCCAGATCTACAAAATGTGGTGTGTATAATCGCCATAATAGGCATTATTGGGCAAATGAAAATCCCCATCTAAAGAAAGAAAGACGATTGCAAGACAGATTTGGTATTAATGTTTGGTGCGGCTTATTAGGTAAAAAACTGTTATTTTTATTTGTAGATTAGACAGTTAATTAAAAAATATTCAGGTAACTTCATTGTTGGTCCGTTCTTTTTTGAAAATAATTTAACTGGGGAAAGGTATCTTAATCTATTGAGAAATGATATCTTACTAATTAGAAGACTTCATGATAATTTAGTGGAGATTGGGTACCAACAAGACGGTTGTCCAGCTGACAATCAGGACCGTCAAAGAATTTTTGTACCAAAATTTTAATAATCGTGTCATTTTTAACAATGGGCCGGTTCATTGGTGTGCTCGAAGTCCTGATATAACACCAATGGATTTTTATTTTTGGGGTACTCTGAATAATCATGTGTATAAATTCGATACACCACAAAATATCAATGAATTACGAAACAGAATCACGGAAGCTATAAATCATATTAACCAAAACACCCTCACCAGAGTTTGCAGGCATGTTTCAAAAAGGTGTATAAAGTGCATTGAACAAAACCGTGGCCATATTGAACAATTTTCTATTTACTGTATTTTTAAGTTTCTATTTTATTATTTGTTGAGTTCCGTTTTTAAATGTGTTGTTTTGTGGAGTTTAAGTCTCTATTTGTTATTGCTGGATTTCGTTATTAAACTGTTTCACATAATATTGCCTAGCATTATTACCTAATTAAGTATTGTAAATTAAATCACAATTATGTTAAAAGAAGAAGCCTATTGTTAGACTCCATGGCCTACAGCTTTTTGAACACTTTCTTTGTCATTTGTTTTCTGGTATTGGATTTCATAGCCAGAACAAATTCGTTAATGCATTTTTTATCGAAATATGATGCGTTTGTAAGAAAAAATCTGGACGCAGTAAGTGCGTTTTGGTAGCGAATTTTCGGTAAATTTGCAGTTTAGCCCCCGAACGCTTTTCAAAAAACGGTTTTCAGAAACCTCCCTAGCCCCCCCCCTGGATCCACAAACCCCAAGAAAAATTTCTTGTTCACACTCCCAAAGGAAGTTACGGGACCAGGAGTGAGTAGGGGTGTATAATTTTTTTTTAGCTAATTTTAGTCAAACAAATTCGTTAATGCATTTTTGCATTTTTTTTATCGAAATATGATGCGTTTGTGAGAAAAAAATCTGGACGCAGTAAGTGCGTTTTGGTAGCGAATTTTCGGTAAATTTGCAGTTTAGCTCCCGAACGCTTTTGAAAAAACTGTTTTCAGAAACTTGCCTAGGGCCCCCCTGGATCCACAAACCCCAAGACAAATTTCTTGTTTACACTCCCCAAGGAAGTTACGGGACCAGGAGTGAGTAGGGGTGCTGGGCGGGATAGGTAATAAAAAGGAAATATGAGCAGAAAATTCGAATAAAACGGGCTTGAAAGCTCTCTTTTTCATATTTTGAAGCCATATCCTCCTTAAACCCTGCCTACCCCGCACAGCACCCCTAATCCCCCAGGTGCCGTAACTTCCTTGGCGGGTAGGAACAAGACATTTTTCTTGTGGTTTATGCGAGGGTGGTTGTATGCACGCGAGGGGGAAGGAAAATCCCCACGGCGAAGAAGCCAGCCTCAACCCCCCACCCCTGCTACAGGTCGAACCGGGGGAGTCTGCTTCGCCGTAGACATTTCCTGACCCCCCCCCCCCTCGTGTGCATACACCCACCCGCGATGCATAAACCACAAGAAAAACTTCTTGTTCATACCCCCCAATGAAGTTAAGTCATCTGGGTCAAATAGGGGTGCTGTGCAGGGTAGGCAGTGTTTAATGGGGATATGGCTTCAAATAGACAGCTTTCAAGCAGTTTTCTTCGCATTTTCTGCTCATATTTCCTTTTTACTACCTACCCCGCCCAGCACCCCTATTCACTCCCAGTCCTGTAACTTCCTTGGGGGGCGTGAACAAGAAATTTTCTTGTAGTTTGTGCATCCAGGTGGGGTCCTAGTAATCTTTCTGAAAACAATTTTTTCAAAAGCGTTCGGGAGCTAATCTGCAAATTTATCGAATTTTCATTAAATCCTTCAAATTTCAATAACTCAATTTGCTATTAACGTAAGCTTTGTTGGTTAGGAAACCAACATTTTAGTTTATTTTCGGAAAATTCTTGTATATTTTCAAACCATAAGTAATTTTGATAAAATATAGTACATTGTTTCTACTACATGGCTATACCTGCAATCAGATTGATGCCTGCTCGCATTTGCTATTAAAACATTTTTATGGAAATTCACGTCCATAACGCACTTGCTGCATCCAGACTTTTGAAAAATGTTTATATATTTTCAAATAATAAAGTTATTTCGATGAAATGTGGTACATTGTTTCTACTATATAGGTAACCAAGTTTGATGCCTGCTTTCATCAAAGAAAGACATTTGCTATTAAAAATACTTTTAAAAAAATTCGCTACCATAACGCACTTGCTGCGTCCAGCCTTTTGAAATTATTGAATAATAAAGGGGATCTTGAACCTGGACCAGTCTGTATGTTTCGAGTATTCGCGAATAACACTTTTGAGAGTGGTATTTTATTAAACAAGTACTATTAAATACACTCCAATTCCCGGCGAGGGCATTAACATGAGATCATGTATTTATTTACTTATAATCAACACTCACGCTTAGCACGTATTGCATGTGTGGTAAACGTCAGCAATTAAATGGCGTCATGCAAAAATAATTGACGTCGCCAGAAAAGTGAAAAGTAATCCAAAACAGATGAAATCGCAATTGATCAACATTCATCTCAAAACTATTTGACAACTTCCTCGGCATCTCCAAAATAAACATACACAAAGTACCTACTTGTTGCCGCTCAACTCGGTAATTAAAAGCAGGCCATGCAAAAATAGCATGTATTTATGATGTGGATTTCTGCGCGTGTGTATTTTAGCTTAACTGTTTGAGGTTTCGTTGCAAATTTAGCTGAATTTAACGCTTATTTTTCTCGTCTAATAAAAAATGATAATAAACAAACAATGAAGAATATGTTAGCGGAATCAGTGACATTTCTTACAGAAAATAAGATAAAAACTGTATTTACCGCGACATATGAGGAATTTAGGTAACATTTTTGGAAAAGGCTAAATGCATTCTGATCATAATTAGAAAAGCATAGCGGGTTTGCTCTCATTAGAGCTCATTATTGCGCTACACTAATCACAGTCAAAATACGCCGAAACTAATTCGGCTATGGTAACGCCTTAGAAAACATTGTGAGCCAAGGGCGTAGATAACGGGAGGTAGATGAGGTAATTAACCGCCCCCCAAGGCTATAAAAATATAATTGAAAAAATAATTTGACATAAGAGTACGAAATAGGTAGATACATTTTCTAAATGTTGGAACAGAAAGTATATACATAATATAAAGCTTTTTCAGTTTGGAAAATTCAATATTCAATAACGTAGTTGTGTGCCTGTGTTTCTTGTTTCTTTAACGTCGGCCTATTTCCGCGACTATGGACATTCACCGCCGCCAGGGAGCAGTTTCACTTCACTATCTTGGAAATTTTGCCGAACCCCTGCTTTTCTGTAAGAGGGTAGAGATATTTGACGTGCCCAACATCGCATGGACACGGGACCGACGGCTTTACGCCCCCTCCAAAGGGCGGAACGTGCAAACGTTCAACTTGCTCAAATACAATGCCACAACGTCGGGCGATGTTACTGTTCCAGTATGTACTGAAAAAGTGAGAGGAGAACCCTGGGATCGAACCCAGTACCCTTCGGTTCAGAGACACACGTTCTTACCACTGAACACCGAGGCTCTGTCTAGCAATATTTATGACTTACAAGTGTTTTATACTCCAGTAAACAAGAATTATGTGAAAGTTTTTAGTATAGGTCCAAGAAGACTAAGAATTAGGTGCATTCCCACCTCCTTGGGTGCAGGGGCGGCTCCTCAATAAGTGCGCCCGTACTGCCGCCTGCAGTGGAAAAAATAATATTTTTGCTATGCTATGTTTTAATAAATTTTTATTTACTTTTTTACCTCCTGCATTCAACAAATAAAATTAGTATATCGAGGATCGCAGAGTCGGCAGTCATTAATACAGAATCAGAAGAAGTATAGTCTTAATGGTTGCAGACGTTATATACATCATTCGCGCGGCGGTGTATATTTTCGACGATCTAACGAATTGCGATATTTCAATGCGAAATGATCGACTATCTTTGTCGAAAACGACCGAATAAGCAATCTGGTTGTGCGCTTTGAAATTTCATACTTGCAGTTTGCAGTGCACTTTTCGCAGAGCGTGTGTAGTAATTTTCGTGTAGTGCTTCGCGTCGGATTGATTTTAATTAGATCATTTCGGTGTTGTTTACATGTTCTAACAAGACAGTTATTATTATTATGATGGATACTACTTCGGGTTGCTTAATAAGTGGACAAAATAATTGTGAATATTTTAAAGGTTAACTTTTTAAGGGACTTTTTAACTACTATAACCTAACTAGAGGACAACTTGGTCAGTAGTTAATAATTATTAAGTTTAGTGAGTTTAGTAAGTAGGTTTTTTTATAATACATTTTCGGGGAAAACAGAGGCGAGCCCTTCATTTTTGTTGAATATTGAAAAAAATTCACTAATAGAGAGGTATCTCTGGAGAGACTTTGCAAACATTTTTTCAAATGAGCGCGAACCAGGACCGCTAGAACCCATATCCCGGGTCAGTTTTAATTTTTATATGTTATATATATATATATATATATATATATATATATATATATATATATATATATATATATATATATATATATATATATATATATATATATATATATATATATGTATGCATGTATCCAACCGATAACTCGAAAAATAAGCAACTGATTTCGATGAAACTCGGCAAGTGCCTTTCTTTCTTTTATTAATGGCTTGGATGAGTTCGTTAGTCAGGAAAATCGGATAAGGTTTTCCGTGAAAATTTTGAGTTTTGTTTAAAAAAAAATATTTTTCTCAGAAAATTACGAAGCTATTTTAACGAAATTTTGTGGATATGCTGCCTCGTAAAAGACCTTACTACACACTAAAATTCAACTTTCTACATTTTTAGAAAATTTAGTTATTCAAATTTTGGGTTTTCTTTTGAAAAATTTTTTTTTCTCCCAAAACTACAAAGCTATTTTGATGAAATTTGGTGGATATGTTGCCCTGGGTAAGACCTTACTATACACCAAAATTCAACTTTCTAAGTTTGTAGACACTTGAGTTATTCAAATTTGAAGCATTAAATAAAAGTTCACTACCATAACGCATTTGCTGCGTCCCAAACTTTTTTCTTGCGCACCGCCAATGCATTAAGGCACGAGCCGCTACTGCTTGGGTGATAATACTACTAGTATATACAGCTTCCCAGGTCTAACTAAAATCCAAAGAATTTAAACAAAAATTGAAACTATTGGAAAGAGACGGGGACACACTTCACGCCAATGGGGCCTATCATGGTGACTTTAAGACGCACAAGGTTGGCCACTAAAACATGGGAATCAACACAAGAGTTTTGCAAGATGTTTAATTCTGTACTTAGCCTATGTTATCTATGTGCTGTAGCTAGTTTGGGTCTAAATATATTTATTAAAGTTGGCATTCCTGATAAACTGTATAAAATATGACATAATCCTTCTATTGATATACGCTTTCTGCATAAAAGTTATTACATTAAGAGGTAGTGGTCTTGTGAAGGTGATATGGGTAGTTGCCGTGACGTATGGGTATTCGATTAAGTGTCGAGGATAAATATCTATAAAGCGGAAACTCTTTGTATAAAAGTTTTTCTTTTAAGTTATTTATGATACTGCTAGAGTGGTTGTTAGTAGATTTGACCGATTTATGCCAATAATGTTGCCATTTGGCTTTACAAAGTGTTTTATCAGTGGAAAGAAATCACTGATGTGATAGCCAAAGCACAGCATAATTATTATGCTGTGGCTAAAGCCTAGGCCATTTGTTTCATAAAAGCCTGCTTCCTCATTTGTAGTAAGTTGTGCGTGGACTTTAACCCATAACATAATAACTGTTTTAGTGAATTTTCTTAAAAAAATTCACTAATGAGGAGATCTCGACTTTTGAATTTTGAAAAAATTTCTTCAAATGAGCGCTAATTAGGCCCCCCAGAACACATATCCGGGGTCGGTTTGAATTTTTATATGTTTATATATATATATATATATATATATATATATATATATATATATATATATATATATATATATATATATATATATATATATTTATATATATATATATATATTTATATATATATGTATCACACCGATAACTCAAAAAATAATGGGCCGATTTTGATTAAATTTGGTGAATAAATTCCTTTTGCAAATGGCTTGGATAAGTTCGTTAGCCAGGAAAATCGGTCCAGGTTTTCCCGGAAAATTTTGTGTTTTCTTTCGAAAAAAATTTATATCTCCGGAATTAACTAAGTAAGGGCAACCAAATTTCATATGCGGATTTATTTCATTATAGGCAAGTTACCTACCAAAATTTAGCTCCGTAGGTTAAAGGATAAAAAAGTTACAGGCATTCAAAGAAAAATAAATTTGGATTTTCCTCAAAACGTCAAAATTGCGATTTTAAACGTCAAAATTGGTGAGTACATTCCTTTCGCAAGTCGCTTAGATAATTTTGTTAGCCAGGAAAATCCGCCGAGATTTTCCCGGAAAAATTTGTGTTTTCTTTCGCAAAATATTTATATCTCCAAAATTAACAAAGTAAGGGCAACCAAATTTGGTAAGCTGGTTTATATCGTTATAGGTGTGCCACCTACCAAAATTTAGCTCTGTAGGTCAAAAGACAAAAAAGTTATGGGCATTTAAAGAAAAATAAATTGGGGGTTTCCTCAAAACGTCAAAGTGACAATTGAAAACGTCAAAATTCGCAACATTTAGGCAAATAACTTGAATCTAATACGATCTATGGAAAGAAAATGTCTCAAGAAGGATGTTTTACAAACCCTGAAGTCTTAGTTTCAACCGTCATTGTCCTTCATTTTACTAAAATGTTTCCAGAAAATTCATTTAAAATAGACCCTTTCTCTGATGCTTGCCAGTAGCCTTAGCTATAGAGTTTATTGTTTAATGGTATATAATTTTTGTCGAATTTTCGTAAAAAATCAATAAAGCTCAATATATTCGTTATTATACAAGATATGAAAAAATATTGTATACATTAATTATACGGTGTTTTGAGCTACATCTTAAAAAATTATTGCGACAATCACAGGGTGGCCCATAAGTCGTTGGTGATACAAATAATTTTTTTTTGTCGAAAACGCCTTATTTTTTTGCATTTTCCATCGAAATATAATGCATGTTTGTAAGTTAAGAAATTCTGGAGGCAGCAAGTGCGTTGTGGTTGCGAATTTTGATTAAATGCTTCATATTTGAAAAGCTCAATTTGCTATTAACCTATAAGGTTGACCAAGAAACGGATTTTTTCAGTAACACTTTTGGTTTACTTTTGGGAATTTCTATACGTTTTCAAACAATCAAGTTATTTTGATGAAACATGGCACATTGTTTTTACTATATATGTTATACTGGTAATCAAATTTGATGCCTGCTTTTTCTATATAGGTTATACTGGTAACCAAAATTGATGTCTGCTTTCTTAAAAAGAAAACACACATATTTGCAATAAAAACATTTTTATGAAAATTCACTACCATAACGCACTTGCTGCGTCCCGAGATTTTTTGTTGTTGTTGAAGGCATTTTATATTTTCAATTATATCACAAATGACTTTGTATCTGTACATGGGACTTCTGCATTTTGTATTGTCGTTAACACTGACGGGACATCAGTCAGTATGATACCATTATGGTGCTCAGTAAGCGCGAATTCTAATGGATTTTTAATAGCCACCGCTTGGGCAGTATAAATCGAGGCATACCTAGATAATTCATAGCAATGGGCTTGATTTTTGTGTTATATATAGATGGCACATTCTACATGATGCTAATTTTTTGAGCTATATTTTCAGGTTATTGGTGTAAGGTTCTAGATGCTGATTTATTATACATTTATTCATGCTTGGAATGTTGGTATACATTGGTATAATAACTTTAGGTTTTACTAACTGGACATCAAATGGGTAATCAAATCGAAAATTCAAAGGTTCTTTTGGAATCCATGGAGAGCTCTTCTAGGGAAGCCTCAAATATTGGTGTAGTATTTTTGTTAGACCTGTTTATTTGTAAAGTGGTAAACACAAATGTTTTGAATTTTATCTGAAAGGGAATTCTTTTGTGTGCTAAAATTTTTGATAGAAAACTTTCAGGCTAAATATAATCTGTACATCTAGAAAGGGTAATTTATTAATTTCTAATTCGTGGGTAAATTTTATAGAGTCAAATTTATTGTTTAATTTGGCAATAAAATCTTCTCTTCTGAATTTATTAATAAGATCAAAGAGGTTAAATTGACTGAAGGCGAGGCTTTAATTTCATTCGATGTAACCTCATTGTTTCCTAGCGTCCCCACGGAGCAAACTTTAACGTATTTAGAGCAGTTGCTAAAAATGAATAACATAAATGAAAATGTCTGCAAAGACTATTTAACTCATACAAACCTTTGCATCAAACAAAATATTTTTCAATTCAACAATGAATTTTTTCAACAAACCCAAGGCACGGCAATGGGCAATCCGCTATCGCCATTTATTGCAGACCTTTTCATGAGCAGATTTGAAACATATCTTGAAAGTGAAAGTGATTATTTTCATAGAGTGTGATGTCGTTACGTGGATGATATTTTCGCGGTGTTTAACACAAACGTTTGCAGAATAGAAGATTTTATTGCCAAATTAAACAATACATTTGACTATAAAATTTACCCACGAATTAGAAATTAATAATAAATTACCCTTTCTAGATGTGTTATCAAGAATAAAGACATTTTAGAATTAGATGTCTATAGAAAGGAAACCACTACTCTAAGCTACATCCCGAACGACTAACATCATACGTACACACAAAAAATGGCAAGTCTGAATTTTTTAGTAAATCGGTTAATTAACTTTCCTTTAAACAAAAGTAGATATACCAAAGAATTAAATTATATTAAAAACGTGGCCGAATATAACGGATACACTGCTTGCCTAGTGGAAAAATTAATCAAGAAACAGAAAACAAAGAAAATGTTGACGGAACCAACGACGTTGAGAACGGAAAAATCAGAAAAAAACTTTGTTTGCTTACCATTTGAACCTAGAATCACGAGTGGTCTAGACAGTATTTTTTAAAAAGTCAACTTACAGCTAACATTTTCAACAACAAATACCTTAAAAAACTTGTTAGGTAACCCAAAAGACAAGGATAGCGCGGACAAAATGTCGGGAATTTATTAAATAGGTTGTAAAGATTGTAATCTTAAATACGTCGGACAAACAAAAAGATCGATTGGAATTAGATTCAAAGAACATTTATCCCAATTACGTTACGGTACTGTAGATAAGTCTTCCGTCGCTCGACACATTTGGGATAATAATCATCACGTTGATAAAGAAAATCTGAAATTAATAAAAAATGTTATAAAACCAGGACAGCTAAACGGGTTCGAAAGCGTATATATTGCGAAATATAGTTACAACAAAAACTGTATGAACGCTTCACCACCGCCAATTACGAGTCACCTGATCGATTGCTTTGTTAAATCAAATTCCCACGTTTTCGGCACGTTCTAAAGATAACATAAGTATACAGTTGTTTCCGCCAAAGGAATCGATGTTAATTTAGTTGTTGTTGAACCTTCTCAAAACTATTACACATGGACACTTTTTAGATAAAGTAGTAGGGACAGCGCAAAGACGTCCGGCAATAAAAATACAATTAACTGTGAAATTTGCCTGCGACTAATTTCCCATCTCAGTTCGATCTCTTTACCTAAGTTCCGGTATATAAGTTGATGTTAGTTTTTTAAGTATTTAGAATGTTTCATCCTCTGATGACGCTAACTTGGTTAGTGAAACGGGTCGTCAGGTCTTTTAAAATGTGTTGTGGTGATTTGGGTTCTCCAAGTGTACTTCACAAGAAAACCCTAATATGACCACCCCGGACTTTTCTGAACGTAACGAAGTCAGAACCATTCAGATCAGTTCAGGTATTGACGAAAAATCTGTAAACATGCACAGAAAAACAGTCGGGACGCTATAAACATAGCTACGGGCTGATTTGAACACCTCATCCTTTTCTGAAGTGAGTTATACAGATGGGCAGGCCAAGTGACTACTAGAACTCAGATATAAGTAGAAAATAAATGTTTTTTGCACACATGTGCGAATGTGCCTAATCATGATGTAAACGCATACTTTGTCCCTATATTGGGGTAGAAATGGGCCAGGGCTAACAATTTTTCAAATTGTTAGTTAGTTGTATACTGTCTCTATTTTTAACACTCTGTGTTATTTGGAGCGGGCGTGACAACATAGTACTTGGTTCCGAACTAGGTGGCGACACGTTCACCACTCACTTAGCGCAGAGTTGTCTTAAAAAAAGGTTTATATGCTAGTTGGTACCAAGCTTTTCGAATTAACTTCGTGTCTACAAATAATAAAAACAAACACGTAACACCTGTGTTAAAAATAAGTTAATTTACTATTTAAGGAGTTTAAAGGAGGTAAAGTCAATTGGCTGTTAATCAGAATCTATAAAAATGTAACGCAGCTTTCAAACATAATAGGTAATTTCATTTTTCCCTGGTTTAAAAAATTGCGACTTTTATTACAATGATTATGTGAAAGTATTTTGAAACTTGAACAATGATTCAGTTTGTTTTTGTCGGTATTAGTCCACCAAAATAACATTAAACACTATCGATGTGGCCATAATATGAGCAAGAGAATAAGTGTAAATTTATAAATTTCACTGACAATTACCTTGCTGTGATGATTACAAAATACAGCCCTGATACAGGCAGTTACACGGTCGAAATTAATGACACTTTTTTCCTACAAATTTGTTGTCGGTTTTTTTCAAATGAATTACATAATAGTATTATATTGATCTTATAAAAAACTAGAATAATATTGAATCCATTACCAATGTCAGGCGACTCATTGCATCGTGTAAAAGGTAATTATTAGATATTTTTTATTCTCATTATTATTATATTATGACTGAAGGACTTTCACCTCGGCTTTCACACTTCCTCAAAGGAAAACATTAACTCAGCACAGGTGGTAGTGGAATTTTCCATGCCCGAGGAGGTACCACCCCATGCATCAAGTCCCAACGGACGTTTCCGGTTCTGGTGTATGAGTCGGTTTGCCTTATAAGCAAAAATGTTGATGGCTCCTCCTTGTGCAAAACATTCCGGAGGTAAAATACCCCTCCATTCGGATCTCCGGAAGAGGGGTGTACAGGGGGGGGGGGGGGGTCAACATCAAAATTCAACATATCCTTCTCGAATATATGTGGCCTAAATTCGAACCTAAACTCCGTCCACCATTTCGTCCACGCTAATAGGCCCCAACTTCTCTTCCTCACCGAAACCAAAATCAGTGCCAAAACAGCCACTAATCACCTTAATTTCCCGGGGTATGAGCACCTTACTTCCTTTAGATTGCATGGAGGCGTGTGCGCATACGTCCGTAGCAATCTACCCTGCACCAGACTCCCCAATTTAGAAGCTAGAAGAAAAGACATACTATGGATAAAACTCTCTCTCAGGGCTGCAACTAAATTCATCTGTTGCATTTACCGGTCACCTTCTGACAACAACTTTGTCCAGCTCTTTGACTACCTTTCTGAAAAAACCGACCATCTGATTTCTGAATATCCTTCCCCCGAGGTCACTATTCTTGGTGACTTCAACGTCCATAATAAGGAATGGCTAGGATCTTCAAAAACAGATCCACAAGGGAGAGCAGCGGAGGCCTTTGCAGTCAGCAACTCTTTAGCCAATATGGTTTAGCAACCTACTTACTTTCCTCGTATCCCAACACACAGCTCAAATCCCTTGGATCTCCTTCTTACTACAAATCCTGAATGCTATAAGATATCAGTCACCGCCCCCCTTGGTCGCTCAGACCACGGAATGGTCACTGCTTCCTGCGCAATGCAACCCGAGGTCACACATACATCACACCCACGTATCGTTTGGCACTACAACTCTGCGAACTGGGACGAAATGCGAGATTACTTTTCCTCATTTCCATGGGCGTCTGTCGGCTTCTCTCATCCTAACCCCTCAGATATCTCACAAAACGTCACCGAAATTATCCAATCTGGTATGGAATTATTTATTCCACGTACATAGAAAACCTCTTCAGCCACTGAAAAGCCCTGGTTCTCAAAATCTTGTGACAAGGCCAGACTTAAAAAGGTCAAAGCTCACAAAACACTTCTACACAATCCCAGTCAAGAAAACCGTCAAGCATTTAACGACGCAAGAAACCGCTATGTCCGCATTCTTTCTGAGGCAAAAAACTCGTTTAATAACCACATCAAAAACAAAGTCCTCTTAAGCTCCAAGGGCAGCAAACCCCACTGGACTCTTGCTAAAACTATTGGGAATAATTTCTGCAAGAGCACGTTCCGACCTCTTGTATCAGGGGATGAAATTGTTTCTACCGCCCTGGGTAAGGCTGAACTTTTTGCCTCGTTGTTCGCCGGTAATTCTACTCTCAACCCACCTCCAAATGTTCAAGCACCAACAGTCCCCAATGTCGCGCATAAAATGACGGACGTCATTTTCAAAACTAAAAAGGTACGAAAGATGATCTCTTCTCTTAATACCAGGAAAGCCTCTGACCTTGACGAGATCCCAGCAATTGTTCTCAAAAAATGCTCACCAG
This sequence comes from Tillus elongatus, assembly GCA_964006375.1. Taxonomy (NCBI): domain Eukaryota; kingdom Metazoa; phylum Arthropoda; class Insecta; order Coleoptera; family Cleridae; genus Tillus; species Tillus elongatus. The sequence goes on along the minus strand of OZ023265.1, from coordinate 132,607,375 downwards.
AACTTGCTCCTGTCCTGGCTCGTCTGTTTCAGACATCTTACAATAGAGGCATATTCCCTAGTAACTGGAAAGCTGCTCGAGTACAACCCGTCCCCAAGAAAGGATCCAAAGCGCTCCCTAGCAACTACAGGCCTATTTCTCTCCTTTCAGTAATCTCTAAGGTGATGGAAAAGTATAGACACCGAATTACTAAAATTTCTTGAAAAACACAGAGTAATCCACGACAGGTAGTATGGATTCCGTCAGCGCAGATCAACTGCCGACCTCCTTTCCTTTGTCACCCATTCTTGGAACAAGTCTATGGAACTACACGGTGAATCCCAGATTGTCGCTCTAGACAAATCTAAAGCTTTCGACCAGGTTTGCCACGCAGCGCTACTTAATAAACTACCGGCCTATAGCCTACCACCAAAACTATGTACCTGGACAGCAAACTTCCTCTCCAACCGGAGCATTTCTGTTGTTGTGGATGGCCATTCCTATAAACTATATCCAATTAATGCAGGAGTTCCTCAAGGTTCAGCTTTAGCCCCTACTCTGTTTCTTCTTCACATCAATGACCTCCTCTCTAGCACATACAACCCAGTTCACAGTTACGCGGACGACAGCACCCTCCACTCAAATATACAATACTCTAAGCCTGTCTCTTTGGCCCAACTGAGGATCGCAGACACATGGAGGGTTCTATCTTAGTAGATCTCCAAAAAATATTAGACTGGGGAAGTAGAAATCTTGTACAATTCAACCCCACCAAATTCTTCAAATGATCAAATGAGCGCGAATTAGGCCCTCTGGAACCCAAATCCGAGGTCAGCTTCAGACAATATATATGTGTATACATACATACACACACACACACACACACACACAATATATATATATATATATATATATATATATATATATATATATATATATATATATATATATATATATATATATATATATATATATATTTGTGTGTGTGTGTGTGTGTATGTATGTATACACATATAAAGTCTGAAGCTGACCTCGGATTTGGGTTCCAGAGGGCCTAATTCACACCGATTACTCAAAAAAAAATAAAAAAATGAGCCGATTTAGATCAAATTTGGTGAGTACCTTGCTTTTGCAAGTCGCTTGAATAAGTTCGTTAGCCAGGAAAATCGGACCAGTTTTTGTCAGAAAATGTTGCGCTTTGCTTCGGAAAATTGTTTATATTCGGAAATAACAAAGTTAGAACAACCAAATTGGTACGCAGGTTTATATCATAAAAAGTAAACTATGTACCAAAATCTAGATTTGTAAATTGAAAGAACAAAAGTCTGGACGCAGCAAGTGCGTTATGGCAGTGAATTTTCATTAAAATGTTTTAAATAGCAAATATGTTTTTTTAAGAAAGCAGGCATCATATTTCGTTACCAGTATGACCTATATAGTAAAAACAATGTGCCATGTTTCATCAAAATAACTTTATTGTTTGAAAATGTAGAAAAATTTTCAAATTTAAAGCTCTTAATAAAAATTCGCTACCACAACGCACTTGCTGCGTCCCGGATTTCTTTTCTTACAAACATACATTATAATCTCGTGGTCGAAACTGAATACATTAAAGGTCAGGTCAGAACTGGCACGGACCGGGGGAGTTAGACTATCTAATTAAAACAAAACACTGTTTAATCTATTTTAACTGAGCAGATTTAAATAAAAATTCGCTACCATAATGCAGTTGCTGCGTTCCGAATATTTCTTTTCTTACAAACATTCATTATAATTACGTGGTCGAAATTCGATACATTAAAGGTCAGCTCAGCACTGGCACGAAGCAGGGGAATCCGACTATCTAGTCAAATCAAAGCATTATTTAATCTATTTGAACTGAGCAGATTTTAATAAAAATTCGCTACCATAACGCACTTGCTGCATCTCGAATTTATTTTCTTACAAACCTGCATTATATTTGCGTGGTCGAAATTCGATACATTAAAGGTCAGCTTAGAACTGGAAATGACCGGGGGAATCAGACTATCTAATTAAAACAAAGCATTGTTTAATCTTTAATCTATTTGAACTGAGCAGATTTTCCTGGCTAACGAACTTATCCAAGCCACAACATATAAAGTCTGAAACCAACCTCGGATTTGGGTTCCAGGGGTCCTAAATAGCGCTCATTTGTAGAAATAATTTTTTTTTTCTAAAGTCGTAATATCCTCATTAGTGATTTTTTTAAAAGAAAATTCACTAAAAGATAATAGTCACAAAGAAAGTTCTTGACTGAATGACAATAGACCCAAAGGTCGCAGTGGAGGGGCCGTTATGACCCACTCGCAATATAAACAAATGATTAACTGAATTTCAATTTGTCACGGTCTGCGGTTTTTACTGGCACTATTATAGTTTCAGATTTCTATATATTTGTAGATTATTTAAATAGAACAGGTAATATAGTACAGGCAATAGAGATTTTTTTTCTGCATTAAACTACAGGAGTTTTTTTTTTTTTTTTGATAGATAGGTTCAGAATTACGTACTGAATGTAAAAACACAAAATCCTTATAAATTAGGAGGCCGGAAGTGCCGCCATTTTGAGAAAAACCGTTTCGGCCTATATCTCCGTAACCGTGCACTTTAGACCAAAAATGGTAATGACTAATGAGACCTCGACTTTTGAAATTTGAAAAAAAAAATTGAAATATGCGCTAATTATGCCCCCTAGAACACATATTCGGGGTCAGTTTCAATTTATATATATATATATATATATATATATATATATATATATATATATATATATATATATATATATATATATATATATATATGTGTGTGTGTGTGTGTGTGTGTGTGTGTGTGTGTGTGTGTGTGTGTGTGTGTGTGTGTTTCACACCGATAACTCAAAAACTAATGGGCCGATTTTAATTAAATTTGGTGAATACCTTCCTCTTGTAAGTGGCTTGGATAAGTTAGTTAGCCAAGAAAATCGGCCCAGGTTTTCCCGGAAAATTTTGTGTTTTCTTTCAAAAAAAAAAAAAACATCTCCGGAAATAACAAAGTAAGGGCAATTAAATTTGGTACACGGTTTTACGTCATCATAGATAAATTAGCTACCAAAATTTAGGTCTGTAGGTTCAAAGACGAAAAAGTTATAGGCATTTAAATAAAAATAAATTGGGGTTTTCCCCAAAACGTCAAAGTCGCGATTTAAAACGTCAAAATGTGCAACATTTACGCAAAGAACCTGAAACTAATATGAGCTATGGAAAGAAAATATCCCAAGAAGAATGTTTTACAAAGCCTGAAGTCTTAGCTTCAACCGTCATTGTCCTTCATTTTACTAAAATATTTCCAGAAAAATTTGTCGATTGAAAAGTGCAACATTTGAATATACTGTACTATAAACCGAAAAGTTGAGTAAATCGTCCCTCTAATTTCAGACTCTCACACATCAAAAATATGTGGCAGACAGTTTCTTTTTCCTCTCAGCATGCTCTGGAACTAGGTTCTTCTTGAACTCCTATCTTTCATAGATTGTTAGTTAGGGGACAGTGTCCAGTAACTAGTTACGTTACCATATATAACTTTGATCTGCTTAGAGCTGGTGTTTCAATTGCAAGTACTTTACTTGGTTTTTCTACAATTATTTTGCTCTGCTGATCACCTAGGGATATTGTCCAAGTAAATTGGGTAGTAGTATCTTTGCTCACATTGATTTACTCTGGACAACGGTTCCAATACATAAGGTAGGCAGCAATATGACAGCGCTGATAGCGGCAATGGAAAATAATTACAAAGATGCTCAGCTGCATGGTGTGCTAAGAGGAACCAAGAGCATGAAGATGAATTAATTTTCAACCGCTAAAACTAAACAGTCGAAAACTTTAATGAGTATAAATGTTATTGGGGATATTATTAATGATGATGGCAAACAAATAAGAGGGAAGATTCCGGTGTCAAAGCAAGTATTCGATAGACAAAATATTCTTCTACTTAATAAAAATTTCAAATAGCACCTGAGAAAGATGTTCATCAAGTCATGCGTATGGATTATTGTATTGTATGAGCTGGAAATTTGGATTTTTAAGCACGGCATGGGACAACATAACAAAGACAAAATACACTGATAGAAAGACGAATAAAAGTGCGTTGGAACAAGTGAGAGCAGAAAGATGGTTACTGAAAGACAATGAAAGGAAGGAAGCAACATTTGTTAGCCATATTCGAGGACAAAATAACCATAAGACTCTGACAACATTATTTGAAAGACACATAATTGCAAAAAAGGGAAAAGGCAATCCAAGAGGGAAACTTCTGAAGAAACTCGCATATTTAATGAAGTCCGGAAACCACAATGATAGATAGATAGATAGGTGCTTTATTGTCCAAAGATAAAAATCTTATTGACAAGCAAAGTTAACATATAAAAGTAAAAGTTGTCAAAATAAAAAAACACAAAAATATAAGTTCACAACAAATAGTAATATAAATGCATAAGTAACTAGTATAACTATATATAAATAACAATATAAAAAATAATATAAACATAAATACACCGGTAACCAACAATATAATATAAACACACAATATATAGAAAGCAGTCCAAATGAAAACTCCCAAACAACACCAATCGAATATGTCACAGTAGTGCAACATTACAAAATTCATCTATTAAATAATAACATTTTGCAATTAAAAATTCCTTAAGCTCTTTCCTAAAAATTTCAATGTCTCTAATCCTCCTCCAGTTTAGTGGTATCTGGTTAAATACCTTCTTACTATTATATATTAATGACCTCTTTAACAATGATGTGGACGGTATAGGAAGAGGAATGCAGTTATTTTGTCTTGTATCACGAGAAGACACTGACCTGATTTCATCTTTATATTTTTCATGCATAAGGCATGCAGTCTCCAAAACAAACAGAGACGGTAGGGTCAATATCCGCTCAGAAACAAATAAAGGTCTACAAGAGTCACGGACACTAACCCCACACAAATATCTGAGGGCTCTTTTCTGCAGAATAAATACAGAATTGAAAAGATAACCTGCACAAGAGCCCCAGTAACAAATGCCATGCCTTAGATGGGACTCCACAAGTGAGAAGTAAACACATCTAGATGTAATCTTGTCCAAGCTTTTTGAAACAACTCTTAGTGCGTGACAACCTGATGAAAGCTTCTTACATATATGATTTATATGTGTTTCAAATTTTAACGATTGATCAATGTATAGTCCCAGAAACCTAACACAGCTCTCCTTCCCATGTTCCTCAGCTGCTAGAGTCATAGCAGGCAGACTACATTTAAAATGCATGATATTAGTCTTAGAGACATTCAAAGTTAACAGATTTGAAATGAACCAGTTTTCTATCATCTTCATATCCTCTGCCACAGTGCGCTCCAGTGCTCCAACACTATCACTAGTCCACAAGATGGTTATATCAGCATAGATAGTAATATGACCCTTAATTTTAAACATAGACAGGTCATTAACATAAAGTAAAAACAGCAGTGGGCCAAGAACAGACCCCTGCGGAACACCATGGTGAATATTTTGGTACCCAGAGCTAATATGACCAAGTTGAACACTCTGCTGACGATCAGATAAATATGACCTCAACCATTCAAGCAAAGTCCCCGTAAAGCCTTAAGTAGGAAGTTTACGTAACAGTATCTCATGGTCAACACAATCAAATGCAATGATACGAAAGAGGAGCTGGACTGTCTCCAGTTCTGTGAGCCATATGATTGCGATAACAAAGCGGAAACGCCTTTAGATTGTGATGATAAACATAATCACACAGAGCATCTTACAAATAAGTTTTTAAGCTTGTGCTTGTAAAAAAATGTAATTTGTGTCTTACTTTGATTCCAAAATCTGACATGAGCACTTGAACCTTTTTGTCCTTCAACTTATTTTATTAAGAGAATTATGTATATTAAATATTCTTAACTATTTTCACAAGTTATCCTCGCAAAAAAGCTTATAATAAATTAGTAATATAGTTAAACAAGGAAACAAGGGCAGTAGAATAATGCACATGGGAAAGCCAATTAGAACAGGGCTAGGGCTATAAAAAGCTCGGAAAGTATAACTAAATAGGTGTAAAATAAATTAGTTCTGCCAAACTGCAATGAGATGGCTCTTTTGCCTTTTAATCACAGCTCAATGTAGAGCTCGCAGCTTAATACATTAGTGGCCAGTGTTGTGTGAAACCGGTCTTTATCTTCCACGCTGACTACACATATTGGGTATGTTCTTATTTGAGCGTTTTAATTTTGGTATTATTTGGTAAGAGAGGCCTAATATCTCTAGCTAGGCGAGACAATTAGGTACATTCTAGAATTGTGATTTTATTTAATACCAATGAGTGAAGAAATAACTGTTTAAATACTTTGTTCCTAATTAATGTTAATTAACGCTAACAGTTCAGTATGCAACGCGGTGTGACAATTGTGAAATTGTAATTATAAAAGTAGGTCCGAATATAATGAATTAACGATACATTCCTTGGATTGCATGAGAGAACAGCATCTAAGAATGGATAATACAAGTACGTGTGGTTTTAAAAATGATTTTCTATGAGCCAGTTCGCAGATACACAATATAATTATAACAATAAATTGTTTTTATTAAAAAAAGAAATCTATAGAATACAATATAAATAATTAATTATAAAGTTAAAAAGAAAACAAAATATGGATGACACTATACTACCATACCGAAGTCCCGACGAAGTCTAGCGACAATGGCTAGTCCTACTCCACCGCGGCCAAGGCATGTCACCACCCTTGCCAAAAATTCTATCCTATACCGAAGACCACAACGAATATATATATATATATATATATATATATATATATATATATATATATATATATATATATATATATATATATATATATATATATATATATATATATACATACTGTATTTGTTTGCTGTACGTTTGTGATTTCTTATTGGTTTGCGTGGACTGCAGTTTCGAACCGTCCCGGTTCATTATCAGCATACTACTGACTGTTATCGCTCCTGTGTGGTCTACGTCTGAGATTGTACGTGGCGCTTGCGCCGTGAGCTTCTATTGGTCGGTTTACTGTTCTCTGATTGGTTGTGCCTTCGGACTGTGTCGTCTGTATCGGTCTTCTGTCTTGGTTTGATAATTTGTCTATTTGTATGGCCTTTAAGTTTTGTTTAAATGTTTGTACTTGGATTTGTTCTGGCATTAATTGTTTCTTATTGTTTGTTTGTTGAATGTAGTATTGTTCCCAGATTTCCATTTTTTTGTGGTCTTTTACATGTTTCATTAGTTGTAATTGGGTGATGACTGGTTGTTGGTTTTTTGTGTTGTGAATGTGTGTAGCTACGTTTGATTTGTAGCTAGGTATGTGGATTTTATCTAATGCTGTTATATGTTCCTTGAATCTTGTTTCTAATGATTTTTTTGTCATTCCTATATATTTTTTATTGCATGTGTTACATTCTATTTGATATATTCCGTTTAATTCATGTGGGTTGTGTTCTTGTTTTGTATTTATTTTGTTTATTATTTTGTTATTGGTTTTGTAGCTCATTTTTAAGTCATATTGTTTGAGTGGTTGTGTTATTTTTTTGATGTGGTGGTTATAAGTGAATGTTGTGTATTTTGTGTTGGTTTCTGGTGTTTTGTTTTCGGTTTTGTTGATTTGTTTGTTTTTGATTCGTTTTACTAGCTTTTCTATTATTTTCTTGTTGTATCCATTTCTTTCTGCTATTTGTATTATGATGTTGTACTCCTTTTCTCGTTCGTCGTTATGGAGTGGTACATTTAGCATTCGGTTTATTAAGTATCTGTATGCGACCATTTTGTGTGTGTGTGTGTGTGTGTGTGTGTGTGTGTGTGTGTGTGTGTGTGTGTGTGTGTGTGTGTGTGTGTGTGTGTGTGTGTGTGTGTGTGTGTGTGTGTGTGTGTGTGTGTGTGTGTGTGTGTGTGTGTGTGTGTGTGTGTGTGTGTGTGTGTGTGTGTGTGTGTGTGTGTGTGTGTGTGTGTGTGTGTGTGTGTGTGTGTGTGTGTGTGTGTGTGTGTGTGTGTGTGTGTGTGTGTGTGTGTGTGTGTGTGTGTGTGTGTGTGTGTGTGTGTGTGTGTGTGTGTGTGTGTGTGTGTGTGTGTGTGTGTGTGTGTGTGTGTGTGTGTGTGTGTGTGTGTGTGTGTGTGTGTGTGTGTGTGTGTGTGTGTGTGTGTGTGTGTGTGTGTGTGTGTGTGTGTGTGTGTGTGTGTGTGTGTGTGTGTGTGTGTGTGTGTGTGTGTGTGTGTGTGTGTGTGTGTGTGTGTGTGTGTGTGTGTGTGTGTGTGTGTGTGTGTGTGTGTGTGTGTGTGTGTGTGTGTGTGTGTGTGTGTGTGTGTGTGTGTGTGTGTGTGTGTGTGTGTGTGTGTGTGTGTGTGTGTGTGTGTGTGTGTGTGTGTGTGTGTGTGTGTGTGTGTGTGTGTGTGTGTGTGTGTGTGTGTGTGTGTGTGTGTGTGTGTGTGTGTGTGTGTGTGTGTGTGTGTGTGTGTGTGTGTGTGTGTGTGTGTGTGTGTGTGTGTGTGTGTGTGTGTGTGTGTGTGTGTGTGTGTGTGTGTGTGTGTGTGTGTGTGTGTGTGTGTGTGTGTGTGTGTGTGTGTGTGTGTGTGTGTGTGTGTGTGTGTGTGTGTGTGTGTGTGTGTGTGTGTGTGTGTGTGTGTGTGTGTGTGTGTGTGTGTGTGTGTGTGTGTGTGTGTGTGTGTGTGTGTGTGTGTGTGTGTGTGTGTGTGTGTGTGTGTGTGTGTGTGTGTGTGTGTGTGTGTGTGTGTGTGTGTGTGTGTGTGTGTGTGTGTGTGTGTGTGTGTGTGTGTGTGTGTGTGTGTGTGTGTGTGTGTGTGTGTGTGTGTGTGTGTGTGTGTGTGTGTGTGTGTGTGTGTGTGTGTGTGTGTGTGTGTGTGTGTGTGTGTGTGTGTGTGTGTGTGTGTGGGTGGGTGGGTGTAGTGAGTGTTTAGGTATAGTGATGTCTGTTTGTTCTGTATATTTTGTATTCAATGCTTGTTTATGGTGTTGTTTGATTCTTTTTCTATAGTAAATTTTATGTTGGTTTTTGATTGTCGTATATTATTAATATATCATCGACGTATCTTATCCATTTGATGTTTGGGTCTGTCTCTTTTATGATGGTGTTCATTTTATCTTCTAACTGTTGTATGTATATTTCTGCCATGATGCTTGATAGTGGAGATCCCATTGGTAGTTCGTCTTCTTGGATGTAGTATTCTCCGTTGAACTCGAAGTAATTTTGTTTTAATATGATGTTTAATATTTCGCTGATTTGTTGTTTTGTGTTGTTATTTTGTATTTTATTTTCGATTATATTTGTAGTTTCGTTAATTGGTATATTGGTGTACATATTTGTTATATCAAATGAGGCATCAAAATAAAATACTCGTATGGTATGTGTATAGATAACCACATAGAGTTTATGAGAGCCAAGTAGCATGTAGGTCATAGCTGTATTGAGCAAACGCAAATTAGTAAATAGAGGTTGGTATCGAGAAGTTCATCAAAAAAATTCGTGGCCGTATAAGGCTATCTCGAGGTCAAAAAATGAGAAAAAAAAAAAAAAAAAAGAAACAATACCAGAGTCACAAAGCATTTTTCTTGAATTAAATTCGAAAATGTCTATAGTTATATAATAATTTCAAAGATGAATAGGATTTTTTGATTAGGTTTTTCACATGATCCCTAAACCCTCAGTCAGAATACAACACAACACCAAGATTCCTAGCAGATTGTACAAAAGATAAAAGTAGGTATACCGCCAATTTTAATATTTAAATTATTTGTACACATTTCTAAATTGTTTTTATTTCCAAACAACATAACAGAACCTTACCAATATTGATTGATTTTAACATGGTGGATGTGTAAATAATAAAAAGAAGCGGCCCTAAAATTGACCCATGAGGTACACCTAACCCTACATTTTAAAAAATTGACATTTTATTATGACACTGTATGGCTTGTTTTCTCTACGACAGATACGACTTGTGCAATCTCATCATCAAAATCATGTTGATTATTGTATCGAAAGCTTTCGAATAGTAAAGGAGCACAAGTACACCCATCAAACCCCTATCCGCAGCAGAAATAATATCTACAATACAAACGAGGTCAGAATCCGTGGAAAATCCCCGCCTAAATTCACACTGACTGTCTGGCAGGGGCGTGCGGTGACATTTCAAATAAGGGAAGCAATTCTCATAAACTTACCTATTTGTAGTGTAACTCAATTCCTCTGTCGTTTTTGGCAAATTCGTTAATACTGTCGTCATAAAACTGTGGATTCTGACACATTTACTGGACGAGTTTATTTTCAACTGACAAAATTGAAATTTGGGAAAATCTTTCCTGTCCTGTTGAATTCCTAACAAAACTCTTGATACGTTTCAATGTAGAAAAATTTCGTTCTAAAGATGCACTAGTAGCAGGAATTGTTAATACTAACTCATATAATTTGAACACTTCAGAATATGCATTTTCCAATTTTGATTGTTTTAAGAAAGTGAAAAGTTCACTCGCGTTAGTTTTTGTGTCAATAACATCGGTTTCATAAATGACTGTAAGTTCTGATCGTAATAAGGCTTTGTCAAAATAATGTCCATAGTGGTGAAATAATGATTTGAATGAATCTTCTGGGAAAGGTATCCCTTTAAATCCTCCAAAATTACACAATTCAAGAAATTTCAGGTCACTGAGATGATCAAATCTGCAGTTAATTTGCTGCTGAATTTGATCTATGATTTCGTAAAACAGGCGGCGGTAAGAAGTTTGAAGGTCTCCCACATTATCAGTGCGCAGACGCTTTCTTCGTGGCTCCACTTTTCCTAATTCAACTGTTTTTTCCCAGAACTTATCAAATTCATTCTACTTAAGGTAGCAAAAAACACCTTACATTCTTTAATATGATTTATAGATTGGGATAAAATTTAATTTATTTTATGAACACAACAGTGTACAAATAGAGCACTGGAGAACGTTTCCCGCACTTCAGCTTGAAGACCTCCTAAATGTCCGGCCATAACAGCTGCCCCATCATAGCTTTGGGCAATTAATTTATTATCAGCCTCCTCAATATCTTTCATAATATTAAGCACAATTTTATATAGAGCTTTGCGCGGACCCGGTTTTCCCGGAAAATTGTGTTTTCTTTAAAAAAAAAAAACCTATATCTCCGGAATGAACAAAGTAAGGACAACCAATTTGGTGCGCGTGTTAGTATTATAAAGGGTGAACCCTGCACCAAAATTTACGTCTCTAGCTTTAAAGACAAAGAAGTTATGGGCAGTTAAAGAAACAAATTTTGGAGTTTTCTTCAAAACGTCAAACTCGGAATTTGAAACGTCAAAATTGGGAATGTTTAGGCAAAGAACGTGAAACAAATACAAATTGTGAAAAAATATTGTTGCAAGAAGTGTGTTATGCGAACCCTTAAGTTTCAGATTCAACCGCTATTGCCCTTCATTTTACTAAAATGTTTACAGAAAATTCATTTCAAATAGACCCTTTCTCTGATGCTTTGGCTGTCGGTTAAGTTAAGTTGATGTTTTGGCTGTAGGTTTACTGAAGTTTATGGTTTAGCGGTCTATAATTTTTAGCTAATTTTCGTAGACCAAATTCGTTAATGCATCTTTGCATTTTTTATCCAAATATGATGCGTTTGTAAGAAAAAAAATCTGGACGCAGTAAGTGCGTTTTGGTAGCGATTTTTCATTAAATCCTTCAAATTTCAATAACTCAATTTGCTATTAACGTAAGCTTTGTTGGTTAGAAAACCAACATCTAAGTTTATTTTCGGAAATTTTTTGTATATTTTCAAACCATAAGTAATTTTAATAAAATATAGTACATTGTTTCTACTACATAGGCTATACCAGCAATCAGATTGATGCCTGCTCGCATTTGCTATTAAAAACATTTTAATGGAAATTCACTTCCATAACACACTTGCTGCATCCAGATTTTTGAAAAATGTTTATATATTTTCAAACAATAAAGTTATTTCGATGAAATATTGTACACTGTTTCTACTATATCGGCAACCAAGTTTTATGCCTGCTTTCATCAAAGAAAGACATTTGCTATTAAAAACATTTTTAAGAAAATTCGCTACCATAGCGCACTTGCTGCGTCCAGACTTTTTTTTTTGTATGCATTACAGTACCCATTAAAAACTTAGACCAAGTCCTAAATCTGGTTATCTACAAATTACAGGAATATTGGTTTTGGGAAGGGTCATGTTAAAATAGACCACCATTTAACTTTATAGACATATATAGTATATTATGCTTCCCTTTGTATCCTAATAGTCAGTATTCTTGTAGTAGTATCTTCTATCAGAATCTTAAAAGCCAGAGGTAGGTAATCTAACTGTAATAATATTATTTCTTATGGGATCTTTTCTTAGTCTGTTTGGGGTACCACAACATTTACCAAATCTAAGATATATTTGGTTCAATCCCATTTGAATTCAAAAGGATGTGGCAGAGCTGGTTCTAATAGCTAAAAAAAGCTGTATCTTTCAGTAGTTTATAATATATAAAATAAACTAGATAATTTCATCTTGCATCATTTGATTTGAAATTCCTTATGACTCAATAGTAGAGTAAAAAATGATATATAATCATATTTTTTACAAAATGACAAAAAATTAATCTGTAGATGATTTTCACCACAACTTTCTGAACTTAATAATCATTGTCACTAACTGCATTAATTGCCTAATTAAACATTTCGGTAGTAACTTGAAAGAGTTTTTCAAATTCTATAGAATCATATAGCTTTTTAAAGACCCATTCTTCAAACACCAAAGAGTTGAGCTGTGGTGTACCCTGGTTGCTCCTCTTCAACAATGTGAACACGTACTTAACTGAATAAACATTTTTGAACGTTTGGTTTTGTTTTTTAGTTTTTTTTTAACGAATAATTGACTAATTAGTGCATTTATCATCACAATGAATGAAATACGTTCTTGCAACACCAACTGTGAATAATTTTTAAACCAGTTGAAAAAGTTCCAAAAAAATTTGTGTGTTGAATCAGAAAAGAAAGAGCTTTCAAATGATGTAACACTCGACCTATGTTCCCTATTTAAAATATAAGGGTTGTTATCACCACCCTTAGGGGGTTGATGTGACAAAGTTGAGTTTTATGTCAAAACATGTCCCCCTCAATATTAAAATTGTGGCCGTGGCTGAGCTGGTTCTATTAATTAAAAAAATCTGTATCTTTCGGTAATTTGTAATATATAAAATAAACTAGATAATTTCTTGTTGCATAATTTTTTTTTTAAATTGCTTATAACTCAATAGTAAAGTAATTTTTTTTATCTAATTATATTTTTTACAAAATTACACAAAACTGATCTATAGATGATTTTCACCAAAACTTTCTGAACTTGATAATCATTGTCACTAACTGCATTAATTGCCTAATTAAACATTTCGGTAGTAACTTGAAAGAGTTTTTCAAATTCTATAGAATCATATAGCTTTTTAAAGACCCATTCTTCAAACACCAAAGAGTTGAGCTGTGGTGTACCCTGGTTGCTCCTCTTAATTTTAAGCAATGGCTCTGGATATATTATTTCCGTGTGTTCCACTATATAATTTATACAATGCAGCCCAAAATACAAATTTTGTTCAAATAATAAAAGACCAAGTATATAAAAACCGAATAAAAACTTGCTGAATATTTGGTACATTTAAAATGTTTTTTGTTGAGTATTTGCAGCCATAGCTATAATTTTCTTAGAAGACCCTAACACAATGGTATAATTCATCGAATGTAGTTGCCCTTATTTGGTGAAACCATTTCAAACTATAAATACAGACGTGGAGACTATTTCAATCGCTTCACAAATGTTCGTTTTCCTTTGTGTAACCTGTTTCCTTCTGCCTGAAGATGCTGCCAAGAAGCGAAACACGTTACAAAAAAAAAAAAAAAACATTTGTGAAGCCAGAGATAGTCTCCACGTCTGTATTTATAATGGTATAAGATTAAATTATTGAAACATTGATCAGTAAATTAATATTTTTGCTGATAAGCTTTTTAAGTAGGTACAATAATTTTCTTTGCTCCATTAATATATAATCATGTATTATAACTGATTGGCATATTAATACTTATTTGATAATTAAGCAAAATAGATCTTTTAAATTAAAAGTAAAAAGGTTTTCACGAAACTGCCATTTGAACTAATTATGTGCAAATAAATCTATGCATACTTCGACAAGTAAAATTACTTTTAATCAATTTCTTCAGTTTAGACATATAAACACGAAATAATAACTGCTTAAGCATGAAATATAGTTCATAACAAAATTGATTCTTCCTCTAAAAAAGCTAATTATTTTAGTAAGATCAATTGTTTAATGAATTTGATTTCTCCAAACTTTATTTACTCGAGCTTATTATTTAAGTGTTTCAATTTAAAATAAAAGATCAATATTCTTTTTCAACTCTTGATTTCTGAATATAAAAAACTGGGAAAACTTCCATTTCTGTGATACCTGGAGCAGTTTTATTCCATTAATTAGCCTAACAACAGTAATTATGTTCATAAAGGAGCAGGTAGTGAAGTAGATAACCAAGCAGTGTAAATAGCCACATTTCTTAATAATTAAGTGTATTCTTAATCTTCAAACACATTTTTTTCAAGCAGAAGTTTGACATAAAACCAACCTCACAAGCAAATTTAATAAAAAGAATAGGGCTTTTATTACTGTATAAAACCTTAGAAGCCAGTGGTTACCAATTCATGTAAAAGAGAAATATCAAAAAGGTATTTAAACTTACTCATTAGGCACTCCAGAATTCTGTGAAGCAGCTTCAACAAGTAAGGGTTGTATTACAGTATTCTGAATGTCATTCTTATCAGAGTTTAAAATCACATCTAAGCTAGGTTCAGTTTCACTATCAGCACTTAATAATGCATCTTCTTCACTCACTTTAGTCTCTTCTTTACTGGCACTATCAGAAGGAACAGTTTTAAGAACACTGTCTTTTTCAGGGAATTCGACATTTTCACAGTTCAACACTCGCACACAGCTGAAATAAAGACACTAAACTAATTAAGTGTTTATTGATAAATATAATAATTTTAATTTACTAAAAGAAACACCTTTTCAACAGTACTTACCACAGAAGGAGAAGACAAATTGGAACTCTGTTAAATGAATAAATTATCTTCATTTTAAAATAAAAGGAGATCTATACTGCATTTGCATGGTTTTCCCGTGTTAAACAAAAAATAATTTATATGATTATTCTAAAAACACTGTGTATATAACACCACTTTTTAAGTTTTTCCCGGATATAAGCGCTAATCAACCCTCGACAGCAAATTTAACATACGAGTGAACTGTTTGATATTTGACGTCTTGATGTGGATGTGACTGACGTGTAATTATTGGTTTTCTAGTTGGCATTCTGATAACTGGGCGTTATCTCTACCCAATTCTATCGTACTCTTTGAACTATTAAAATAAAAACTAGTCAAAATAATTTCTAACAACTTTATCCCATAGTTGATAATTTACTAAGAAATAAGAAATTGGTACCATAACAGTTCCCTTTGGCTCTTTAAACAATAATATTTAAAACTAAGGGAATATATAAAAATTAAATTTTTTTTGATATTATGGAATGGCAACATTGACAAAAATAGTTATTTTGTCTCGTTACATGTCAATGACCTGTTATGTCACCTTGACGTTAATGTCAGACGTCAACAGAATTTTGAGTTTTTGGCAGAATACCGGTGTATTGAAAGTGTCTTATCAACTTTACATTTTCAGCTATCGTTTATTCACATACAGTTTTGAAAGACAAACAGTTACTAAAAATGGAGCAGTTTTTTACATTACCGTTTTTTGTATTGGAAATTCCCAATATGAAAATCAAGAGACCCTCTTGGTTGCACCAACCTTCTGCTATGACAGTGTTTGCTGTAGTTTTAGTATCTTATTTTCTTGTAACTGGAGGTAAAATCCTTGTTCTTGTTTAAGAAACTTTAGTAGGTATTAATAATTGTTCCTTTATTGTTCAAGGCATTATATATGATGTAATAGTTGAACCCCCGAGTGTAGGTTCAACAACTGATGAACATGGCCATTCAAGACCTGTAAGTTTTTGTTCTGTATAGTACATGTGTGTAAATTAACATTTTTAAATTGCAGGTAGCATTTATGCCATACAGAGTAAATGGACAATATATAGTGGAAGGTCTCGCATCTAGTTTCCTTTTCTCACTAGGTGGTCTGGGTTACATACTTCTGGATCATGTACATTCACCTTTAACACCAAAACTAAACAGATTTTTAATAACATCTGTAGGATTTATTTGTATTGTAGTTTCATTTTTCACCACTTGCATCTTCATGAGGATGAAGTTACCTACTTATCTGCAGTCCTAACTTTATTTTTTTGTAAAGAGCCTAACAATAAAGGTGTAAAAAATTAAATAAACTAAATTCGATCTGGCAATCCTCGAGATTGCCACTTCGTCCATATTTCGACGTGTCCCAAAGCTCTGTTCGACTGTTTGAAATTTCACACAGCATTGCCACTTCCTATTCCAGAATCGCTTATTAAATTAACTGAGCTACAAAATTAAATCAAATGAATATTCAGTTAATATATATAATTAATGCAAATGAATAATAAAATGAGTAAATCCCATAAATATTTATTTTTTATTCCGGAAGTGAAATACTATTGTACTTTAAAGCATAATCCTTCATAAATATATACTATAATCATAATATTATATGCATACGATACATACATATTATTGACAATTTGCCACTAGATATAAAGCATCAGGATTTCTGTACTTTGAACATAACCCCTATTCTATACTGTTTCTATTTTTATTTTAACGTTGGCCTGTTTTCAAGCCTATGGCCAATCAGCGACACCAGCAGTTCCACATTACCATTTCGTACATTTTGCCTAATTCTTTGCATTATATAGGAAGCATAGGGATACTTACCGTGTCCAACATCACATAGTACATGGTACCGGTGTTATTACGCCCAACATTGCATCGAATTTTAATAAGAAAATAATAAACGTTTATTTAGCTTTTATTATAAATAATGCATCCCAGCCTTACAGAATTCTGTTTAATATATTGATGATCTAATTAATAAGAACGTGTTTAAGTGTTGTGTTTATTAATATTAGTTTTGTTTGTGTCATGTCTTGCAGCCTCGATGGGCCAGAGGTAAGAGCATGTGCCTCTGTACCTAAGGGTCATGGTCAAATACCAGTTAAAAGAACGTTAAATTTGTTTGATTTATATGTGAATACTTGCACTTCCACCCTTCGTAAGGGGACTTGCAGCAGTCGGTCCTGTGTACCATGTAAGTTGGGCACATAAAAGATCACTACCTTCCTTACTGAAAGGAATAGATTTGGCAAAATTTCCACATGTAAGGTGAAACTGCTCCCCGGCGTCGGTGATTGGTCGTAATCGCGGAAATAGACTGACATTAAAGAGTAAAGAATACATTACTGTCACAATTTTTTTTCACAAACTTATTTTCTCCAGCAAAAAATTTTTGACAATGTTATATGTAACCAAACTTAACCTATCACTGGAAAAAATTCACTGGATATGTACACATGTACACGAACATGTTATATCTAGTACCTATCATCTAACATCAATCTAACACCTATCACGTAACTTCAGGAGTGCTGCAGGGTTCCATACTCGGTCCATTACTGTTTAATATATTTATTGACCCAGTTAAACATGTTTTACATGATCCTTTTTTAACGTATGCAGACGATATTAAGATTTTCGCAATATTTCGAACTGTCTTCGGATCCTTGCTGAATGGTGTTGTCGGAGTGGTCTTTCTATGAATGTTTCCAAGTGTTGTGTGATGTCCTTTATTCTAAATAAGCACGCAATCACTTTCGGGTACAATATAAGAGGGCTTCCACTTGACCGCTCCGGGACAGTTAAGGACCTTGGAATTGTTTTTGATGGTACTCTATCTTTTAAACCACACTATGAGCAGACTGTCAGTTCTGCTTACAAAACTCTAGGGTTTCTGATAAGAAACAGCAAAAATTTCTCACAGACTGACACCCTCCTCCTGCTCTTTAGCTGTTTGGTTAGGTCCCGACTTGAATATGGCTCAGTTGTGTGGGCTTCTACTTATGAGATACATGTGGCAAGCCTGGAATCAGTGCAAAGGAAATTTCTAAAATTTCTTAGCTTTCGTGAGGATGGTCGATATCCGTCTATTGGTTTTCCTCAGGAAAGTTTACTTTTTCGCTTTAGTCTGCAGAGTCTGTCGATGCGCAGGCAGTGCAGTTTCATTATATTTTTATATAAAATGGTTAATTCTATGTTCGACTGCCCTAGTCTGCTTCAGCAACTTAATTTCAATGTGCCTCGTATTGCAGCACGTTTTCCAGGCACATTCTATCTCCCGACTGCTCGTACACGATTGCTCCGATCGTCTCCAATTTACCAGATGTGCAATGATTACTCTGTACTGCAAGACCGCCTAGATATCTTCTCATTTAACATATTAGAGATAAAAATGTTTTTCAAAGCGATCTAATTTGTGACTTTTTTGTATTGTTAGCTTGATTATTGTTAGTTATTATGTTTTGTGTATTGGCCCATTCTTAATTTGGCTTTTAAGCTGTTGGTTGGTGTATGAATAAATAAATAAATAAGTATTGTATCATATTTTGTTTCTTTAGGTCAGTCTATTTTTGCTACTATGGTAAATTACCGGTGGCAGGGAGCAGTTTTTTAACTACCTCACTATTTTATAAATTTTGCTGAACTCCTTATGTAAGAGGCCTAGTGATACTCAACATTCCTAACATCCCACGGTAAATGGGATTGACGGCTTTACGTTCATTCCGAAGTGTAGAACGTGAGGAGGCTTTATATCTGACAGCATTTTATGTGTCACTTTTTCTTTCATAATATTACTTCGCTAACCTACACTGAATTCTAATCTTACTTGAGGCTTGTCTTGCGCAAGATTTTCATAGATAAAATATAGTAACCTCTGGGGATAATATAGCACAGAACATTACTTGTAAATTCCACAAGACATTATCTTGTACTTCTAATAA
Source organism: Tillus elongatus (assembly GCA_964006375.1). Taxonomy (NCBI): domain Eukaryota; kingdom Metazoa; phylum Arthropoda; class Insecta; order Coleoptera; family Cleridae; genus Tillus; species Tillus elongatus. The sequence goes on along the minus strand of OZ023265.1, from coordinate 132,588,241 downwards.
GAGTAGCAGCTATGTTGGCGCAGTGGTAATAGTGTGGCCAAGGGTTGCAACTTCAAATCCCAGTAAAACCAATACATACTATTAAATTAACATAAATCAAGCTTGTGGCATTGTCTTTGAGAAAGTTTATTGTTACTCGGTGGTGGGCGTAATGACACTGCTCTCTTGTACTATGCAATGTTGGACATGTTAAGTATCCCTATGCTCCTTATAGGACAGAGGGGTAACAAGGGTTCCCACTCATCTGGAAAACCGGGAAAAGTCATGGAATTTGTAGAAGAAAAATGTTGTCAGGGAAATCAAGGAAAAATTGTGAAAATTGACTAAGGGTCAGGGAATTTTTGTCCCTGCCAGGGAAAAATTATTTGTTTCGTTTTAATGACCAATAAATAATTGAAACCATGTGTTTGTGATTTGTGTGTGTTATTTAATGATTTATTTTTCCACAAAACCACAATAATTTTTTTTTTTAATTTTGCATTCATTGGTCGCTTCATATTTGAAATGAGGAAGCATGTTTTCCGCCATGAGGGAAAGACCTACTTTATTCTGTAGTAGTGTGTTACACATGTTGGGGGTAAATTATAGAAGATAACAGTCAGGGAAATAGATTTTGGCATGTCGGGGAAATTGATATGCTGTTTTTAGTTGGAACCCTGGGTAAGCAAAATGGTGGAACTGCTGGCATCGCTGATTGGCGATAGTCGTGCAAACAAAAAATTCAAATGAACCAATAGAAACAGTATAGAATAAGGGTTATGTTTCGAAGTACAGAAATCCTGACGCTTTATAGTGGCAAATTGTCATTAATATGTATCATATGCATATATTATTGATCATATACTTATATTTTATTATTCAATGACATTAATTCTATATACTAACCGATATATTTATTTGATTTAATTATTTTAACAGATTTAATATAATTATTGATTCTGGAATTAGACGTGGCAATGCTATGTGAAATTAAAACCGTTGAGTGATGCTTCCGAACACGCGCAACTATTCACACATCCTTAGGGTTACAATCTTGGGGCTTACTGTCGATATTTTTGTTGGCTAGTTTTCTAAATCCAATAATAAATAATTTGGCACTATTGATATTAATTGAAATTGTTCTTTTTAATATGCATATTGATTGAAAATATTAGAACAAAATAAAATAACAGTAAATGTGTTTTCAACATTTCTCCATCAACATCTTTAAGGTGTTTGAGCTTTTGTTTCATATCTTTAGTCAAACAAACTCGAATAATACAATTTTACTGATTTCATGTTGACTTATGGAAATAGAGGCTTTGTAAGCCCTAGAGAGCTCTTCCCCCTCCAATTTACTAAACATTTTATTTAAAATCTAAAAAAATATTTACCTTTAAATTTGCAATTTAAAATCATAAGGCTGTAGCATGTATGTACATGATTGAATACCTTATTATTATTCTACAGTAAGTTGTTATAAAATCAAACTACCTAATACTTTTTGCCATATAGGTATAGGGTAATTCCGGGGGAGATGGCCATAGTTTTTATTTATTATGTAATTAAATAGTATAAACACAAAGAAATTATTTGTTTAGTTTTTAATTCACACTTAGGCATATAGATACTGCAATAAACTATAAAAAAACCCTCCAATTTACGCCTTAGTAGTAACCGAAAAATAGACAAAAAAAAAAAAACAAACCATTGGCCATCTCTCCCAAAGCATTCTAGTGAGATGGCCATAAAAGAGTGGGTGAGATAGCCAACTTAGAACTTATAAAACCTCATGTGTTTTTTTCTGTTGCCCTTCCAATTCGAGTTTCCACATGGCTGACAAAAATTTTCATATGATGTTCAAGTCTCATGAAGCCGTAAATGACCTGATGCTGAATCCAGTCCACTTTTTTATTTGTTTGGTTGTAATCCTCGCCGCACCCCACGCATTCATTTTCATTAAACTCTTCACATCCTGATGATTCATCACTTTCTAGTTCAATTTCTCCTTCGCTACTTGAGGATGAATATTCAATTTTTTTCTTTTTCTTTTCTAAAGTTGAGTTTTTCAATGCTTTTTTCAATCTAGCCGCCTCTCTTTTCCTTTGAGCTGCATCCTTGGTGTCTTTTTCTTTGCACTTGTCAAGGTGCTCTGGCGAGGTCAAAATAGTAGGAATTTGTTTGGCACACTTTCGTACAATGTTAATTTTTTCTAAAATAGGTGACAATTCCTTGAGGAATTTTGATGGTGTCTCATTGTCAGCAGAAGAACTCTGTTGAGAAGTATGTTGAATTGGAGAGCGTGATTCAGAAGTAACTGTCTCATCCGAAGTAGAACTTGGTTTTGAGTTACTTTGGACTGGTACAAATGGATAATCTGGAACCACTGTAGGGTTAGATGGCATTATACCTGTAGACTTGAAACCTGAAGTTGCGTTTTGGGTGGTAGCAGATTTCACCAAACTGAAGTCTTGTTAGTCGTCTTCCAGGGTGTTGCTTCAACAAAAGGCAACAGGTTTCATAGAAATGCTTTTTTAGCGATTTAAAAAAAAAACATATCCAGTGGCTGAAGGTAATGGGTCGTATGGCTAGGCAGAGAGAGCAAAATAATATCATTTGAATGAGCAAACTCAAGCATTTCTACACAGTTTACATGAGAGGTATGTCCATATAGAATCAACAACGCCTTCCCCAGTGGTTTTCTTGGAAGGAAGTGCTCAGTAAGCCATTGAAGAAAAATTTCTGCTTTAACGTATGCCGATTTTTGTGACATAAAAAGCATCGATCTTGGTGGTAGATTGTCTTCCCATTCATTTTTTTTTTATTCTTGCCTTGCATTATGACAGCTGGAGGAAGAAAATTGCCTTCTGCATTGCAACAAGCTATTAGAGTGATTGTTTCACCTCTTTCAGTGGATGTTACTGTGGACACAACTTTAGACCCTTGTGCTGCTAACACTTCATTAGGGCGATTGTTCAACTGTAGTCCAGTCTCATCCATGTTGAAAATATTGGCTGGTTTATCAAAGATTTGGTTTTTGTCCATTACAGATTGAAGTAAATTGAAATACTCCGCAATTTCAGCACGGTTCATAGCACTTGTGCGAGCCAGTGAAACACCTTCGGCTTTATGTACACTAATTTGAGGATTTCTCGACAGGAACAATGCAAGCCAGTCATGGCATGCTTTCTCAGTTTCCTCGTTAAAGCGATGTTTAATGTTAAGTTAAATGGCAAATATGTAGGCAATTGACCTTACATCGTCTCTGGTTAAAGGAAAACCACATTTCTGCATCATTAATATGACGTGTCAATCTTTCTTCGTTAGCTTTTCCAAATAGACAACTGGGACCCATGGGACCTTTCTCACTATTGTTAGTTTTTATCCTTCTCTCCAAAGTTTTTCTTGGAATATTAAACTCGAAAGCAGCTTGTCTAACAGAGATATTTCGAGACCCAACTGCATCCATAGCCTGCACTAACTCTTCTTGTCTCCAGTTACCGTGACTTGCGATTGCTTTTCTAACGTATTTGTTAGGCATCTATAATAAATAAAAGTTGCTGGTTACTTATGAAATATTAAAGTACCTAGACCATCAATATAATACCTATATTGACATACCATATTATGGTATGGCCTTCTTTCCCAATATAGCGGGAGAGATGGCCCACCCAATATTTTAGTCAAATTAAAGTCTTGAGTTTACAGTTTTAGGTTAGACAGCGATGTTGATACTTTAAATACCGGCTCCGACAGAAATCTTGAATAAAAAACATATGATAATTTTATGGCACTAGGATATGTAGTGACGAGCCAAATTTATTCACATACAAATATAATTACGGTCAAATTTTTTTACCTTTTATAACAATAACATTACAATCACACATGTAAATCTAACAATACACCATAACTAAACACAGCGCAACAACTGGTATTGCCATCTGTTTTCGGTATTGCGAACCACAAGACATGGCCATTTCTACCTTATGGCCATCTCCCCCGGAATTACCCTAGTATATTTTTGTTATTGGTTTGGTTTAACATGTATCTTTGAAATTATTAAATTTTTTATTTAAGATCATTCTTATTTTAATAAGATACAAATTATTTGTTTAGAACTAAATTATTTTTATTGTATGTTATTAAAAAATCGTATACATAGATTTAAATACTAAGCTTATGGAAGAATATTGTTTAATTCTTTTATATTTTTACAAATAAAGTTTTATGAGAGATATTATTTTTTACTGTTTATTATACATCTTATAAAACTCTATAAACCATAAAAATAGTGCTGCAAATTGAATCATAACTTCCACATAGCTGTGATAATCTACTCTCCTCAGAAAGACATTCTCATGAAATGAATTTAGGATCTATGACTTGACTACAAAGGAAATATTCGTATTCCTGTACCCATACACTTCTGAAACGATATATTACTCTATTTTTAACGAAAAAATGTCAATTTACACCAAATCACCGCTGATTGATCCCCTAACCCCTGAAGTGATCTTACCCAAAAACAATCAGAAGCGTTCCTTTGTCACGTGCTAACTGGATGCCAAATTTGAAGATGATATCTCAATTAATTCGAAAGTTATTGCACTTAATAATGACAGACGTACACACTAGTGATGGGAAAAACGGTTATTTTCTGTTAACAGTTGAAGCCGCTAACGTTATTTAATAACCGTTGAAAATAACGGCTTCAGTTATTTTAAACTGGATAGTCGATCGATAGTATCCTACATTCCCAAAGCTGTGAGCGAGAGCGAGCACACTAGTATGAATGCATTGTATTTTTACCCCGTTATTTCATGTAGTGTATAAATCTCAAATTTTGTCGATATGAAAAGGAAACAAAGGGTTAAGAAATTATAATAAGCGTGTCGTAAATCTTTTGCCACTCTGAAGTGAAACTTTTAGAAATCAAAAAGGAGTCTTATATTAGTATTTACTTAGATGTTTTAGGAATTATAAACTAGTCATTTCTAACAAATTTATTTTATGAGGGGTCTTTACGTAAATGTCAATGCCACAGCAAGAACCAATAAATATCATTATTTATCACGTCTTGGGACGTTAGACGTTAGAACTTTTATTGCTACACGGAGTGATTCTAAGAACTCTATAACATAACGCTGCTCATAAAATTTCGGTAAAGAAATTTGCCTTTATTCTGTACATATGGTTTGTTATTACATTATGCTTTTATTCTTTCTTAGAAAGATCTCTATCTCTAGTTAAATTTTCGGTTCACTGGTCATATTTATCAGTCCACTTTTAAAAACTGTGCAAACAACAGCCAACAGTATAAAAAATTGAGTTTGAGTTTAAAAAAAATTGGAAGATATATAGTATTAATTGTTTATTTACTTATTTTAATATTCGTTGTTTTAAAATTAGTTTCAAAAATTTCAAAGGGCTGTAACTTGGAGGAGAAGGGGTTTCAAGAAAAACTTAATAAAAAGACATCCCTTATTTTTCTCCAAAGAATCACCTGTAAAATGTTTCGCATCAATTTGGAAACACCCTGTATATATATATATATATATATATATATATATATATATATATATATATATATATATATATATATATTCATTTAATTTTTTATATTTATATGTATATAGATATTAAAAAATGTTGTATCATTATATTGTTTTATCAATTTGATAACTATTATCAGACAAACGAAAATGACGTGTTAACTGTTTTCTTAGGTAATGTATATAAATTTAAATAAATAAGTACTTTAATTTCACGTGAAATAACCCTATTTTGCGTTGTCTATAGTGAAAGTAATAACACGTTTTTACAGAAATTCATCTTTTCACCCAACATTTTTTATTATTAAATATTTGGCTTTACATACTAGTGGGAAACTCAACTGTTTCAAAAATAACAGCTTCTCAGTTTAACAGAATAACTCTGTGTAGTAGTGTCCGTATGCCGTATCCCCATCAACAACCGGTTAAAGTTAAAATTAAAATTAAACCGTTTTATTGTACTGAAGATCGTACGTCCCAAAAGCTGTGAGCGAGAGCGAGCACACTAGTATAAATAATAATGTTATGAAGTACAGTCCGCTCTATACTGTATAACCATACATATTTAGCATTCCCAATCTCAAGGCTATTCATCCCGTTAAATGGTTAAATAACAGTTGCTGATGAAAACCGATTTTTATTCATCGAACCTAGTTGCAGTAGAACTGAAACAGACACGACTCCGAATTCTAGTTTAGTGTAAAAAGCGTTACTTTTTAAGCTGTTATTTTTATAAATCCATAACTGGTGGTCCCCTACCCCCCAGAGCAATTTTACCCAAAAAGAATCTGAACTGTTTGTTTGTCAGGTGCTAACTGTATACCAAATTTGAAAGCGATATCTCAATTCGATCTAAAGTTATGGCTACAGACAGACATACAGACCAATAGACACAAAAAATTGTTGTTCCCAAATCATGTTTTCTATACGTTTAAATACTTTTTACGATGTTTAAGAGAAAAAAAATCATGGTAGTCAATATATTAAATCCTTATATGTATGTAAAATATATGTAAAATCCTTATTTAATGAAACAGTCAGACACCTGCTCTAGTTTTTCAATATTTTAAAATTTTGTAACACTTAAATTGTATGTAATAAAATCAGACATACAATACTTTCATTATTTCATTAAATAAATAATATATCATAACGTAATTTTATTTTTGTGAACTTTTAATAAATTGGTGGATGATACAATATTTTAATTACTTATGCTACATATTAAAATATGGCAGGAAACTTTTTATTAAAACATTATAAAAACATTTTTTTGACCCAGGCTCTTAAAATCAAATGTGGGCTCGGGGACCCTAAGAGAACGGTACAAGGAATCTCCTACCTGTCGTAACAGGTGACCAGAACAGCTAATCGACTACTCAACACACCATTTGCTTTCATGTATTATTAGTATTATTAATCACCTCTGTTAAATACAAGAAAATTATTACAAATGAATTAAAATTCCCGATTTAAGCTAAGCTAATCTAAGATGGAACCCCTTGGCTACAATACCACCAACCACACTCACATCACAAGCAGTAGTGATATGTATTGCATCATATGAAGAGAGCAAGCGCCGCACTTCATACATCTCTCGCCAGCTCGAGTCATGGGTTCACCAGTGTACGCCGCCATCACGGCCATCTGCCATATACATTCATTGCTATATATATATATATATATATATATATATATATATATATATATATATATATATATATATATATATATATATATATATATATATATATATATATATATATATATATATATATATATATATATATATATATATATATATATATATATATATATATATATATATATATCATTGTTGTCCTTATATTAATTACTGGTTCTTGTTAATACAGTTTAATTCAGTTAAATCACTGTGTTTGTTCTCACGTAACGTGGAACATCCGGTATACATCAAGTAGCCTTTACAAATTAAGAATACTATTAATATTGTTGGAAGTGCAAATACCTCTTAAACATGTTCTTGAATGCACTGTCGGTGAGATTCGAATATGCACAAGGTAATGAATTATAAAGATGAACAGTATTATAAATAAAAGTTTTTTTAACATAGCAGTCCAATGATGCGGAATCATTAACCGATATGGGTATCGAATATTGACATCATGAGCACAATCTTTGGAAAAGAGTTTTTCCTTCAGAGAAGATGGTGATTAACAACCATTTATCGCAGCCAAAGCAAATATGCCAAGATGTAGTTTTCTTCTATCAGCCATTTTTAACCAACCCAACTCCATATAAGTAGGTGACACATGATTCCTACCACGCAATCTAAATATAAATCTCGAACAAGAATTTTGAACTACCTGTAGGCGATTCCTATCCCTCTCATCAAGGCAATGTCCGTAAACCAGATCACAATAATTAAAAATAGACAGCACAAGTGTCTCACTACATTAAACTACATAATATTCATTTCCATATTACCTGTTTTCCTTTTTATCTCAAAACCCCTTTTCATAAAGAGGATGAAAGTCAAAGGAAAACCACCACATTACACACCCATTTCCCAAACCAGCAAGCATTTTAGACCAAGCCCAACAAAACTTTGTTACTGGTCATGACCTTCAGAACCCAGGACTCTGTAGGGGAGGAGGTTATTAGAAAATATGCTAAAAAGAAAGAAAAATAACCCGTCCAATATAGGAACATGGAAAAATAGAAGCTTGCTGGCATGAAAACTGGAAGTCGCAAAGAACATAATGGAACTTTATATATATATATATATATATATATATATATATATATATATATATATATATATATATATATATATATATATATATATATATATATATATATATATACTTTTAAGGGCTGTTACGACCAAAAACTTGAGGGCTATATTTTAAAGAAAGTCACTCTGTACTAAATACTCTATATACTTCGCATGTATTCCAGGCATCCTCAGGAGCAAGCACTGTAACCAATTGAAAAAGCAAGCCAGAAACATCAAAACAGAGAAATTCTGACATAAAACACATGCAACAAGCAGGAAGTGCAAACACCACTTAAAACCACACATAACTTTATGCGAACAGTTGTATGTTAAAAACATTCAAAGCCTGTTTTTTATGTTTTTTCATGACTGGCTTTGAATTTTTTTACACGTACAAATGTTCACATTAAGTTATGTGTAGTTTTAAGTGGTGTTTGCACTTCCTGCTTGTTGCATGTGTTTTATGGCAGAATTTCTCTGTTTTGATGTTTCTGGCTTGCTTTTTTAATTGGTTGCAGTGAAGGAGGTCGGCAGTTGATTCTTGAAAAACACAGTCTAATCCACGACAGGCAGTATGGATTCCGTCAGCGCAAATCAACTGCCGACCTCCTTTCCTTTGTCACCCATTCTTGGAACAAGTCTATGGAACTACACAGGGAATCCCCGATTGTCGCTCTAGACATATCCAAAGCATTCTACTTCCGGCCTATGGCCTACCACCAAAACGCTGTATGTGGACAGCAAATTTCCTCTCCAACCGGAGAATTTCTGTTGTCGTGGAGGGCCATTCCTCTAAACTGTATCCAATTAATGCAGGAGTTCCTCAAGGTTCGGTTTTAGCACCTACTTTGTTTCTTCTCCACATCAATGACCTCCTCTCTAGCACATCCAACCCAGTTCACAGTTACGCGGACGACAGCACCCTCCACTCAAATATACAATATTCTAAGCCTGTCTCTTTAGCCCAATTAGATGAGGATCGCAGACTCATGGAGGGTTCTGTCTCCGTGGATCTCCAAAAAATATTAGACTGGGGAAGTAGAAATCTTGTACAATTCAACCCCACCAAATCACAGTCTTGCTTTCTTTCTCATAAGAGAAACACCAGCCCTACACCCATCACAAAACACAACCAAGTTATTCAAAGTAATGAGTCCTTTTCACTTGTTGGCATTTCTGTGGATCGAAATCTCAATTGGCACCAACATGTCACATCAATTGCAGAAGCGGCTGCTAAGAGACTAGGTTTCCTCTTTCGGGCTCGCAAATACTTTTCGCCAGCTAATCTCTATACCTTATAGATTTCACAAATAAGACCAAACCTCGAATACTGCTCCCACATCTAGGGTGCCGCTGCCGCTTCTACACTCATTATCCTACACTCCATTCAGAAGAGAGCTATACGTCTCATCGGTGACCCTACCCTCACCCAAAGGCTGCCATCTCTTGCCCACCGACGTGCCGTTGGTGACCTCTCTCTCTCTCTCTTTTTTCATAGATATCTGCACGGGCACTGCTCAGAGGAGCTTTCTTCCATAGTTCCTCCACCTGCTGCACCCAACAGATCTACCAGGGGAACAGAGCGAGTGCACTCTTTACTGTCCAGGTCACCAGACATAGAACATCTTGTTATGCCCGCTCTTTTTTTCCGAGGACTTCAAAGTTGTGGAATTCTTTGCCGGCAGGTTTTTCCTTCTCCCCCAAATCTCCAAACCTTCAAGTCCAGAATTAACAAGTTGCCCCTTTCCTCCTTGTCGACACCCACGGTACGATAGTATTTAGGCTGTAAGCCCTCGTGGTGTGTTGAAAAAAAAGCCTCCCCATCACTAATGGTACTTTAAAACCTTGGAATCTAAAATTAAAAATGGAGAGTATACTTTCAATCTTTTATTTCCAAGTCTACCTTACTTACATTATGCTTAAAATAATAAATTAAAATACTGATATCAAAAGTGTAAATATTTGTGAACAGAAATACACATATGCTCAAAGTGGTATACATCACTGAAAGTAAAAAAAATTACATAAGAACGAAACTTTTATACTTCACACTACATCCTTTGATATTTCATTCATTACACTACAAAAATGCTTAATCTTAACTATATAAAATGGCTTGTCTTTTTTTATAAAGCTCAGTCTTCATTGAAACACATCATAGACTTACATTGGTAGATCATTTAGAAATTCTATTGGTTGTAATTTGAGACTTCTTTTATAAATCTTTGTATAATATTATTTTTTAATGTGAGATATTATCTCCTTAAAGTGTATAAAGATGTGTTATTAGATCCATTGGAATTGTAAGAATATTTATCCTTCCATATGATAGATGACAGTAAAATTAAAGTTGACTAGGAGAATAAGCATGAGATGTAAACTATAAACCTATGGGATGAGGAGATGGCAGCTGCTTCAGTAGATTATAGACGTATTCGGAAAGCACTGAAAACAAAATTAATATTACAAACAGATGGAATTACAAAATGACTAAACTCTATTTCATATTCAGGCGAAGTAAATGTAAACAAAGTCTGTTTCAAGCAATGTTGGCTTCTTGTTCTATAACTGTAATGTACAGAATAGGGAATTTGCATAAAATTTAATCCACATTAATTTCCATTTTTCTCATACCCTAATGTTATAGTAAACATCAATAATCAAAAATAAATATTTGACTTCAAAGCTTTTGTACGTGTTTAAAAATCCTTGCTATTTTAAATAGTGTCACTTGACCATAAACTATTGTTGTGACATCAGATGCTCCAACTAGTCACACAGAAGCAAAGTTAGATGTGCACATTTTTACATTGAAAGTCCGTGCTATTAACAAATTAATGAGGTACAGTCAAGAAAAACGTAAAATACACACTATTAAACAGGTTCACATACACTCAAAAATAGAGCCTCGGTAGTTTAGTGGTAAGAACGTGTGCCGATGAACTGAAGGGTACTGGGTTCGATCCCAGGGTTCTCCTTTCAGTTTTTCAGTACATACTGTACAATTAACATCAACCGAGGTTGTTGCATTGTATTTGAGCAAGTTGAATGTCTGCACGTTCTGCCCTTCGGAGGGGGCGTAAAGCTGTTGGCCCTGCGTCCTTGCGATATTGGGCACTTTAAAGATCCTACCCTCCTTACAGAAAGGTAGGGCTTCCCTGGCGTTGGTGATTGGCCATATCACGAAAATAGACCAACGTAAAAAAATAAAAAACACACACATATACACACAAAATCACTAACAACTACTGTTTATCCTGTGGATTTGGCGTACCATTTGACAGGCAGCCATTTGTTTTGGAACAAGTGACGTCACGCCGATGTTTCTGCATGTGTGCGTGTTTCAAACTTGTTGCATGTATTAACTTTCAGATATTTATTTTCTAAAGTTAAATAATCTCTATTACGGACTTGTGATATATCAAAGTGTTCCTTTTATTCATACAATGAGATAGAAAACATAAGAAAGATTCTGCAAATTCCCTATCGTGCATTTTGTAAGTGGTTTCTATGGAAACCACATGTCTAATTATAAAATTTATATTCACTGCTATCTATCCTTTTGCAAACTAATATGAATTCTAATTCAGGAATTACATGACTCACTTTGTTTACATTTACTTTGCTGATAACTGAAATTCTTTAAATAGGTCACTATAAAATTTATTTAATCAAATACAACATCTTTTAATTTATGCAAGTAGATATTTATAACTGTATTAGATCTTATTTTTATCTTTCCAAACTCTCTCAATTATTTGATATTCAATTCTCTTTAAAACACATCACGTAAAATGGTGACATAAGACAAATTGTGATGTAGGAAAACAATGATAAGGTGAAGATAACAGGAGAAACATATTTGTAAAACTGTAGGAGACCTCTATCTTTATACATTCTATTACATACATTACACTATAAATGTTCTTCATATCTAGGTAATTCTTAATTTTGCTTTTTTTTACCTCAGCAGATTGACTTTGTACATCTAGTCCTGTGCTGGCTGCATTTTCATGTATTTACCCTTTTTGGAATGGTGATATTGTTTCATAAATTCAGTTAGTAGCTCTTGTAATTTATGACATTACATGATCAGCCTGAACAGCTTTTCTTCAAATTTTTGACCAGGATTTTTCAAATGTACCGCAGTTATTTCTTCTACATCAGGAGTTTTTAGTGAATTTTCTTAAAAAAAATTCACTAATGAGGAGATCCCGACTTTTGAATTTTGAAAAAATTTCTTCAAATGACCGCGAACTAGGCCCCCTAGAACACATATCCGGGGTCAGTTTCAATTTTTATATGTTTATATATATATATATATATATATATATATATATATATATATATATATATATATATATATATATATATATATATATATATATATATGTATCACACCGATAACTCAAAAAATAATAGGCCGATTTTGACTAAATTTGGTGCAAAAATTCCTTTTGCAAATGGCTTGGATAAGTTCGTTATCCAGGAAAATCTGACCAGGTTTTCCCGGAAAATTTTGTGTTTTATTTCGAAAAAAATTTATATCTCCGGAATTAACAAAGTAAGGGCAACCAAATTTGGTACGCTAGTTAATATCCTTATAGGTAAGCTACCTACCAAAATTTAGCTATGTAGGTCAAAAGACAAAAAAGTTATAGGCATTTAAAGAAAAATAAATTGGGGTTTTCCTCAAAACGTCAAAATCGGCAACATTTAGGCAAAGAACTTGAATCTAATACGGGATATGGAAATCAAATGTCTCAAGAAGGATGTTTTACAAACTCTGAAGTCTTAGTTTCAACCGTAATTGTCCTTCATTTTACTAAAATGTTTCCAGAAAATTCATTTCAAATAGACCCTTTTTCTGATGCTTGGCAGTAGCCTTAGCTTTAGAGTTTATCGTTTAATGGTATATAATTTTTGTCGAATTTTCGTAAAAAATCAATAAAGCTCAATATATCCGTTATTATACAAGATATGAAGAAAATTTGTATATATTAATTATAGGGTGTCTTGAGCTACATCTTAAAAAAATATTTCTACAATCACAGGATGGCCCATAAGTCGTTGGTGATACAAATTTTCTTCTTTTTTTTTAATCAAACACGCCTTATGTTATTGCATTTTTGAATATTTCAGCGATGCATGTTTGTAAGAAAAGAAATTCGGGACGCAGCAAGTGCGTTATGGTAGCGAATTTTCATTAAATGCTTCAAATTTGAATAGCTCAATTTGCTATTAACCTATAAGGTTGACCAAGAAACGAGTTTTTCCGGGAACACTTTAAGTTTACTTTTGGAAATTTTTGTACATTTTCACAAAATAAAGTTATTTTTATGAAACATGGCACATTGTTTTTACTATATAGGTTATACTGGTAACCAAAATTGATGCCTGCTTTCTTAAAAAGGAAACACACATATTTGCAATTAAAAACATTTTTATGAAAATTCACTACCATAACGCACTTGCTGCGCCCCGAAGTTTTTTCTTGTCTAAGCCCTTTCAGAGGATTTACAATTTATTTTCTTGCAATAGGTATGTCTAGAACACCTAGTTTATCTTATTTATCTCTTCTATATACTCTTATTCACATTTAATTTCTTCTACATACCATTTTTTCATAAGCTTTTCAGTGTTTAGCAATACGCTCCTTGTCTGGTAATAATTTTTTATTATCGTTGTTTATGTTTCTTTTGTACCTGGTTTATATTAAAGTTTCCTCACTTGCAGATAAATTTTATCTGACTCTCCTCACTTTATGTAATGTTTGATTTCTACTCCCTTTCTCTGTATTCACTATTCTTTTGATTTGCTAGATTTTATCTCATGATATTAATAATTTGCTTATATTTCCTGAAGGCATTATTGTTTATTCGCTTCTTTCAGCTATTACGTTCTTCTTGCAACTTTAATATTTCTAACGACATCTACAATTTTCTTGGTTTTAGAATCTTCTTGCTAAGCACTTTCTATGCAGCCGCTTTTAAACAGTTATTTATTTCTGTCCACCCAGATACTGGATCACTAAGATCATTTTATTGATTTCTTCTTTAAACTTTTTTAGTTCATCTGTATGTTTTAGCTATTTTTCTTCTATTCGCTGCTAGGTTTTAAAATTTTAGTTTAATTTGAAGATAAAGAAGGAACTGGATGTGAACAAAATTAAATAAGGTACAGCTCAATGGGAATGTTTAGAGACTACTTGTGACAGAATATACAAAACAAAGTTGTGTTTAATGCATGGACAAGCATAAGCTTATATGCAAGACGTGATAATATAATAAAATAACACTAATAATATAACTTTAATAATGTATTCAGTACAAGGGCGGATCCAGGATTTTTCTGTGAGGGACACAAGGGGCAGACGGGCAAAGAGTGTTTTCATTTTTGCGATTAACAAATAACATGCAACAATAACTGTAAGAAATAAACTTGTAATATTGATATGAAGGTTTGCAACCACAATGTCAGTATTTTGTTTTTTGTAAAGAAAAATGCACTTATGCGCTATTCCTGTCTCATTATAGATAATTTCACTTGTTACTTGCTAACGCTACACTAAAATAAGGACAAAAAACCTAAAAAGCATGAAAACCAACTCAGCTGGCCAACCTATCATGATCTGACTGCTGACTGAAGGACGGAAGACATGTGCACTCCCACCATCGCCAAACCTCACACACCAACACCTATCATCATTTATTTTATTTGCAAATGCATACGAGGGATACAACAAATAAAATTTGCAATGCCAACCAGAGACGGACAGTGAGTTTCACTCACGTTCGTTCTATTATTTTATTCATCCATTTTGACAACTTTCAATAATTTTATTTGCATATAATCACAATGAACAACCAAGTTATTCAAAGTAATGAGTCCTTTTCTCTTGTTGGCATTTCTGTGGATCGAAATCTTAATTGGCACCAACATGTCACATCAATTGCAGAAGCGGCTGCTAAGAAATTAGGTTTCCTCTTCCGGGCTCGCAAATACTTTTCACCAGCTAATCTCTATACCTTGTATACTTCACAAATAAGGCCAAACCTCGACTACTGCTCCCACATGTGGGGTGCAGCTGCCGCTTCTACACTCGCTATCCTGGATTCCATTCAAAAGAGAGCTATATGTCTCATCGGTGACCCTACCCTCACCCAAAGGCTGCCATCCCTTGCCCACCGACGTGCCGTTGGTGACCTCTCTCTCTCTTTTATAGATATCTGCACGGGCACTGCTCAGAGGAGCCGTCCTCCATAGTTCCCCCACCTGCTGCCCCCAACAGATCTACCAGGGGAACAGAGCGAATGCACCCTTTTACTGTCCAGGTCACCAGACATAGAACATCTTGTTATGCCCGCTCTTTGGTCCCAAGGACTTCCAAGTTGTGGAATTCCTTGCCGGCACATGTTTTTCCTTCTCCTCCGAACCTCCAAGTCCAGAATTAACAAGTTGCCTCTTTCCTCCTTGTCAACACCCACGGTACGATAGTATTTAGGCTGTAAGCCCTCGTGGTGTGTTGTTAAAATTAAAAAAAAAATAAGAAAAAAAAATCAGTATGTACTGTGATGGAAATTCTACAGTACACAAAAAGAAAATGCAAATTGTAACAAGAGTCATATTAGGCTCCTTGCTCTTTGTCTATTTTTTGCCTCCCCCATAAATCCACCCTTGATTCAGTATATTCTAAAAATATTCTTGTGAACATGTCTTATCTTTATATATCTCACCTGCCTTTATATTCAGCATTACTTATATATAATAGGCCTTAATATGTTTTGGTGGGTTTTAGGATGCTGTCTTAAATTTTAACTACCTAATTATAATCATAATCAGTTTTAAAGAGTCTATATATTAAATGTTGTTTTAGAAACAACAGTCAATAAGTGACTAACATTACCTTTCAAAATCTGAAGACCGATCAATAACATGCTCAAATTCAGCAAACGATATGGCTCGATCATCATCAAAATCTGCTTCCTCCAAAATGTTTTCAATAACCTGATCTAGTTCTGCATCCGTCAATCTATTTTCACCAGTCAGCCTGTTTATGACTTCCTTAAGGTCATTTACACCTAGCATGTCATCACCATCGAAATCTAATAAATGGGAAGTATATAATTGTAGGGCAAAAAATTAAAAGGTGACAAACTTACCGAATATTCTGAAAGCATGTTCAGTTTTCACGGATTTTGGTGCAGCTTCACTAAAAACAGACATCATGTCTAGAAAGTCTTCAAATGTACAGTCACCATCTTCACTTGAGCTGAATACTTTACATATCCTGTCACCAAACGGGTTAACTCTTAATTCAGGATATTGTAATATTTTAGCCATTGGTAACTTGGCATTTTTGTTATGGCCAACCTTTTCAGGTGCCAAGGCTTTGAATTTTTGGTGTGCACTAAAAAAAGTCACATAAAACATAAAATAATTTTATTAAGCTATTTAGATATGACGGCTAATGACTAATAATACTTACTACAGTATCTCTTTCTTTGTAAAATATGTCAGATCCTGTAAAATCAATTAGATTAATGAAAGAATACAAAATTTAAAGAAAAAAACCAACTTACCTCATAATCCTGTAATTCCTCTTTTGTAAACTGGCTCTTTGACTGACCCATTTACCCACCATTAATGATAATTTAACTCATTACAAGTTCATTAGTTTAATACTTATTTAGTAATAAATACTTTATTAAGCAATATCCTTTGTATTTCTCAACAACTATGGATTTATAATTATTGATTATTTGATAGTGACGTTGTCATGTCAAAAAAGATACTTTTAGAACTACTACAGACTCACTATGCACTACTACTACTACTAAATGATAAATCATGGAGGAAATTTTTTTTAGATCCATTGTTCTCTTAAACAGCAACACTGTCGCTTCTTCTTGCAGCTTCTGGCCTTCGTTATATTTACTGGCATACTTAGTATTATTGACAATTAAAAACAAAATGTAAAAATGGGTCATTTTTCTTTTGTGGGGGGTTTCTTTCATAGAATATACTTAGATATTATATCATTTGGTTATTTGTTGAAAAATAATTTATTTATACTTGTATTAGACATAATTACAAGCATTTAACTTTTGATTAATTGATCTGTCAATTTAAAAGTTAATGTATAAAATAAAATACATATAGGTATAATACGAGTCACCTGCAAACAAATGTTTTGTAAGCAATAAGTAATGGTAAGGTTCCTTAGTTGCTTTGTAATATGCAGGGGCGTGCGGTGACATTTGAAATAAGGGAAGAAATTCCCAGAAACTTACCCATTTATAGTGTAACTCAATTATTCTGTTGTTTTTGGAAAATTCGTTAATAATGTCGTTATGTAACTGTGGATTCTGGGACATTTCCTGGACGAGTTTATTTTCAACTGACAAAATTGAAATTTGGGAAAGTCTTTCCTGTCCTGTTGAATTTCTAACAAAACTCTTGATACGTTTCAATGTAGAAAAATTTCGTTCTACAGACGCACTAGTAGCAGGACTTGTTAATACTAATTCACATAATTTGAACACTTCAGAATATGCATTTTCCAATTTTGATTGTTTTAAGAAAGTTAAAAGTTTACTAGCGTAAGTTTTTGTGTCAATAACATCGGGTTCATAAATGACTGTAAGTTCTGATCATAATAAGGCTTTGTTAAAATAATGTCCATAGTGGTTAAATAATGATTTGAATGAATCTTCTGGGAAATGTATCCCTTTAAATCCTCAAAAATTACACAATTCAAGAAATTTCAGGTCACTGAGATGATCAAATCTGCAGTTAATTTGTTGCTGAATTTATCTATAATTTCGTAGAAAAGGCGGCGGTAAGAAGTTTGAAGGTCTGCCACATTACCATTGCTCAGACGCTTTCTTCGTGGCTCCACTTCTCCTAATTCAATTGTTTTTTCCCAGAACTTATCAAATTCATTCCTTTTTTGAATTATAATGGATTTAAATTCACTAATTTTTTTCAGGCAAAAACCAATGTCATTTATTTTACATTGCAATATGTTAAATACATTATCTGAAAACGGAAATATTTCCGAAAATATATTAAGTAAAAAATTAAAATTAGAGACTCATTTCAAACCATCCAAAAATCCTCTAGAACTATTTATTGTTTCTGCGTCCCAATTTTTGCTATTTTCCATGATGTTTTCAAAAAGTTCAATTAACGATTCACGGTGTTCAAATACAGTTAACACAACCCTGCCGTTGTAGTTCCATCGGGTTGCAGCTACTTTGGGTAAACGTTTTTTAACAATTGAGTCTAAGGCTTGTGTGCGCTTCGTAGATTTGGAAAAAAAGCAGCCATTCAACACTTTACATTCTTTAATATGATTTATAGATTGCCATAAAATTAAATTTAATTTATGAGCATAACAGTGTACAAATAGAGCAATTAGGAACGTTTCCCGCACTTTACCTTGAAGACCTCCTAAACGTCCGGCCATAACAGCAGCCCCATCATAGATTTGGGCAATTAATTTATTATCAGCCTCCTCAATATCTTTCATAATATTAAGCACAATTTTATATAGAGCGTTTGCGGTACGATCTTCTGTCACATTTTTAAAGCCTAAAATCTTTCCTTAACACTCCCATCCTTTTTTACGTAGCGTATTACTACAGATAGTTGACTTAAATTAGTTACATCGATTGTTTCATCTAGAACAATAGCAATGAAACGAGTCTGTTAAATTTCAGATTTAATTCTGTTCAAAATAATAGTGGCAGCAGCCGAAATTAAATCATTCTGAATGCGATTTTATGTCCCGCGAAAAACGTTAGACTGTTCCAAGTGATTTTTTAAACAAATGTCGTATTTGGCTATTAAAGAAACTAGGTCTTGAAAGTTTCCTCTATTTGCAGATGTAGTTGTTTCCTCATGACCCCTGAAGCCCAATTCATGCGGCGACCAAGAAAACACATAGCATCAATAAGTCTTTTTAATATGTTTCTGTTTTTATCAACCAGTTCATTGTGTTGCCGATGAATTTCAATCTGCTTGTCAACGGCGTATTCAATTCGCGTTTTTCCAAAGACACTTAATTTTAAAATGGTCTGTAAATGCGCTTCAGACATAACATGTCTTTGTACTAGTTTATGTAGATTATTCAAGTCGGAAAACCCACTTTTATTCCACAACCCCTTTTCAGTCACAAATAGACTACAAGACCAACAAAACAGTTTATTCCTGTTTTTACAACCCGTTAACCATTCATATTGTTTATGAGTTTTTTCCGCGTTGAAATGTCGAATAGGTGATCCCCACCCCCACCGTCACCGCTGTTAAAAGCTGATCTACTTGCAGCCATATCAATAATCATAAAATGCCAATGTATTTAACTTACTGGACTGCTTGTATATACGAAATAATCAGGCACATTCGCTTTGAACGCACACCCGGGTCTTCGTAGTACACCACGTTCTAAAAACATGCGTACATCTACATCGCGCCGAGCCGAGGTTTCTTTTATAAAGTTGCCCGCTGACTACGTGTATTTAACTAAAGTCATTGCATGCATCCACTCGTAGTATCAGATCAGGTTCATGCTGTCCGCAATCGGTCGCATTCACCTTGCTAGGAGCGTATATACAAATACAGTATGCTGCATAATAAATAATTATGTGTGTGAGCTTGCGAAATAAAAATTTTAATAATTAAATTAGTTTCAGAGTGAAATTTAACATTTAAAATACAAAAGGGATTTTAAATAATGCGGTTTAGGTATGTAGTCATTATTTTAAAGGAAGCAATGGTTCCATTGCTTCCATGGACCGCACGCCACTAGAAATATGTAAGTAAAATCAAGTAATAGTAGTAAGAAGTGCTGAAAAAGGTAATTTTACTTTAATTAATTACTTATAACACATACATTCTATTTAGTTATTAAATAATCTGAGCATAAAATGTTAAAAAGTAATATGTTTACAAGTTACAAAAGAAAACTGTATCTCTACAAACTTTTTACATAATTTTGTATTTCATAGAAAACAGAATATACAATAATAGGATGTAACATATAGTGGAGATAAACTGTTTTCTAGTTTAAGATTGAAAATACTTTTCAGTTCGTTTTTAACCGAGCCAATTTGAATTTCATCACTAACTTAATATATGTTTAAAGTCTCCGTTGAGCCTTCTGTAAGATTTTTTCCATTGGCTTTAGCTGGATCAACCATTAGAGCACATTGATCAATTCTAGATGATTCATTAAACAATCTTCCCAGTTCCTCTACATTTTCAAGACACTTGCTTTTCCTTGCTGGAAAAGTACATGTCATCAATCATAAAGAAATTACCTCATGCTAACAGATAATAGGGAATCTTTGAATTTAAAGTTCATCTACTTTTTACATTTATGTTGTCAGAGTGAAGTTTAAAACTTGTGGTGGGAATTTCTATTTGTGTATAATTTGAATATTTATGTTTAAATTAACGGCTTATCGTTATCTAATAATAAAACTATTTTAAATGAACTTCTGTTAGCGTACATTTGGATGATTTACTATTTTTTCATTCACATGCATTGTTTCTCAGTATATTATTATTTTTAATATGCAAAATTAAAATTAAATATATGTATGATATATATAAACTAGGGCTGGGAATCGAATACGAATAGTTCGAATATTCGAATACGAATTATTTCAATGAGTGTATTCGAATATTCGAAGATATTCGAATATTCAAATACTCTAAGAATATTCGAATATTCGAATACCCCACGAATATTTGAATACTCGAATAATTCGAATAGGCGTAAAGCTTTCGGAACGCATATTCGATTACACAAACGGATGAATTACCAGCACTACTCAAAAGCACCGGCACCAATATTGGCAGTTCTGTCCTGTCTATGTGTAATCGTGCGAATGCTTTTGGGTCTAGGATAAAATGGTTAATAACTCAGCAACGCATGATTTTTAAGTATCAATTGTGCTATACCGTTGAATTTGGAAGGAAATGTTGCATTCAAATAGGTAACAATATACAGAATGTTCTGTTAAAAAAATATAAAATTTATATCGATAACTGCGGCGAATGGAATGTCGTTATTGGCATCATAAATTACTAATATGTAATATGTACACCATTTACTATAAATTAGCCTTTTTTTATAACTGAGCACATTATCAGCTTAAAACGCAAATACACTGGATGCAGATTTATTTATTTATTTATATATCTACTTGCAAATAACGTAAATATTACTAAAAACCTAACTTCTGTTGTGATAAGCAAAATGAAACAGACATTATAATCGTCATTATTTTTTCTAAAATAAACAATGAAACATTTCCGGAATTATTTAAAAGTTAAGAATTAAATAGATTATTTTCTAGGAAACAGAGGCAGATTCAAAAAACGATAACGTAACACAGTCATGGGCTTAGGGGAGTGTATTACTGTGCGAATATGCCAATACTCTGCGAATATTCGAATACTCGACGAATATTCGAATACTCCACGAATATTCGAATACTCCACGAATATTCGAATACTCCACGAATATTCGAATACTCCACGAATATTCGAATACTCGAATAATTCGAATAGTCGTGAAGCTTTCGGAACGAATATTCGAATACACAAATGGAATAAATTCCCAGCACTAATATAAACTCCCGTTAGTTTCACTTACTTTGATTAGAAATTTTTTCACATTCCTCAGTGTTACTAAAAACTTTGTCAAGTGGTTGTTTCAGTGATTCTGGATAAAATTCACATACGAATGGCAACTTTATTTTGCAATTGATGACTCTCCACATTTTGAAGGAGTCGAGTATTACGCAGTCTTCATTGTGATGTTTAGATCGTGGATGACCAGGAGCCCAAGCCCTATAGCTACCGCAGGTCAAGTAATTGCCTAGGGATTAGAAGAGTTAGTAAACACAATATTTAGGATCTAATAAGTAAAAGTCTGCACGCAGCAAGTGAGTTCTGGTAGCGGATCTTCGTAAAAATGTTTTAATTGGCAAATATATCTTGCTTTTAAAAGAAGGACATTTGGTTAGCAGTATAACCTATATAGTAGTAAGAATGTACCATATTTCATTTAATCGCTTTGTTATTTCAAAAAGTACAAACATTTTCAGAAAATAAACTTAAAATGTTCCAGAAAAAACTGGTCCAATTTTCCTGGACAACGAACCTCTTCAAGCTATTTACACACCTGCCAAAATATAATTATTCACAAACAGCCATAAAAAGAGAACAAAATAGAAAAAAAAAATGTTAATGAAAATTTGCAAACAATTTCTTTTACAAAGATTTACAATTTTTTTTCCGCAAAAATTCTACAATTTTTTTTTACAATAACTTACTAAACGTTCATTATTAATTACCAATATTTCAGAAAAATCTTACAAAAAATGAAATTAAAACATTTTCTGCGAAAACTTTTTAAATTTAGCTATATACGTATACGGCAGCTCGATTTTTTAACAAGTAATACAAACAAAAAGCTCTGTGAATGCGCCATTTCCATGGGTACTCCGCTATCTATTGGTAAAAACGCCGTATCACAATTTGTGATATGTGCCAAAAATGTGAAAAGTTGCAAAAAAATTCAAATAACTCAAAAACGATGAACGATATAATTTTTTTCCTTAAAAACATGTATATAATTCGATGGAAAATGCAAAAATCCAATAACATAAGAGACGTTCGATTAAAAAAAAGAAAGTGTGTATCACCAATGACTTATAAGTCACCCTGTGATTATCAAAATAGAATTATAAGATGCAGCTCGAGACACCCCAAAATTAACGTATTTAATTTTTTCTCGTATCTTGTATAATAACGGATATATTGAGCTTTACCGTAGAAATGCGTCACCCTGTATATGTGTAAACAGACAAAACCCGAAACTGACCCCTTATATGGATTTTAGGGGTTCTAGTTTGTGCTCATTTGAAGAAATCTTTTCAAAAGTCATAAGTCGCGGTCTTCTCAATAACGAATTTTTTCTACGAAAATTGGCTAAAATTATAGACTATTAAACCATAAACTCTATAACTGAAACACTGCCAAAGCACCAGAAAGAGGGTCTATTTGAAATATTTTCCGAAAATATTTGAGTAAAATGAAGGACAATGATGGTTGAAGCTGGAACTTAAGGCTTTGTAAAACACACTTATTACGACATTTCTTCTACATAACGCGTATTTGTTTCAAATTATTTGTCTGAAAATTGCAAATTTTGACGTTACAGATTGTGACTTTGACGTTTTAAGAAGAAACATTATAAAATTTCCAAAATATTTTTTCTGCTACTTCTTTTTGCGTCAAGAGAATTGAACATTTGTATACAATATTCAATTGGTTTTTATTACAGACACAAAATATTTTGTTCTTGTGCTTTCCTCTGATCACCAGTGGCACCAAACATTTTTTTCTTTAAATGACTATAACTTTTCTTTCTTAGAGTTCTGATATTCGGCATGTAGGGTAGGTTTGATAGTAGAAACGGGTATGATAAGTTAGGTTGTCATAGCTTTGTTATTTTCGGAGATACAAACATTTTCCGAAAGAAAACTACTCCAATTTTCCTGGCTGACGAACTTATCCAAGCCACTTTCATCAAATACGGTCTATAAAATTTTATTATTTTTTGAGTTATCGGCACGATATATATATATATATATATATATATATATATATATATATATATATATATATATATATATATATATATATATATATATATATATATATATATATATATATATATATATATATATATATATATATATATATATATATATATATATATATATAATTTATTGGTTTTAAATTCGTGGAAACTACTTCATTTTTGGACAAAAATTAAAACAACATTTGTGTTTTTGATTTAACGACGTTTCGCCGTCTCATGCGCTACTTCTTCAGGTTTTTTATTTATTTATTTTTTTATATTAATTTATTAACATTGCACTTTTACGGTTGAGAGCTGTATGTTACACCATCACTCAATTGTATATGCCGGAAAAATACAAATACACAAGGCCTCTCTAAATAGAATGATACACTTAAAGATTAGAAATTACAATAAACTATAGCAACTAAGGTATATTGACTCCCAGGCTCCAAAAGAGACTATTGTGCAAGTCCAGTTCGTTGGTCTAGAGTCTAGTTAGTGCCTCTGTGATAGAAATTTCCGTTTATCTCATTACTAAATGCACCTCGTCTACACTCATATAAGGGTAATTAGACTTCACAGTTTTTGACATCGTGTGTCTTGCTATTCAGAAGTTTTTGATATTTGCATTATAATGGTTCTGTAGTTTTAGCACTATACTAATTTATATTTTTCAAAATATTCATGTGTTAAGGTCATGTAACTACAAAAAGAGAAACCCAGAATTCATCAGCTCTAAAAATGTATTCTATTTCAGGGCTTAGGCTTAGACGTATTATGCTGGTGAAGTGTATGAGATTCTTGATAAAGAGTCCTGAACAATTTATAAAATAATCTGAAAACTAGGAGTTTTCTGATGATGAAATTGTTACAAAAAGGTGTGAACGACACCGACTCGGAATAACAGGCCACCGAAGATGACCCGTTTATAAATTATTCTTCAAACAGGAACTATTAGGGCATGAGTAAACAACAGAATTGCTCTTTCAGCTCCAATAAAGACAAAAGTTAAAAATATAATGACAATTTTTCCAGGTGCTAAAGAAACTGCAAGAGGGATAACTTCGGAAGCTTCTGCAGTTGATTTGATCATGAACTCGAACATTATAGAATAAGTTATAAAATACACGAATCTCTACATCGAATATAAGAAGAAAAATGTAAAATATAAAAGCGTCAGAGATGTAAGACAATCTACTATTAGCCTTCCAAGGCTAATAAGACTTGAACCAATGTCTTACCAAATTTTGACACCCTGCGATGCCCTGGATCTATGTCAGATTGGGATATTTTGGCGCTTACCTCGTACATAGACAAAAGTTAGAGGCAGGCCAAGAGAAAATCTTCGGAAAAGTTTAGTGATCAATATATAGCGCGGTATCAGCACGTTTCTAAAAAAGTTCACTACAAAGAAATATACAGGCTAATGCGGAATGTTAGCAATGTTTAAGATCAGCAAAACAAAAAGAACTTCCGGCTATAATACCAGGTACTTTACTGCATTATCTGCAGTTAATTTTTGGTATTAAAAGGAACACAAATCCCGCGTTATTTATACATGCTCATTTTAGCATAAAGGAAATTCGTGAATAAAAAAATTACAAAACAGAAAATAATATAAGAAATCCATCGAAAATCTAAAAGGAACAATTCAAATGGCGAAGGCCGCGTAGAACGTGGATGTAAGTGCCTAAAAACACCTTTAAAGCAAGAGCCAAGTTATAATTCATTACGAGTGTACAGAAGAAAGACGAATGTGCGACAGGCAGAAGAACACCACCATATTTAGGAATATCTACTGCATATGTAAACGAAACGTTAGGTCAAGGTATACAAAGACCGCTGCACAAAAAGAAGGTAAAATTTAGATAGTTTCATTTAACAACAACCATGAAAGCCTCTATTATTTAATTGTTATAAATAAATGATAAACTTAATGTATATAAAATAGAGCTTCGGTGGTCCAGGGTCCAGTCCGAAGGGTACTAGATTCGAACCCAGGGTTATCCTTTCACCTTTTTAGTACATACCGTAACATTAACATCAACCGAGGTTGTAGCATTGTAGTTAAGCAAGTTGGATGTCTGCACGTTCCGCCCTTCGGAGGGGGCGTTAAGCCGTCGGTTCCCTGTCTATGCGATGTTGGCCACGTTAAAGATCCATACCCTCCTCACAGAAAGGCAAGGGTTCGGCAAAATTTCCAGGATAGTTAGATAAAACTGCTCCCTGGCGTCGGTGATCGGTGATAGTTGCGGAAATAGGCCGACGTTAGAGTAAAAAAAATATATATAGAAAGCTCACCTAACGGAGTTTCATAAACTCCTTCGGTTATGATATCGTCAAGTCCCACGTAGGCCGCTTTGTACCATTCTGTTATTCCGCTAGCTACCATCTTACCCAAGCTGTTAGTTCTAACTTCGGTTAGTATTGTAGCTAAGTCAGCACCTAGTGCTTGACAATACTGTATTGCTTCTGTGTAATTTAGCTTTTCTTCGATTAAATCAAATACACCGACAGATTTAATGCAAGTGGAGTTTTCTGTAGCTGAAAATATAAACGAGTCAATGAAACAGTAATAATTAAAAGCTGATTTTTTTAAAACGTATATAAAGACAAAATTGAGTGGGGATTTAGGAGCCTCGGTGGTCCAGTGGCAAGAGCCTGTTCCTCTGAACCGAAGGGTACTGGGTTCGATTCCCAGGACTTCCCTTTCACTTTTTCAGTACATACTGTAATAAATTAACATCAACCGAAGCTCTGACATTGTGTTTGAGAATGCTGAATGCCCTGTTCCGCCCTTGGGAGGGGGAGAAAAGCCGTCGGTCCGTGTCCATGCGATGTTGGACACGCTAAAGATCCCTACTCACCTTACAGAAAGACAAGGGTTTGACAAAATTTCCAGGATAGTGAGGTGAAAATGCTCCCTGCCGTCGCTGATTGGTCATAGCCGCAGAAATAGGCCGATGTTAAATTAAATAAAAAAGGCTATGGATCTTAAATATACGAGCATTAAAAGTTTTTCAAGTAGGTGCCAGTTTTATATCAAAGCTTCCATGTCAAATATCTATGCTATTTTATGCAAATCAGAATACTGTACAAGATTATTATACAGAGCCTCGGTGGTTCAGTGGTAAGAATGTGTGCCCTGAACCGAAGGGTACTGGGTTTGATCCCAGGGTTCTCCTATCACTTTTTCAGTACATATTGTAACAATAACATCCACCGAGGTTGTGGGATTGTATTTGAGCAAGTTGAATATCTGCACGTTCCGCACTTCGGAGGGGGCGTAAAGCCGTCGGTCCCGTGTCCATGCAATGTTGGGCACGTTAAAGATCCCTATAGTCATTACAGAAAGGCAAGGGGTCGGCAAAATTTCCAGGATAGTGAGGTGAAACTGCTCCCTGGCGTCGGTGATTGGCCATAGTCGCGGAAATAGACCGACGCTAAAGAAACAAAACACATCACAAGATTATTATAGAGTAATTGATATATATATATATATATATATATATATATATATATATATATATATATATATATATATATATATATATATATATATATATATATATATATATATATATATATATATATATATATATATATATACAGGGCCCATCACATACGCCACGGGCTCTCGCGTCTATATTTTTGGTTATTTCGAATTTATTTCAAACAGAGATTGTGTAGGTTGAAAAGAAATACAACACAAAATTATTTTTAAATATACAGACTGATCCAAAAAAGTATGATACCTCAAAGTTACGTTTTTTCTTATGGAACATACTATATTTGACAACGTTTTTGAATTATATGGGAAAAATAAGGTTCACTTATTCCAAGAGTCCCTATACCTATCCATTACGGTTTCCCAGATATCTTGATCTTTCGACGAATGTGAGGTTTTCGAAAAACACCTTATCTCCATTGTCACATGATATCGTAAAAAAACTCACTAGCTTTTGATGGTGGATTTGACACATCATCAACTACTGTAGTCAATATTTCGCAATACTCTACAGGGCGTTCAAAAATTCAAGCTCTATTATCGGCACGTTCAAAGCAGATTATTTCATTTATTTCAAATGGAACATCCTACATTTTTTTGCTTGCATTTTGCATTTCATAGAAAAAGTAATTTCCTTTTATATGATGCTAGGGTTCCCTACACCCAAGTACAGCGGTTCTGGCGCTATTCACACTTTTATTATTGTTTGCACATGCCAAATTGTCTGATGTCTGATTTTTGTGTTAATTTCAAATGGAACAACCTGTATTTTATAGGCTAATCTAAAGCTATTATCGATTGCCTTAAGAACTACATGAGGCTTTCTTATGGCTAACTGTAGCCGTTTTTGTATAGATAAGACTTTTCTCTTGATATCAAATTCTCTGCATCGGTTATTGAAATGAACAAAACGTACATGGTTAGTTGATTGTACATGTGCCTGTGACATTTGTCAATTCTTGTCAATTATTGTTTGTGATTACCTACTGCACAACTTGTAATTCTCCAATTATATCGCTACTTTCTTTTGTAATTTTCAAATACCGGGTGTTCCATAAGCAAAAACATAACTTTGAGGTATCACACTTTTTTGGATCACCTGTATATTGTAACCTTCCTGAAATTAAAACGTGAAAAGTAAGATGTCGTGATTGACCTCAAGTGGATCCAAGTCCGGTTGATAGTGAGGTCAATATTGCCTATCAACCCTAACCTAAAAGTATCTATCTATCACATTTTTATTAGCAGGATAAGAAACACTACATTAGGTCAGGAGATATTCAGATGGCTCAATACTTACTTTTAAACTAAGTTGTTCTGCCTGAAGTCCTATATTTGTTGGATGCCCAGGTCAGAGCCTGGGTTACTAAAACAGTTTTACTTAATCTTGACGGAATCTAGGTAGGCGCTAAGTAGAATTTTGAATCATGTTGTCATCAAATTTAAGGGTTTAGAGAGGAATTATTGTTCATTAAACAAATGTGTTTCATCAAAGAAAATAAAACACACAAATATTACATGTCCAGAAAATAAATTAACTATTGCTAATGACAATAAAAGACAGATATTAATTTACAAATATACATAGATATTTCATATAGAATGGAACTAAATCAAGCATAATGTTTTACAAACATGAAAATAAACATTCAATGGTATGAATTTCGTTTTTCATTCGTTCCCTTAATATTATCAAGATTTTAAATAAGATTTAAATGAAATACCTAGATTCTTGACTGGCAAGTTTAATTTATTTCTTCAAACAAAGACCCCTGAGTTAAGTTCAAAAAATGTAAAGTTAGATTTCTAATTTACAGGTTACAAATGAAATACTCAAAATATTTTGCTGATAAAAAAATTGGTAAACTACATTAATTAATATGAAAATTACAAAATGATACATCTGAATTTGCGTTATTAACAGAATTTTAAGAAATAGATATTAAATTACAGTTATTCTCAAACACATCTCACTGATATAAAAAAAGTTCTAATTTGGTTAGGTTGAATTGAAAGTTCAGATTACAAATATTCCAGAATTTAAATGCCGCAATAAGAGTTTGATAGTCATCACACAGGCAATAAGAAGAGAACTCACCAAGATTAGGCTAGATGGAGAAGTTCAATATCCCATAATCACCTGTTGATTGGTCAATAATGTTCCAAGGTAAACACTGACCATTAGTGCTCGCCACAGGTTTCAATTTCTCACAGGAGAAAGAAAACTGAAGACTGCAATGCCTTTCCATAGGTTATAGGCAGATAGATTGTACATACCATTGCTTTGCCAGATGGACGGTAAAATCGTATTGTAAACCGACATCTCTGGTGATGATCTCACTCTTCAGGTAACCTAATCGACACTTCTTTACGGTTTGAATGCCAGTCAAGGTAGAGGGATTCAAAACTTAATTAGCTCAGGGCTCGGAAAATTTAAATGAGCATTTGTGATAGCATCAAAGACGTTACAATTTCAGAAAACAAACATTACTTCGCGATTTTCACCAAAACGAGTTGTTAATTTTAATTGAAATTGATCTCAAAACACTTTTGATAAACACTGATCAGTATATTAAACGATATTAAGAACAAAAAGTAAGATACTACACATTTTAGTGTAACAAGAGTGCACACGGCATCGCCGCTAGCAAACGACTCTCTCGACTAGAGTATGTTGAACCAAAACCTCCGCGACCTTGCGCGCCACTTTCCAACCGTCTTAATTGTGCTCCTTTTCTAGCTGCTGGCATATGACAAGGAGATAATGCTTGGAACTACTTTTCAAGTGTAACGGCACGCTCGATACTTTGCTCCTGGCCTTTCAATGTTCGAGACTCCTCTTGATGGACACGTCCACTTGTTTTCTAGAATTGCAAATGAGATCATTTCATTGAAAATGTTTCAGAATATATAACGATCTTTTTCCTTTATAAAATATTCCGCCTTTCGACATTTAAATTTCAACCCATATGAACGGAATGCGGTAGGGGTTGTACGATAGTTATATTTTAGCGACTTTTTAACAAATAATTTGTGAAACTGAAAGTTTAAAAGTATTACAAAGATAAGGGGTTTTCTATATGTTTTTAAAATAGTAACGATGCTAGAAAAACATCATCGTTACAATATTTGAAAATAATTTTAGGTTGTAGTCCTTTTCAACCTATACAGTCTCCGTTAGAAATAAATTCGAAATAAGGAAACATGTAGACGTGAGAGGGCGTGGAGTATGTGGTGGGTCAGCCTATATATATATATATATATATATATATATATATATATATATATATATATATATATATATATATATATATATATATATATATATATATATTTGTGTGTTTATGTGTGGGTGTGTAACTGCGTGTTGGATGATTTATATTTACAGTATTTACAATGCTTCTATTTATAAATTAATGTAATATTATGGTTCTTTACGCCTCTCAACTACTTGTAATAATAACATTTTTCTTTTCTTTAACGTCGGTCTATTTCCGCGACTATGGCCAATCACATATACCGGGGAGTAGTTCCACCTCACTGCACTGGAAATATTTGCCGAACCCCTGTCTTTCTGTAAGGATAATAATAATAACACCACAGTAGACACACTTTGCACCCAGAAGTCTTAGACTTGTGCGGGGGGAGCTTACATACACATATAAACAAAGGACACAACCCATAACTAATCAGAAGTTGGCCTTTCCACATTCGAGTGAAAAAGACCGAGTGTCAGAATACGGGACTCGAACCCGCGACCTCCTAGCCCGATTCTAGAGGATAGTAAGGACCTTTAATGTGCCCAACATCGCACGATAAATGTGACAAACGGTTTTACTCCCCCTCCGAAGGGTGGAACGTGCAAAGCTTTAACTTGCTCAAACATAATGCCACAACTTAGGTTGATGTTCATTTTACTGTATGAGAGTATGTACTGAAAAAGTGAAATGGGAACTCTGCTAGTCGAACCCAGTACCTTTGGGTTCAGCGGCACACGTTCTTATCACTGGATCACTAAGCCTCTAATAATTACTTTAATAGCAACCTAAATACCATTACTTGCTTAAACTTAACAAATGCAACATAAATATCCAGCTTTGAACTGCCAACCTTAAATATGAACTCAGTAATTGGCTGAGATCAGTAAAATTTGATCCCCCCTTATTTACGTATCGTGTATTGTTGCAGTATAATTAATCGAAAAATTCACAATATAATAATAATAATGATAATTATTAGTCAGAAAATTTGAAAAAAGCGATGAGTCTATACGAATGAGGGTCAAAAGCGCGTATTGTGTGATATATCCTTGCCATAGTGCCATAGACTCTTTATTATAAAACTCCCAACCAAGCATTTGCAACCCATCGTGTTGTAGAAACTCTGTCTTGTGAAGCCGCAATCCTCAAATTACGATACTCTTGTGCCGAAGTTGCTGGAGGTCGCCCGTATTTATGTCGAAGATTATGGATTCCTTCTTCAGACCACCTGGGTTAACTCTGCTGACACACAGCGTCCTATGCGGCCGAAAATTTGTCTGATTGAAAAACCGGCTTCCCGCATACCAACAATGTGCCCCCTTTCGGATTCGCTTAAATGATTGTAGTTGTTTCGTAAACGGCACTTAGGCATAATGACTTAATGGCTTAATAAATGGAGCACAAATCAAACTGAAGGAAATGTAAATTTAAAGAAATAAAACTGTATTGTGATTGGTGGACTCTTACTGGATGTTTGGGTTTTCTGGAAAGTCAGTATATTTACTTAAGACAAATCTACATACCATTAAGGTTTCCATATGCACTGTAGTAATCATATACTTCATTTAGAATCAAAGTAGGTGTGTTCCCAATTTCAGGACAACTCAATACTTCACAGTTTCTCACGGGGTATTTGGTTAGGTTAACAGCATCTGGTGGGCTATAATTAAATGCCAAACCGTTGCGAGTTCTTGCAAACTTCATACAATCGTAGACATCCAACACGTTCTTCCAGGCTACTTTGGGCAAAGTTGACTTGTGGCAGCTACGAACCTTGTAGTACTTTAAGAACGGTTTATCCGTTTCACATTTTCTTATCTCGTTTGTTGGTGTAATGGTTACGAAAAACCATGATGTTACAGTAAGCAATGGGATATTCATTTGACTTTTTAAAACATGCAAGACGTGCTAAGAGACTGTTTTACATAATAAAACATTTGTGAAAGCCATACAAGGTAAATATTTTTCTCAAAATAGAAAATATCACATCACTGGTTGTAATAATAACTGTTTCAAATCTAAATCTTTTATCGCTGATAATACGTAATGAGAACTAATTATCATAGACAAGTTAATTGTTCATAAATTCCGGAAATATCAATCTGATGTTCATCTCTTTTACACAGTGTTTAGCGACTGACAATCATTATATATTCGCATTATTTAATCAAGGGAACGTACATAATGGTTTTACAACCTTAGCCAGTTGTCATGGATCATGAAACTAAAATGAAGGCGTTGCTGTGCAGATAGTGTCTATCATCACGAGCCTAAACTATATCTATTTTCGAAAATATTAAGGATACTTCCACAAAACTTTGAATAACTAAGTTTTTCATGTTGCTGTATTCAACTAAAGCACTCTTTTGCTTCTGGCGTTTCCGGTTATCCTGGAAGTTGCCGCCAACTTTGTTATCAGTGAATTTTCTTTAAAAAATTCACTAATGAGAAGATCCTGACTTTTGAATTTTGAACAAATTTCTTCAAATGAGCCCAAACTAGGACCCCTCAAACCCATATCCGGGGTCAGTTTCAATTTTTATATGTTTATATATACATATATAGGGTGGCGCATTGAAAACGAAACAGACCGATTTGCGTCCAGAGAATTTTTTTTAAGAAACGCTGAAATACGTCAATTTTAATATTGAGGGGGACA
Source organism: Tillus elongatus (assembly GCA_964006375.1). Taxonomy (NCBI): domain Eukaryota; kingdom Metazoa; phylum Arthropoda; class Insecta; order Coleoptera; family Cleridae; genus Tillus; species Tillus elongatus. Next base: position 132,554,858 of record OZ023265.1, on the reverse strand, counting down.
TGTTTTGACATAAAACTCAACTTTGTCACATCAATCCCTTAAGGGTGGTGATAACAACCCTTATATTTTAAATAGGGAACATGCGTCGAGTGTTACATCATTTGAAAGCCCTTTCTTTTCTGAATTCAACACACAAATTTTTTTTGAAAATTATTCACAGTTGAAGATGCAAAAACACATTTCACTCATTCCGATAAGAAAGGTGCTGATAGTCAATGTTTTGTTGGTTTGTAAACAAAAAATTGACTATCAGAACATTTCTTATCGGAATGCGAGAAATGCGGTTTATTATTTCAGTTTATCGGTCGGTTTGATACTTAATAGTACTACCGAAAATTAATTTCACAATGGTGTATTCTGTAGAAGAAAGAGTTGAAATAATTACTCTTTTTTTCAAAAACGATGACTGTGCCAACCGTACGGCAAATTTGTTTAATGAACGACATCCGAACAGACATGTTCACAGAAAATACATTTTGGAGTTAGTTGCAAAGTTTCGACAAAGTGGTTCAGTTGCCAACAAAAAACTGGATCCTGAACGTGAATTTCCGGTTAGAAATGAGACTACTGAGATTGAAGTTGTAGGACAAATTGCTGCAGACCCAACTTTGAGCACGAGAAAATTGGCCACTGTTTCAAACATCAAAAGAAGAAGTATTCACCGAATATTGAAGCATCATAAATTTCACCCGTATAAAATTCATCTTGTACAACAACTGAATGAAGATGATTTTGATCGGCGACTGGAGTTTTGTGAAGTTATGTCTGCACGAATAGATGATAACGGGAACTTTCTGTTCAATATCGGTTTTTCAGACGAGTGTACGTTTTTGTTAAACTCTACAGTCAATTGTCATAATTGTCGTTATTGGGCAGATAATAATCCAAGAAGTTTTCAGGAAGTACACATTCAAACTCCACATAAATTGAATGTCTGGACTGGCATTTTTGGAGACCGTTTAATCGGACCAATTTTTTTGATGACAATTTGAGTGGCGAAACGTATTTGGAGTTACTAGAAGATATCGTTTACCCTCTACTAATTGACATCGTTGAGATGATGATCGCTATCAAGAAAATTAATTAGTGTTTCAACAAGATGGAGCTCCTCCGCATTTTTCACAACGTGTTAGGGAGGTTTTGAACAGAGAGTTTCCAGAGCAATGGATTGGGCGTAGAGGTGCTATTGAGTGGCCCCCTAGATCACCGGATTTAACTCCTTTAGACTTATTTCTATGGGACCATTTAAAGAATAGAGTTTTCGCAACAGAATCGGAGTCCCTGGAAGAATCAGGACGACGCATTGTTGAATAATGCCGTCTAATAACTCCACAAATGCTCCAGAATGTCAGAGCTCGTTTTGAACAAAATTTGTACTTTTGTATGGAAGCTGGTGGTCAACAATTTGAACACTTACTTAACTGAATAAACATTTTTGGACGTTTGGTTTTGTTTTTTAGTTTTTTTTTAACGAAAAATTGACTAACTAGTGCGTTTCTTATCACAATGAATGAAATACGTTCTTGCAACTCCAACTGTGAATAATTTTTAAACGAGTTACTAAAGCTTCCAAAAAAATAGTGTGCTAAATATAGAAAAGAACAGAATACAAAATACACCATTGTGAAATTAATTTTCTGTAGTACAAGTATCAAGCATCAAACCGACCTATAAACTGAAATACTAAACCGCATTTCTCTCATTCCGATAAGAAATGTTCTGATAGTCAATTTTTTGTTTACCAACCAACAAAACATTGACTATCAGCACATTTCTTATCGGAGTGAGGGAAATGCGTCTTGCATCTTCAACTGTGAATAATTTTTAAACGGGCTGATAAAACTTCCAAAAAAATTAGTGTGCTGAATTCAGAAAAGAAATAGCTTTCAAATGATGTAACACTCGACCCATGTTCCCTATTTAAAATATAAGGGTTGTTATCACCACTCTTAAGGGGTTGATGTGACAAAGTTGAGTTTTTGGTCAAAACATGCCCCCCTCAACATCGAAGTCTGACATTTCTTGGTATGGTGTGAGCCTGTGTATATGGACCACCTTCATCTTGCTCTTTGGGCTTCCATGAATGCAATAGACAACGTCATTGATCCGTTTGACTACTTTTCACGGACATTCCCATAATTTCTGTAGTTTCGGTAAACGTACCTTGCGTCGTAGTGGGTTGTAAAACCATACCCGACCTTCTTCTTTAAAACCAGCCGAATTAGCTCGCACGTCATAACAGGTCTTCATCCGGTCGCTTTATACTCGTATGTGCGTTCTGACAGCTGAATGAGTGGCCTCCCTTCTCTTCATTCTGTCAGAGCTCTCTTTTAGCGAAGTTATTACGTTGCACTGGTTCTTTCGCTCAATTTCTCTTGTACTTGTGCCCTTACTTGGACAAAAATTCCTGCAGGCCTTTTCTGTTCGTCGACATCAACTCTGTACCAACAAATGTTTTCATTGACCCTTTTCTGGATTTGCGTGCTTATATAGCCTATTATAAACGCTTCGCCTTATATTTCTATCATAATTTCTTCTCTATCTACTTTTGGCTGAATAACTGGGTCGCCTTTTCCTTTCTCAGCTCTCTTTACTGGAATGACACTTTCATTGCAGACGTCAGTGCTGCTGTTTTCTTCCACGGTGATTTTCGCACTACCAGGTTACTGACAGACCATATTGATATCTCTATAGTCAGGATGTTAGCATCAAGATCAAGTTTAACGTACTGACCTTGGAGGATGTACAAGCTGATGGCCGCGACTATGGCTGTCTGCTTTGCCCTCCATGTCCCAATTTGCAGTTTCGCCAAATACCTGGATCTGATCACCACCGGCTGCATTTACCCTGCACTCTATCTGGCTCTCTTATTCGCCATCTTGGAACCATGTCGCAGCGACTAATCGTCCTAGGTCGCCTGCGTCGATGACCATCTGGGTCTTATTACAGCGCTGCCAGAATTGCTAATCTTAGAAACGTTTACCGACCTTACCTTCACTTTCTTCCTTGCGAGTGATCTGAGCCCAGCATTCGCCCCTTATATGTACCAGCTTGCCGCTGTCCCAACAAGGCAAGGCATTTGCGCGGTGAGCTCCTGTTGCGTCGTAGGCGTAAGACGTGGGCTTAATCTGTTCTACTATATTCTCTAGTAGCTGCATGACCTTGAATAAATCTGTCTTATTTTCTTATCGGATCTGGAGACTGCGCACTTTTACGTGACTTTCTGACGCTTGCTTTGCCGCTTCAAATTCCAAGGAATATGCCAGAGCATCGTTCAAATTTTTGTATCTCTCCGTCCTGAGTGCCTATTGGGTGTCGGTATCCCTGATGCCATCAATGAAAGTTTGTAGCGATAGCTGGTCTAAAAACTCCATCGTAGTAGCTATGGGGTAGGCTAATCGCGTTAGTCTGACAACGTTGGCGTGGAGATGTTTGAGACTTTCGCCCGATTTCTGACAGCAATTTTTCAACAGAAATCGACACAGCTGTTGTAAATGCTGGTCACCAAACCTAATTGGTAATTGATCTCTAATGCTCTCAAAACTGAACTGTTCTTCCCTGGGAATGGCATCTCCACTGAGAGCTGCAATTAACGAAGTCGCTTTCCCTCTCTCACCCCAGCCACTTACTGTAGCAGCGGCTTCGAACTGGCGTAGGTAAATACGCCATGGGACTGAGCCATAAAATGTGGGGAGCTTAATTATTACGACAGGGTTATCTTTGAGTTTGATGTTTCCATTGGCTAGGGTATCATATTTCTTTTCTAGTGACTCCATTTTCTGCTGTACTTTTGCTTGTACGTCTTGCACACTCGTTAGCTTGTCATGTACATCATCGCTGATACCCCTTACTCGACTTTCTACTTGCTGAAATATGCCGTCTTTTACCTGCTTTATTCGTTCGGCTACACCTGAAGTAATATTCTCAATTCCGCTGGCTTGTTCTTGCAGAATTTTCTTGTTTTTTTCATCTCTTTTGCTCAGTTGCTCTCTTGCTACGTCATCTCTTTTTCTCATTTCTTCTTTTGCCTTGTCGTCTCTCTTCTTTGCTTCTTCATCTCTTCTTTCCATTTTTTGTTTCGCTTCGTAGTCTCTCTTTGAATCGTCACCTCTTTTTCTTGCTTCTTCTCGTGCTAATTTTCTTCGTCCATTTTTAAAATCATTTCTAATAGCTGGTTGTCCACATTGGCTGTTGCGCTACGTGTCTTAGGCGTAGAGCTACTTAAAGCTGGTCCACAGCTTATTACGTTTCAAAAACCCACCCAGTTGTCGCCGACTGATCTTCCAGATATTCTAGAAATTTCCACGTTGTTCAACAAATATTCTAGAAAATATCTTCTTTAGCAGCTTGAAAATCCCACTTCTGACACCAGTTGTTACGTTCTTCACGATTCTGGATTGGTTGACTAAGAAAACACAGCTTTCTAAACTTATATTTTACTATAATCAACTATTTTCCGATAATAAACACACCAACTGAAATATTTCTCTATTACAAATGTCCATATAAATTATATTCTTCGCCTTCCATGATCACTTATTCTAAACTAACACTAACTCACTACTGACCGACTCACTTTATCTGCGGCTTGCTTATTTATACTATCCATGGAGATTCTATACCTTTCTGCATTGTGTTCTAGAAATATAATTTCAGAGTGTTCGCTGGTGTCGCTGTTACCAGCACATTTTACAAGATGTCTGTGACCATAGAAAAACAGATCTTTCCATTACACAAAATGGCAAATAAAGAATTTCTCAGTATAAATGAATTTTACGATTTATCACAAATCTTACACTACTCAGATCTGCTAGTCTTTGTTGAAAAACTAGAACCTAATAGTAAAGCTTAAAGAGAATGAGCAATGGATAAGGGCGGTAGTTTTAAGTTTTTGCCCGCCTCGAAAAAATCAACGATCCGGGGATGAATTTAATATGTCAATCAAATTAAGTAACATTCTGTTGATTAAAAATTACTGAATTTAATATTATATATTCATCTTTATTTATTCCATTTGACTTTATTTTAGTAATAGGGGATATACAGTGAGGACCTAAAGTCCGTCCCCCCCTCCTCTAATTTCTGAACCGTCCGGTATATTGTGATGAAATTTGGAACTATAATATAAGAGCAAGGTATGCATTTTTGACATATAAATGACAGCTTTAGATATCAAGGTGACAACTGCGCGCGCTTTTGAAATATTTTTTTAAATAGAAACGGGGGTCGAGTGATACCTCATTTTGAAGGTATGTTCATGCTCAGAACATTATCCAGTTTTGTAAACATTCGGTTTGGTATTTTTCAAATAAGAATCAATAATATCGATTTCTGCGTTATGACTACCCTTGTGTATAACACAATTTTTTTACCTATTAGATGTCATTATTGATTGTTCCTGTTTCCCCAGTAAAGTACACATAGATTATTGTAAATTATTTATGTTTCAAAATAAAACACAATTTAACAGTAAACAAATAACAACTAATTAACCCTAACTGGGAAAATTGAAAAACAATTCAAATAAAATCTAAAGGCACAAACTGTTGATGTGGTCACTTCAACAGATGTTGAAAATGACCACCATGGACCTCCTGACAACTAAATATTCTACGGGTAAATTCTTCTCTGACATTATGAAGCGACTGTGGCGTTATTCTTGAACAAACATCTGCAATTCGTTCTCTAAGTTCATTAACCGGGAGCCGTTTTATAAACCTCAGATTTAACGTATATCCAAAGAAAAAACCTAAGGGGCGTGAGGTCTGAGGATCGAGCTGGCCATTCCGTAGAACCTCGACGACCAATCCACCTATTTTCATAACTCTCATCCAGGTAATTTCTGACTTGTCTAAAATAGTGAGGTGGGGCTCCGTCTTGTTGAGATATAACCTCTTGAAACTCATGTGGGTTTTGGGCAACAACATCATCAATAAGTGGAGTAATTGTATTTTGCAACATATCCAGATATCTGGGGCCATTAAGATTTTCTTCCTCAAAAATGGGACCTATGATGTGATTATCCAAAATGCCCGCCCAAACATTTATTTTCTGGGGGAACTGTGTGTGTCCCTCCCGGAAACCATGGGGGTTTTCGTCACTCCAGTACCTACAGTTTTGGGTATTAACTTTCCCATGTAAAAAAAGTACTCTCGTCACTGAAACATATATTCCGCAAGTAGTTATGATTCCTACGATTCTTCCTGACATAATTTCGCAAAATTCGAGTCGTATATCAGGATCGTCTTCTGTTATTTCGTGTATAATTTTCATTTTATATGGGTGAAACTTATGACTTTTCAAAATTCTTTTAATAGAAGTACGCGAAATATTACATGCCTCAGCAACGTGCTTCATTGGCGGTTGGGGATTCACAATCATTTCAGCTAAGACCTGGACTTTTACATCTTCCACAATTTTAGGCCTCCCAGACCTTGGAGCGTCTTTCACCGTACCCATTTCTTGAAATTTTGAAATTAGTTTTGGTAAAAATTTTCTGCATATTTGGCGTTCCGGATAGCGTACATTGAACATACGAACAGCATCATCGCTTAGCTTCTGCAAAAATAATAACCGCTTCAAATTTATCTTGTAAAGAACGAGCCATTTAAAAAAAATTCGAACTAATACTTTCTGTCAACACTAAATCGAGATATTAAAAAACAGTATGACGGGAACAATCAATAATGACATGTAATAGGTAGATAAGTGTAGAATAGTAGTAATCTTTTTTAGAAAAAGTGTGTTATAAACAAGGGTAGTCATAACGCAGAAACCGATATTATTGATTCTTATTTGGAAAGTACTGAACCAAACGTTTTCAAAACTGGAGAATGTTCTGAGCATAAAAAGACCTTCAAAATGAGGTATCACTCGACCCCCATTTCAATTAAAAAAAATATTCCAAAAGCGCGCGCAGCTGTCACCTTGACATCTAAAGCTATCATTTATATGTCAAAAATGCAAACCTTGCTCATATATTATCATTCCAAATTTCATCACAATGTACTGGACGGTTCAGAAATTAGAGGGGACGGACGGACGGACGGACGGACTTTAGGTCCTCACTGTATAGTGATCGCGATAGTAATGTCGCGGTTTCTAATAATCATCTAAAGCACATTAAATTATTGGGCCGCGGAGATCTCTTTTACAAGGATATGCAGAAAGTAGTAACGCTCGAACCTGCTCAAATTGTGTGGCGATTTCTGGGAAACAAGGAAGTGACGCGTTGTCGTTCAGGGCCGACAACTTGGAAAGGGCTTCATCTGACCCCAACCTCTTTGTCTAAGAAACGTGGGATGAGTTAATGTTGCCATTTGAAGGAGTGTGAAAACCCCTCAGGCTAATGTCATAATTTTTTTTCACTCCTTTAGGGCTCGTTCGCGTCTTTGCCGTCCCGATAGCACCGCAGCCTTTGGCTTATTGCGCATGCCCTTTGTCTTTTCTACTCCATCCATTCCAAAATCACTGTGCCTTGAAGTAGTGTGCACAGCAATTGATAGGGTGAAGTTTTATATTGTTCTGTCTCCGGTCTAGGCTGTCCGTAGATCAGTTGACTTTTGCGGTCCAGAGCTTTACACTCGCACAAGATGTGCCGGGCTGATTCCTCCCCCTCGCCGCAGAGTCTGCATGCCAGGTCCACCTCGAACTGTCCCATTTTATGCAGGTGTTTCTTGACAGCCATGTGTCCCGTTAAGAGTTCTGTTATGATCCTGAGCTGTCTTCTGCTAATATTTAGCAGCTCCACAGCTCTCTTTGAACTGGGTTCCTCAATTGCTGACTTCCCATGTCTGAGCCGTGGAGAGTCTTCCCAGTACACCTTATGTTCGTTTCTGATCCAGGACTTAATGGATCCCCTGGCATGCTCCTCGTCACGCCCATGACCGGTTCTGGCACCATAAATGGTTCTGCTGATCCTATCTTCGCGAGACCGTCAGCTTCTTCATTGCCTTTGACCCCCGACAGACCCGGCACCCAGATGAGATGAGGGTGGCCTCATTCTGCCCAGCCAGGTCGCTCGTCTCGTTTCGGCATTCACTTACCAGTCTAGAATTTAGCCGTGGGCTACTTAGGGCCTTAAGAGCTGGCTGGACGTCTGTGGCTATAAGAATCTGCTTGTTGGTGTAGCTCCTCCTCTTGTTCTCTCGCACGCAGTGCAAGATGGCGTACATTTCGGCCTGAAAGACCATTGCATGACCTCCGAGGGAAAAACTGTGACTTCCTTGGTCCTTCCGAATAAACGCCTGCACCCGTCCAACGTTCCCAGACGGATCCGCCCGTGAACCATACGAGCGTGTCCCGTGGTGGGCCCGGCGTCTTCCCCCCGCCATGCCTCGCGGTCGGGAATTTCTACTGTAAACTTATTTTCCCTGCAGATTCGCGGGCTCGCGAAGTCTGACCTCATTTCAAGCATGGGTTGCTTTACGATCTCCTGAATTTTGCAGTGGCCCCTGCAGCCTGGGTTGGCCTTCAATCTTTTGTTGTTGATTTTCAGTCTATCATTGCAGGCTAGTCTGTATAGTCCTAGCCTGGCCGCTCGCATGATAACTAAGTGTAGGAGGGGCGGATCCAGCTACATCTTCATGGCCGCTGTTGGGGTTGATGTCATAATATTAGTAATAATAATAATAATAATAATAGAGCACAAAGAGAGGCACGATACAGTCGCGAAAGCAGCTCATCAAGAACTAGCAATAAAAATGGGACTTTGAATGTTAGTAAGGTGCGTTATTATAGATACGTTATTGGTCTATTTAAGAACTCCGGATATAGGTTGTACTGCGATCGGACCGTGCTTACAGACCAACGAGTTGCCCACAACAAGTCATATACAGGGTGATTCATAAGTGGTGACCAAAAATGAAACCCCATGTTATTTGAACAATTTTAGAGAGGGTATGTCCTATAAAAATTTTTCCTATAATGCTTCATTAAAAAGATACAGGGTGTTGAAGTTGAATTTCAAAAAATAAAATTTCCCAATTTTTAAAAAGTAGTACATATATTTTGCTGAAACTTCGCATGTGTAGGCTGTTATGGAAGGCGAGTATTCTACCATAACAATTGAATCTGCTAATCCAGCAGTGGCGCGCGTACCCTCATGTCATTGGTTATCTCTCAAGAAAAAAACAGGTACGCCAAAGATATTTTTTTTATTTTTTATTTTTTGATCTTACTTTCATTCGTGAACAAAATGACTTTCTTGATAATTTTCTATACGACGCTTATTTGTCGAGTAAGAAATGAATCAGGTAAGTGTTTTAGAGCACAGTTCATGATTTTTAACCAGTCGTTGTTTGGTAGAAAATCGCAATGATACACTTTTATGCCTCCATTGGCCTGAATACACGCACGAGATCTTTTTGATATGGAAAATTTAATGTCTTGATAATTTTATGTACGACGATTATCTTTGTTGTATTTTAGTAAGTAGTAGTCTGGTTTGCCAAAGTTGTCATTAAGTCTCACTTGACGTTTGGGTTAACAAGTTATTATTTTGAATAGGTGTAAGTGGTAAACGTTATAGAATTGCAAAATTTTCTACTCTTTTACTTCTTATAATGGAGTACACCTCAGAAGAGTATGCAGATATAATTTTTATCTACGGATATGCTAATGGAAATGCTCTAGATGCTTGTCGGGAATATTATCGTAGGTTTCCCACTCGTCGTCAACCTACACCAACGGTTTTTTCTCGATCGTTTTCAAGACTTCGGCAGTGCGGTATTGCACAACGTCCTGACGCTAGAGCTAATGGTAGAAGACAACATCAACTTGAAGACGAAGAGAGAGTGGTGGATGCAGTGATGGATCAACCTTCTACAAGTACTCGGAGGATTGCCACGCAGTTACAATATTCTCAAAGCTTTGTTTGGAGAACTTTACATTGAGAAGCCTTACATCCATATCATCGACAGAATGTTCATTGCCTTCTACCTGGAGATAATGTGCATCGACGAGTCTTTTGTGAATAGATGTTGGAAACGAACAATCAAAATATCTTATTCCCTAATCTAATCTTCTGGTCTGACGACTCAACATTTACAAGAAATGTTATTTATAATTCTCATAATGAGCATGTCAGGTCATTGGAAAATCCACATGCAACGAGGACTCGCACATTTCAAGAGAGACTGTCCATTAATTTATGGTGTGGTATTTTTAACGGCTCACTGTTCATGGAAGTCCTGTCACAACGTTTAAATGGATCTTCGTACTTAGCGCTCCTAGAAAACCGTGTAGAAAACATTCCAGATGACATTCCACTAGCAACAAGAGGTATAATGTGTTACCAGCATGACGGTGCAACAGCGGATCATAGTCGAAACGTTGTTATATGGCTACATGAACATTATAATGAAAGATGGATTGGCAGAACTGGACCAATACATTGGCCTGCAAGATCACCGGACTTAAATCCAATTGACTTCTATCTCAGGGGTGATTTTAAGCGACTGGTCTACAGTGAACAAACAAATACACCAGAGCAGCTACAACAACTGATAAATAATGCTTTTCGTCATATTCAAACAACAATGAATCCTCAAGACATTAAATTTTCCATATTAAAAAGATGTCGTGCGTGTATTCAGGCCAATGGAGGCATTTTTGAACATTTATTGTAATAAATAAATTACTATAAGCTTGATAAAAGTGTATCATTGCGATTTTCTACCAAACAACGACTGGTTAAAAATCATGAACTGTGCTCTAAAACATTTACCTGATTCATTGCTTACTCGTAAAATAAGCGTCGTACAGAAAATTATCAGGAGAGTCATTTTGTTCACGAATGAAAGTAAGATTCAAAAAATAAAAAATACAGAAAAAATATCATTAGCGTACCCGTTTTTTTCTTGAGGGATAACCAATGACATGTGGGTACGCACGCCACTGCTGGATTAGCCGATTCAATTGTTATGGTAGAATACGCGCCTTCCTCAACAGCCTACACGTGCGAAGTTTCAGCAAAATATATGTGCGACTTTTTAAAAAATTGGGAAATTTTATTTTTTGAAATTCAACTTCAAGACCCTGTATCTTTTTAATGATGCATTATAGGAAAATTTTGTATAGGACATACCCTCTCTAAAATTGTTCAAAGAATATGGGGTTTCATTTTTAGTCACTACTTATGAATCACCCTGTATAATAATAATTAATAACTCCCGCAAATATGTGACGATGAAGGTTGCGGCTATTCCCAATACCAATAATTTGCAAAGTACAACGAAAAGATTATCAAGTGCCCATAGATTCAAGTGAAGAGGCAGTGGAGAGCAGATAATTTCCAAGTGATTCCGATAGCTTTTCGATCAATTGGTGTTGCTCCTAAGAACCTTCTTAATAAGATTAGGAGACTGGGACTTTGAGAGAATTTTTATAAAGCTATGCAGAAAGCGGTAATCGTGCAGAAAATTACAGAAAATGAAAGGGCACCATCTGAGCTTAATCCTTTTGGCATCTAAGATACCTGGGATGAGTGATCGTTCACCTTTAAGGGAGTCTGAAAGCCCTTTAGACAAAGGCGATAATAATAATAGTAATAAGTTTTTAAAACTTTTATTATTGTACATAAATCCTACGATTCCAATAGAAAAAGTGAGTTTATCTAAAATGCTAGTAAATATGACTGTCAGACTTTATGTCTCCTTTAGTTGAATGATCTACATTTGGAAGCTCCGTGACTGCGGCTTTTGATTGTAATACCAGTTGATCAATTGGTTGAGCTGAAGGATCCACAATGTCCGAGTTCGGATTCTTGGCTTTATAATGTATATAAATTGCGCCTTGGATTTTCCCGTACGTATCTCCTACCGGACCTGTGGTTGAAATCTGCAAAAAGGTTAAAGTTTGAATGTGCGTTAGTAAGATTAAGCTAATTGGGATTGTAAGAAGTTACAATTTATAAGCGATGATCTCGGTTGAATTTACAGTTTCTGAGTGCCATTCCATTTTAAGTTTTTGAGAATTATTTATATAGAATGAAGTAAAGGTCTATTTCCAGAAAGAGATATTGGTTAAGGAAGCAAATTGGACGACAGTACTCAGCATTCAAAGCGTCGCTGGCAAAAATTTGGCCCTTTTTTAATTTGATGTAACATTCGATTCCCACGATGGAATGAAACTCTGTTAAGAGCGTTTGTAAGCACTATCCTTTTACTATTAGACCGTTGTTATGCAAACTATCCGGTAATTTACATACATTTTATACAGGATGTTGAATAAAACGTTCAAAATTTTCTATACCGTCATGAAGCTCCCGTTTGAAAACAAATTTATTTCTTAAATTCCAACTAAAAACATGTTCAAAGAGGACCCAGCCTACAGGATGGTGTTTTAATTTTCCGTTTACCTTTTTACTTACAAGATGATTAAAAAATATGTTTTTCTGTTTTTGGGTATAACTTTTTTACTCGTCATCGATTTTTTTAGTGGAGGGCTCATACTCAAACCAAAGCTTTAGACAGGAACGTTCAGTTAACAGAATAGACGCAGAAGGAACGATCAATATACAACGCGGTATCAAAAGTGATCCAAAGCCTAATCGTTTTAAAAATTTCGTTTCGACATCAGAATTGACTGGAAATCAATTTGCCTATGAAAGAAGCATTAATTGTGGACGCAAAAACCCTTTTCTCGTCCCCATAGGTAGAAATGTTTGTTAAAAGAACTCAATTACCAACGGATTGTTCCCAAGGGAGATTAATTTGAGTTTTAATCTGGAAATCTTCGGAACTAAGGTAACGAAAAGCATTACCTTAGTTACGAGCATTTTCTGGTGAGAGATGAGAGCTTAAATGAATCTCCTTTGGAAACAGGCCGTTTGTAATCGAGTTCTTTTAACGAACATTTTGGACCTATGCACACAAGAAACCGGGGTTAAGGAGTCGCGGGCCAAAGGACTCCAGGGGGCAAGCTGAGGAAGTGGAAATAACAACATAAACTCCCGATGAAGCTTTCCCCAAGACCGTCATGCGCGGTAAAAATCCGCATCCTGCACGAGGTGACCCTGCTAATAACTAAACATGACGGATCTAGACAAGGAGGTCGAACTAAACTCCCCCAATCTACGGTGTCACGTGACCCGTGCCTATGGATGGATGGCACCAGGGCGATGGTGTCGTGAACGGAACCCCTGGAGTACCAGGCAACCCTCCAGAGTAACCCGCCTTGCACCACACAGGGGGTTCTGATGGTGTGGACAGTATTTCCCCCATTCTCGTGGGAACAACATGAAGATAATAAACACATACAAAACCAAAACCAATGAGGCTCGAGGAGTGGCTCCGGCTACAGACTTGTGCCTTGAGTCTATCCCGGAAACGGAGACGAGCCAGGGGGCGGCAGCGGACTCTGGAGGTCCCACGACCGGCGTAGATACGGGGGATCAGGGGGTAGCTTCGGCCAGAGACCTGTCCCCGACACCCAAGCTGGAGGCTGGGTCCCACCGGAGGGTGGCGAGCTCCGCGGACTCCGGGGGCCCTCCACCAGTGAGGACTCTACTGTTAGAGTAGAGGGACTGCCCCGGCAGTCCAAGCGTCTTTCCGGGGCGCAAAGAAAGAAGCTCCGGAGGGCGCAAAAAATGGCGGCCGGGACCTGGACGGTCGAGAAACCTGTAAAGGCGCAAGAGGGGAGTGCGGGTCAGAAGAGGACGCGCTCGAACTCTAGCACGCCCACTACAGACAGACGTTCCAAAAGGGCCAGGGTGCCTGTAAAGGCGCAAGAGGAGAGTGCGAGTCGGAAGACGCCGCGCTCTGGCTCTAGCACGCCAACTACAGACAGACCTCCCAAAGGAACCAAAGCCGGAACACCGGCGCAGACTGGCTCTTACAGGGAGGCTGCGGAGGGCCTCGGGATGGCGGTGATTGACAGACGCCATCCTAAGGTCACGCTAGACCAGGGGAAGGCGGACCTGATCCAGGCTGCGGTGGTAGCTGTAGTGGACTCTCTTCAGGAAGGGGAGAGCCCGCCTCAGTTCCACCGGACGCGCCTGACGGGGGGCATCCTCTGGACAACCTGTGCCGGCCCGCAGTCGCGGGAATGGCTACGGGAAACGATCGGGGGCCTCGGTCAGATTTGGGAGGGGGCGGACTTGACAGCCGTCGAGCCCAAGGAACTCCCAAAGAGACGCAAGGTCCTCGTACGGATCCCTGACACCGTCCCGCAGGAGACGGTGATCAGCAGACTTAAGATCCAGAACCCTGAACTGGGGACGCAACACTGGTCGGTTCTAAGCTGGAAGGCAGAGGAGAAAGGACAGACGCTCGCCTTCTCGATCGTCCCGACATCTTACAGAGCCCTTGAAGGAACCTCCTTCAAGGCATTCTGGGGCATGGGAAGGGTTAGCTTCCGCCCACTGGGGAAGCAACTAAGGGTTAATGGGACTTAGGTTCCTTCAGGTCAACCTCCAACACAGTAGGGCAGCCACGGCCGGACTACTAATGGCTCTGAGGAACACGGATGTGGCCCTCATCCAGGAACCGTACTCCTATAAAGGAGAGATCAAGGGACTCGGCGGAGCTACTGGAAAGCTCATCTACAGCAGATCCAGCGAGAACCCGAGGGCCTGCATTTTTGTCAGGGAAGGGATAGAGTTTCTCCCTCTAATGAATTTCTGTTCCAGGGACCTGGCAACGATCAAAATCCGATGTGGAGGAGCGGATGGGCTGAGGGACCTTACTGTCCCGTCAGCCTATCTGCCAGGGGACAGCACGGACCCTCCTCCACCCAACGAGTTGGAGCAGCTGATGGTGGGTAGCAGAGCAGGTGGATGGCAGACCATCATCGGCATGGATGCGAATGCGCACCATGAGTTGTGGGGTAGCTCGGACACAAACTCTAGGGGTGAGGCACTTTTACAATTCTTTATGAAATTTAATTTAGACATATTGAATAGAGGTAATAAACCGACCTTCGTCACAACACGGCGTGAGGAAGTTTTAGATCTAACAGTTTCCATCCAGTTTCTGGGTGACTTTGTTAAAAGCTGGGCTGTGTCTGGGGAAGTGAGTAGCTCAGACCACAGATACATCCGCTTTGAAATCGCCAAAGTCGAAAGAGAAACGGTATGGTACCGGGACCCCCGCAAGGCGGACTGGGAAGCCTACAGGGCAGACCTGGCTGTGGAACTGCGGGGGGTTAAGAGTGCCATAAAAAATTCAATAGACCTCGAGATTGCAGCAGTCCAATTGCGAGACGCAATTACCTCGGCCTATAACGCCAACTGCCCCCTGAAAATGAGGGTGTCCACCAGGAACGTCCCGTGGTGGAACGAGGACCTCAGGCAAAGGAGGACGCAGGTTCGCAAGCTGTTTAACGCGGCCAAAAGGTCGGGAGCATGGGATGAATATAGACAGGCCCTATCGACCTATAACAAAAGACTGAGGGACGCCAAGAAGGAGTCGTGGAGGAGGCACTGCGAAGAAGTGGAAAACACGTCCGAGAGTGCTCGACTACACAAGATCCTGTCTAAGGGCCCTCAGACTAACATAGGCTCCCTTAGAACACCCACGGGAGGCTTTACAAGATCGGGGGAGGAAACTATGGAAATTTTACTCCAGACGCACTTCCCCGGCTGTAACATAATAAACCAATCACCTCCGGACTGGGAACACTCAGAAATAGAGGCGCCTTATAGGCGGGCATCTAGAGTAGACTGGACAGTTGCTAAAGAGGTGGTTACCTGGAGCAAAATCAGATGGGCCATTAACAGCTTTAAGCCATACAAATCGCCGGGATTTGATGGAATAATGCCCATCATGCTCCAACAGGGGATAGATATACTGGCGCCGGTGCTTACCCTCATTATGAGGGCCAGCCTGGCTCTGGGGTACATTTCGAGGGCATGGAGACTGGCCAGGGTTGTATTTATTCCTAAACCTGGGCGTCCAACAGACCAGGCAAAGTCCCTGAGGCCAATAAGTCTCATGTCCTTCTTGCTGAAAACAGTGGAAAAACTGCTCGACCGGCACATTAGGGGCGGTGTACTGGAAGCATATCCTCTACACTGCGGACAATATGCATACAGAGGATTCTCAACAGAAACAGCACTGCACCAACTGGTGCTGAAACTGGAGAATACGCTGGAGAACAAGGAGGTGGCGCTGGGGGCCTTCCTAGACATAGAGGGGGCCTTTAGCAACACCTCGTTCGGATCGGTTCTGGCAGCTGCCCGGGAGCGTGGAATAAAGGAGACCTGCTGCAGGTGGATCGGTTCCATGCTCAGGGACAGGGCGGTGTTCCCTCACTCGCGGGAGGGACTCTGCTGGCGTGGGTCGCGGCGGGGTGTCCGCAGGGGAGCGTTCTGTCTCCCTTGCTCTGGTGTCTAGTCGTGGACGGCCTGCTGGGGAGGCTCTCGGGAGGGGGGTATGAGGTACAGGGCTATGCGGACGACATTGTCATCATAGTCCGAGGAAAGGTCACACAGGCAGTGTAGGAGCGTATGCAGACTGCACTGAAAGTGGTGGAAGGGTGGACGGTTGATCAAGGGCTCGGGGTGAGCCCCGAGAAAGCAACCGTCGTGCCGTTTACTAGGAGGAGGAAGTGTGAAAGCCACAGAACTCTCACTCTATACGGTAGGAGCGTTCCAATCGCCAGGGAGGTAAATATCTTGGGGTCGTATTGGACTCTAAGCTAACATGGAATGGTCACATTGGAAAAATACTGCGTAAGGCAGTCATGACCTTAGCCGTCACTAGGCGGCTATATGGAAAAACGTGGGGACTAAGACCTAGTATGGCCCACTGGCTGTACACAAGGGTGGTCAGACCATCGTTAACATATGCGGCACTGGTCTGGTGGCCTAAGGTGACACAATCCAGTGCCAAACAAAAACTAGGCAAGATCCAAAGGATGGCTTGCCTAGGCATCACAGGGGCCATGTCTTCAACCCCAACAGCCGCCATGGAGGTGTTGCTGGATCTACCCCCCCTACACTTAGTTATTATGGGAGAAGCCAGGCTAGGACTATACAGACTAGCCTGCAATGGTAGACTGAAGATCAACCCAGGCTTCAGGGGCCACTGCAAAATTCAGGAGATCGTGAAGGAGCCCATGCTTGAAATGAGGTCAGACTTCGCGAGCCCGCGAATGTGCAGGGAAAACAACTTTACAGTGGAAATCCCTGATCGCGAGGCATGGCGGGAGGAGACGCCGGGCATACCACGGGACGCGCTCGTCTGGTTCACGGACGGATCTGGCGGGGAGCGTGGGACGGGGGCAGGTGTTTACTCGGAAGGACCGAGGGTAAGTCATATTATTTCCCTCGGAGCCCATGCAACGGTGTTTCAGGCCGAGATGTACGCCATCCTGCACTGTGTGCGGGAGAACAAGAGGAGGGGCTACACCAACAAGCGGATCCTCATAGCCACAGACAGCCCGGCAGCCCTTAAGGCACTAAGTAGCCCACGGGTAAATTCCTGGCTGGTAGGTGAGTGCCGAGACGAGACGACCGACCTGGCTGGGCAGAATGAGGTGACTCTCATCTGGGTGCCGGGTCACTCGGGGGTTAAAGGCAATGAAGAAGCTGACAGTCTCGCGAAGAGGGGGTCAGCAGAACCATTTATGGGACCAGAACCGGCTCTGGGCGTGTCAAAGAGCACTGCCAGGGGAGCCATTAAGTCCTGGGTCAGAAACCAACACAAGGTGTACTGGGCGGACTGTCCAGGGCTCAGACATGGGAAGTCAATAATTGACGGACCCAGTTCAAAGAGAGCTGTGGAGCTGCTAAACCTTAGCAGAGGACAGCTCAGAAACACAAAAGGTCTCTTGACGGGACACATGGCCGTCAAGAAACACCTGCATAAAATGGGGCGGTTCGAAGGGGACCTCGCATGCAGACTCTGCGGCGTGTGAGTGTATAGCTCTGGACCGGAAAAGACAACTGATCTACGGTCACTCTAGACCGGAGACAGAGCAATATAAAACTTCACCCTACCAATCGCTGTGCAGACTAGTTCAAGGCACAGTGATCTTGGAATGGGTGGAGTAAGACTAAGGGTATGCACAATCAACCAAGGGTTGCGGTGCTATCGGGGTGGCAAGGCCGCGGACGAGCCCTGAGGGAACAAAAAAAACAAAAAAAAACACAAGAAACCATTTTTAGTGACCAAATTAATGGTTCTTTAATAAGCATATTAATTTCAAGTCAATTTTGCTGTGGAAACGCTGTATATTGATTCCATTTGCGTCGATTCTGTTACCTAAACGTTTCTGCCTGAAGCTTTGGTTCCAATATGAGCCATCATTTCCGAAAATCGGTTGACGAGTAAAAAAGTCATTTCTAAAAACAAAAAAACCCTGTAAATAAAAATGATAAAAGGAAGATTCAAACACCGCCCTGTAGCTTGGGTTTCATTTCAACATGTTTTTAGATAAAACCTAAAATTTGTTTTTCAAACTCACCTTTTGACGGCATAGAAAAATTTCAATGTTTTATTGAACACCCTGAAAACCATTTTTGTGAGTAACTTGATATTTTATAAAACGACGGACTAATAGTGAGAGATTGTGCCTGGAAACACTTTTAACAGAGTTCAATTTGAGAGCGGCAATCGAGTGTTGCATCAAACTTAAAAAAGTCTGGACGCAGCAAGTGCGTTATGGTAGTGAATTTTCATTAAAATGTTTTTAATAGCAAATATGTGTGTTTTTTTAAGAAAGCCGGCATCAAATTTGGTTACCAGTATAACCTATATAGTAAAAACAATGTGCCATGTTTCATTAAAATGACTTAACTGTTTGAAAATGTACAAAAATTTTCGAAAGTAAACTTAAAGTGTGCCCGAAAAAACTGGTTTCTTGGTCAACCTTATAGGTTAATAGCAAATTGAGACTTTCAAGGATGAAGCATTTAATCAAAATTCGCTGCCATAACGCACTTGCTGCGTCCATAATTTCTTTTCTTACAAACATGCATTATATTTCGATGGGAAATGTAAAAATGCAATAACATAAGGCGTATCACCAACGACTTATGGGCTAGCCAGTGATTGTAGAAATAATTTTTTAAGATGTAGCTCTAGACACCCTATAATTAATGGATACATTTTTTTTTCATATCTTGTATAATAACGGCTATATTGACCTTTATTGATTTTTTACGAAAATTCGACAAAAATTATATACCATTAAAGGATAAACTCTAGCTAAGACTACTGTCAAGCATCAGAGAAAGGGTCTATTTGAAATGAATTTTCTGGAAATATCTTAGTAAAATAAAGGACAATGGCGGTTAAAACTAAGACTTCAGGCGTTATAAAACATTCTTCTTGAGACATTTTCTTTCCATAGCCCGTATTAGATTTAAGTTCTTTGCCTAAATGTTGCCAATTTTAACGTTTTAAATCACGACTTTGACGTTATGAGGAAAACCCCAGCTTATTTTTCTTTAAATGCCTATAACTTTTTTCCTTTTGACTTACAGTGCTAAATTTTGGTAGATAACATACAAAAATCGAAACTGACCCGGGATATGTGTCCCAGGAGGCCTAATTAACGTTGATTTGGAGAAATTTGTTCAAAATTCAAAAGTGGGTATCTCCTCATTAGTTGATTTTTTTAAAGAAAATTCACTAAAAGGGTAAAATTTTTACGAGAGACGCTTTGAGTGTTGAGTAGTGTATTTGGTATGCCAACATTTTAGCAGTCAATGTCATCTTTACAAGTTTTGATTATTCCATTCGGATAAGCCTATCAAAATTGTGACTTGGACATGGACAAGTTGTCAACTCATTTGTCAAACGATACAATGTATAATCTATCGCAATAAATATACCTATTACTATTGCATATTACACAAAAGTTTGGACGCAGCAAGTGCGTTACGGTAGTGAATTTTCATAGAAATTATCTGGCACCAAATATTTTTTTATAACTTTTTTTCTCCTGTAACATAGAAATGTATATTTTGATATGTAGTTTCCTTTTAATATCATAAACTTGTGTACCAAATTTAATTACCTAAGCTTTATTATTTGCAGAGATATAATTTTTTTCCGAAAGAAAAAGCAAAATTTGCCGGGAAAACCTGGGCCAATTTTCCTGGCTAACGAACTTTTCCAAGCCACCTGGGAAAGGAAGGTATTCACTAAATTTGATCAAGATTGGCCTATTATTTTTTGAGTTATCGGTGTGATACATACACACACACACACACAAATATATATATATATATATATATATATATATATATATATATATATATATATATATATATATATATATATATATATATATATATATATATATATATATATATATATATATATATATATATATATATATATATATATATATATATATATATAAACATATAACAATTGAAACTGACCCTGGATATCGGGTCCTAGTTCGCGCTCATTTTAAAATTTGTTTCAAAATTCAAAAGTTGGGATCCACTCATTACTGAATTTTTTCTAAGAAAATTCACTAAAACAAAACATTCTGTTTTTGTTAAGTGGTCGCCATTTTTTAATGCGTAGATTGAGCAAACAACCGCATATAAAGTTATATTTAAGTCTCTTAGAGTTAATTATAAGTATTTTCTGTGAAAATTGGATAAACTAACAAAAATTTCTGCACGCAGCAAGTGCGTTATGGTAGTGAATTTTCATAAAAAATGTTTTTAATAGCAAATATGTTTTTTTGAGAAAGCAGGCATCAAATTTGGTTACCAGTATAACCTATATAGTAGAAACAATGTGCCATGTTTCATCAAAATAACTTTATTGTTTGAAAATGTACAAAAATGTCCGCAAGTAACCTTAAAATGTTCCCGAAAAAACTGGTTTCTTGGTCAACCTCATAGGTTAGTAGCAAATTGAGCTATTCAAATTTAAAGCATTTAATGAAACTTCGCTACCATAACGCACTTGCTGCGTCCCGAATTTCTTTTCTTACAAAGATGTATTATATATCGATGGAAAATGCAAAAATGCAATAACATAAGGCGTGTTCAATTAGAAAAAAAGAAAATTTGAATCACCAACGACTTATGGGCCATCCTGTAATTGTAGAAGTATTTTTGTAAGATGTAGCTCAAGACACCGTATAATTAATGTATACAATTTTTTTTCGTATCTTGCATAATAACGGACATTATAAGCTTTAAAGATTTTTTACGAAAATTCGACAAAAATGATACCATTAACCGACAAACTCTATAGCCAACACTACTGCCAAAGCATCAGAGAAAGGGTCTATTTAAAATGATTTTTTTGGAAATATTTTAGTAAAATGAAGGACAATGACGATTGAAACTAAGACTTCAGGCTCTGTAAAACATTCTTCTTGAGACATTTTCCTTCCATAGCTCATATTAGTTTCAGGTTCATTGCCTAAATATTACCCATTTTGACGTTTTAAATCGCAACTTTGACGTTTTGAGGAAAACCCAAATATATTTTTCTTTAAATCCCTGTAACTTTTTTTCCTTTAACCTACAGGCTAAATTTTGGTAGGTGACTTACATATAATGTAAACCGGCGTACCAAATTTGGTTGCCCTTACTTTGTTAATTCCGGAGATATAAACTTTTTTCGAAAGAAAACACAAAATTTTCCGGGAAAACCTCAGCAGATTTTCCTGGCTAACGATTTTATCCAAGCCACTTGCGAAAGGAAGGTACTCAACAAGTTTCATCTAAATCGGTCCATTATTTTTTTAGTCATAGGTGTGACACATAAATATATATATATATATATATATATATATATATATATATATATATATATATATATATATATATATATATATATATATATATATATATATATATATATATATAGAGAGAGAGAGAGAGAGAGAGAGATCACACCGATAACAAAAAATTATTTGTTTTTGATCAAATTTGGTGACTACCTTCTTTTTGCAAGTAGATTGGATAAGTTCGTTAGCCAGGAAAATCGGCCAAGGTTTTCCCGAAAAATTGTGTGTTTTCTTTCGAAAAAATATTATATCTCCGGAAGTAACAAAGCAAGGACAAACAAATTTGGTACGCGTATTTGGATGAAAAAGAGTGAAGCATGTACCAAAATGTAGGTGTAAGTTTAAAGACAAAAAAGTTATGCGCATTTAAAGAAAAAAAAGGGGGTTGTAACGTCAACATCGGCAACATTTAGACAAATAACCTGAAACAAATACGTGTTATGTAAATAAAATGTTGCAAGAAGAGTGTTCTGCAAACCCTTAAGTTTCAGTTTCAAATAATTTTTAGCTAATTTTCGTCAACATTGGCAACATTTAGACAAATAACCTGAAACAAATACGTGTTAGGTAAATAAAATGTTGCACAAAGAGTGTTCTGCAAACCCATAAGTTTCAGC
This sequence comes from Tillus elongatus, assembly GCA_964006375.1. Taxonomy (NCBI): domain Eukaryota; kingdom Metazoa; phylum Arthropoda; class Insecta; order Coleoptera; family Cleridae; genus Tillus; species Tillus elongatus. Next base: position 132,532,530 of record OZ023265.1, on the reverse strand, counting down.
TTCAAATAATTTTTAGCTAATTTTCGTAGAAAAAATTCGTTAATGAGGAGACCGCGACTTTTGAATTTTAAAAAGATTTCTTCAAATGAGCGCAAACTAGGCTCCCTAGAATCCAGATCCGGGTTTACATTCAGTTTTTTTCTGTTTACATATATACAGGGTGACGCATTTCCACGGTAAAGCTCAATATAATTGTTATTATACAAGATACGAGAAAAAGTTGTATACGTTAATTATTGGGTCTTTTGAGCTGCATCTTATAAAATTATTTTGACAATCACAGCGTGGCCCATCAGTCGTTGGTGATCCCTATAAATTTTTTTCGCACACCCTTATATTATTGCATTTTTGCATTTTTTATCGAAATATAATGCATGTTTGTAAGCAAAAAAAATCTAGACGCAGTAAATGCGATTTGGTAGTGAATTTTCATAAACTTCAATAACTCAATTTGCTATTAACCTAAGGTTTGTTGGCTAGGAAACCAGTTTTCTTGTAAACATTTAAAGTTTCTTTTCGGAAAATATTTGTTCATTTTCAAACAATAAGTTATTTTGATAAAATATGGTACATTCTTTCTACTACCGGTAACCAGATTGATGCCTGGTAGCATTAGAGAGCCATATTTGCTATATTTTTTTAATGAAAATTCATTTCCATAACGCACCTGCTGCGTCGAGACTTTTTAAAATTTTAAAAAGTTGAAAATATACTTATGAAGAGTGAAAATTCCTTTTGAGGTAGGATAAAAATTATAATAGTGTATTTAATAAATATATATAGAAATATTGCAAATGATTACAAGTATAGACTAAAAAACAAAACGAAAATGTAAATTTTTACAGAACAAGAAAACCCCACGAAAGGTTCGCAATTGTATATTTGGTGAGCAACGTTCAATTACATAATTTCTCAGCCTGATAAGTGATTTCTAGATACACTCCCACATAGACAAATACAAAAATAACTAAAGTGAAACACATGCAACGAGCTGCAAAAAAGTAACATCGATATGCAACGTAGAAGACAGATTCATCCTAAAAATATGCAATACGCATACAAGATATGGATCTATCAAGGAAATATGAAAACATGGGATACACAAATATCATCCATAAAGAAATTTAAAGTCTTCAGATAAAGAATTGAAATTAGAATTAAAGAAAATGGATCAGGGCCTGGTGGAAAGAAAATTAGTCACAGAAGACATAGAATGGAAATTCACTCCTCCAGGTGGTCCTCATATGGGGGGAGTGTGGGAGAGACTAGTGAGAAGTGTAAAGGATACCATGAAGGTGATACTAAAAGAGAGAACACCCAAATTTGAGGTACTCCGAACGGTCTTTGCAGAAATCGAACACACTGTTAATAGTAGACCACTCACATATATATCATCAGATTCTGGTAATTTAGAAAGTTTAACCCCAAATCATTTTCTTATCGGGACATCAAGTATTGCAAAACCATTTTGTATTTTTCCCGAAAAAATGACTTTAAGAAAACAATGGATGCACTCTCAACAATTGGCTGATCATTTTTGGAAACGATGGATAAAAGAGTATCTGCCTACGCTGATTTCAAGATCAAAATGGTTAAGTCAAAATAGAAACTTAAAAAAGGATGAAATTGTAATTGTAATGGACAATCAGTTACCTCGAAACAACTGGCCACTCGGAGTAGTTGAAGAAATTTACCCTTCAAAAGATGGAAAAATTAGAATTGTTGATGTGAAAACCAAAACAGGAGTATATAGGCGGCCGGTATCAAAAGTTTGTCCTATAGAAATATTAGAAGACAATTAGACTATATAATAATAATAATGTCTTTATTTGTACTACAACCAAACTAAACTATACAAAATTCACAACAAGAATATAACCTACAATGTAGTACAGGGGCGAAGTTCAGTGCAACACATAAGCGTGTGCTCTGCTCTACCACTTAACCCCAGCATACACACTATCCACTATATACTACATACATATACTGGCACACCGCAATGGGAGACATCAGTCAAGGCCAAAAACAATGAACACTCATCAGCACCTCATCTAGTGAGCAAATAATAAACACGGCTGTGGGACGGAAAAGTATCCTGGAAAAGGGAAAGAACATGAGAATGATAGCAAAAAGAAAAAGAAAGAGAAAAAGAAAGAGAAAAAGAAAAAGGCAGGGCACCTGTTTTACGTTTTACACACACAAAAAAAACATACACGCTCATTCATCACTGCCTACCATGCAAATAACCAGTCATTGCCTTCCTGAAGGATCGCACCGATAACTTTTTCATGTCTTCTGGTATATTATTGTACACGCTACAAACATCGTATGAAAAGGATCGCCTGTAAATATTCAATTTATGCTTAGGCACGGACAATAAATCCTTCTTTCGTATGTTCACATTATGCACATCCGTGCGGTATCTTATTCTTCTGCACAAGTACCGAGGCAACCCTGACTGAATTATAGAATGGTAAAAGCAGGCTCTACGTAGTGTCATTCTGTTATTCATGTTCAACCAGCCACTGTCCCTAAGCTCACGCGATATGTGATCATACTTACGCACCCCATAAATGAACCGCAAGCACGAGTTTTGCAACTTTTGTATTCTACTCATATACTCGGCATCAAGACACGGATAGTACACCTGCGAGCAATACTCCAGCTGCGATAGGACCAGTGAATCACATAGCACAGTTTTCAGTCCACGCGAAAGATACGATCTATGTGGGTACAGTAGCTTTAAACCACCATATCCTCGCTGTAAACATTTGGAAACGTGTCTCCGATATCTGAAAGTAGCGTCCATGGTGAGGCCAAGATTCGTAACTTCTTCAAGCAGAGGTATCGGCTCCCCATTGACACTCAGCATTATATGCGGCTTTATAATATCAATACCTGATTTATGACCAAAAACAATTGCTGCAGACTTTTTTGCATTCAAATGCAGTGAGTGATCCAACGATAGTTCACTCACAATCCTCAAATCATCATTTATCTTGCTGAGTGCCTCACCGAGTCGTGACCTTGGAAATGAATAATAGAGCTGCGTGTCGTCCGCATACATATGTATTGTACAGCTTTTTATAAATGTTGGAAAAATATGCGTATAAAGGGTAAACAAAAGCGGGCCAAGGATTGAACCCTGGGGTACACCTCTACTCACCCCAATTGCAGCGGAAACATTGCCACGCAACTCTACATGCTGTGACCTACCAGTGAGGTAACTAGACAGAAGCCCAACGGATTCGCTGCCAATACCAATATAACGCAATATGTCTACCAGAACATCGTGCCTTATGGTGTCAAATGCCCTTGTATAATCCAAAAGAATCAATACAGTAAACTTGCCATCATTGCAGGCTTGAAGAATGTCATCATTGACCTTGCAGAGGGCTGTTGTACAGCTAAAATTTGGCCTGAAACCAGACTGCACATCCGGCAAAATCTTATTTTCATCAAGGTATTGTCTCAGCTGCAGGCAAAGGACCTTTTCAAAAATCTTTGATAATATTGGCAGCAGACTAATTGACCTCAAATCCTTGAACTCTGTGGGCTCATTAACCTTCGACAGAGGCGCCACTCTAGCACACTTCCACATGTCTGGAAAATACCCAGCTAAAATACAGGAATTAATTATATTAGTTATGTATAGAGTAATACGTGGTGCACATGTTTTTAACATTTGAAGACTTATATTATCAATACCACTTGCATTACTTTTGATTTTATCTAAACATTTAGATATGGTTTCTGTGTCTGCCAGAACAAATTGAAAATCAGCTGGACTTTTCATATGTGCATAATATCTCTTATAATTATCATTTATAGAACCCACAGGAACACTATTCACAAAATAATCATTTAACTTATCTACGTCACTCAAGCTATCAGGAATGCCCACCCTAGTCCCTGTACCTTTAATATTCAGTCTATTTAATTCCCTATATAAATCACGCATATTTTTACCTTTCAGTGAATATTCAAAGTATGCCTTTTTTTCTCTAAGTATAGTAGCGCTGGTAAAATTTCTCAGAGCCTTGTAGTAATTCCAGTCCCCCACAGCCAGGGACCCACGATATTTTACTTTAGCATTATCCCTCAGCGACATAAGCATTTTTACATTATCCGTTATCCAAGGCTGCGGTGTCCTCGTGATTTTCTTAACTTTATAAGGGGCATGCTTGTCAAATAGTCCAGTAATAGTGCTGGTAAATATTGCAATTTTTTGATCAATATCACTCGTGTGGTAAATGCCATCGAGATCAGTGAAAATTGGATCCATCATAAATAAGTCATTATTAAAATGCCTGTAATCACGGCTTGTCACGATAACTGGCTTCCTAGCAGCCTTTCTCACGTCTAATATACAATATACCATATCATGATCCGATATCTCAGTCAGCGCAACACCTGATGCCACTACAATACCACTGTCTGATACCAAAATGTGATCCAGTAATGCCCCCTTTCGCGTTGGATCCTCTATCATTTGTCTGAAACCAATTTCCTTCAGCGAAACATTATACGCCCGGCTCATGGAATCATCTTTTAGTAAATCAATGTTCGTATCGCCGCAAATGATGATGTCATCAGTAAGCAGCAGCGCATTTCCAATTAAATTTTCAAGTTCATCAATGAAGATTTTGTAATTCAATTGATGTTTACGATACAAGGCCGCAAGAAAAATTCTTTTATCGTTTATATTCAGGCATACACATACCTGCTCTATACTGCTCGTTGTAGAGATCAAATTGTATTTTATGTGATCCCTTACATAAATAGCAACACCGGAGCCTCTCCTATCGTAATCCCCCCTCACCAAACGAAATCCATGCACATTCAGAACAGCGGTCGGTGTCTCAGAGTACAACCACGTTTCGGTGACACACAATATATCAATATCCTCATCCCCTATAAGTCGCTCCACCTCTTCCAAATGCGGCCGCAATGATCGCACATTCAACTCTGCAATTTTTAATTTTTTAAGATTCATCGCAAGCTGTATCCCCAAAAAGAAAACAATTTATTATTGACCAGTCAAATCACATCAGTCAAAATACACGTACTATAGTTCTCAAAGTGATAATCATACAGGCCCTGTATAGCAAACAAAAAGAAAATGTGAGAAGAAAAGATAAGAATGTATATGATTAAAAGTGCCTTATTATACACAAATATTAACACCAAAATTTAACAATTTAAAAGATGCCGATAAAGTAATATAATATCCAAGGTAACCGTTAAACAATATAAAATTTCGAGTTTAATGTCTACAAGTACGCCACTCAAAAAAATAAAGTATTTAAGAACGTACAAATCAATATTAGTCTACAACCGATATCACCCCACGCTATGCCAGCATCCAAAAAACCTAAAGTAAATAAACAAAAGCAAAAGTAAACAAAAATATTATACAAACAAAAACTGTAAATTCCACAAAAGTTATCAAGATAATATAAAACAATGCCTATGCAAAAACACACCTAAATAAATTCAAGATAACAGCCGTGCGTCTACAGATTACTTCTGTTTCAGTTCAGGTCAATGTATTCACATGTTAAGGTGAGCCCACGGACCAGTCACCAACACAACGCAAACATTACAAGTTAATACATATTATCAAACTTCCATTTTCTTACCACATCATTTTCTCTATAAAAAATGGTACCACCATTAGTCCACACATTCCTGGCGCCATACTTCACCATGACTTCTCTACATGCAGAAAATCTGTGCGATGTTAAATCTTCCTTAATCACAATACTAGTGCCCTTCAACTTGCTCTTATTTCTGAAAACATCCTCCTTGACACGCCTTCCGCAAAATTTGACCAGGATAGGTCCACTCCCATCTCTTCCCACTGGTAGACGGTAACACGCCTCAATGTCGCCCCTGTTGAACCCAGCCATCCCCAGCCTTTGATGGCACAGTCCAACAACAGAATCAGGCAGCTCTTCGCCCTCAACCTCTGGAACTCCATATATTCTCACATTGTTGGCCCGTAACTGCTGCTCCACTCTGTCCAGCTGATAATGGGCACTCTCCAGCTTCTTCTCCAGGCGCGTAAGTCGTTCATCATACGCTTTAAATTTTTGCTCAAGGAGTGGGCCCACCTTCTCACTAATCACTGTCGTTAACTTGTCCACTAATTCGTTCATTAAGTCATGTGACGACAAAATGCGTTCCACCACCCTCTGAATCATATTTTCCTCTTCAGGGGTAGGTTTATTACTACGGGTATACTTATTACCACCCATGTTCACAAAAAACAGCAATTAAACCGTACGAATAACTTGTTTTCAACCTAAAAACGTGGGAGCTCAACCCTACACGTCTACTCGCGCCAACACATGTATATATATATATTTAGGGGGGAGAAATGTTGATAATTAGATATCATGTTTGCATGTTACCCTTGTGTTTTGTGGTTTTAATGATAGTTTTGTTATTATTGATAGCAACAGTGTAGTTTGACAGATAGAGTAAATAAATTGTTATAATGTTAGAGCTACATATTTCTTATAGTTATAGTGAATAGTTTATAGTGAAAGACTAGTTCTAACAATTATAGTAAACCTTTTAGTTATAAAATGTTGTTAGCTACTGACTGGTGCCGAGGAAAGGCTTGTTTTTTGAAAGCCTCGTAGTTTGCAAAGAGAGGGGTGACGACCATGCCGTCTACGAACAGCTCAGGTACCCTGGAGCATCGTGGTTATGCAGCCAAGCAGTTTTTTCAAACCCGCAACTCTGTAGTTAGTGTGCAACGTTTTTCAGTCGATAGTTCAACGTTGACCGCTGAAGGGCAACTCCCGATTGCAACACGATACTCTGATAGGTTGAAGCATTTAGAACTATCAGATCTGTCATGGGGAGGAAGCCATCTAGCCTTTCCCGTTCCATTTGGACACTGACAATGTTGAAACAGTGAGAAGGGCGGTTCTTGCTAGTCCTAAGCGTTCCACTAGGCGTCAAGTGTTAGCTTTGGGTACGTTCCATCGATCGATACAACGCATTCTGCATGATAACTTAATCCCTACCAAATAATGATTGTGCAACAGCTACTAAAAGAGATTTTGCACAGACAGAAAATTTTGTGCGAGAATACGTGTCATTTTTGCTGATGACTCTGATGCCGTGATAATAATGAGTGACGAAGCATCTTTTAATTTAGATGAATACGTAAACAAGCAAAACTGTAAGTATTGAGCGGCAGAGAATCCATGGGAGACCAAAAACATCTCCATAGTGCAAAAGTGACAGTGTGGTGCGGACTGTCCAAACTAGGGATAATTGGTTACTACTTCTTTGAAGAGGAGAAAAAAGCAGTGTTAATAACATCAACATGTTATGTTGCAAAATTTTCATCTACCTCAACTTTAAGGGCGACAATGGTAGAACTGTGGTTCCAACAAGATGGTGCCATAGCTCACACGGCGAGTGCATCAGCTGAATGTGTTCGACAAATGTTTTCTCAGCATGTGAACTCCTGATTCACCGATGTTTCTTGGCTACCACGTTCTCCAGATTTGTCTGCATGCGACTTTTTTTGTGGGGTTACCTTAAGTCTAGAGTGTACGCAAACACACCCCGAACGATAGAGGTACTGAAAGTTGTTAGTCGTCAAGAAATCGCAGGAGTACCAGAATAAATGTTTGTAAGAGTGATGTACAACTTTAAAGAGAGGCTGCAGTTGTGTAATGTTACTTCATTTAGCTGTAATTACAAACAACTTATCTTGAAAGTAAACAATGCTATGCTTAAGTCAAACACATGCGTTTCTTTTGCGCCACCCTATATAAATCACCGTAAATATATGCCTCATGCAGAATTGAAGAAACAAAGACAAATTAAGAGGCAAGCAAGTAAAATTGGAATGTGATTTTCATAAGATCAGAGACTTACTACATATCGCGTAATAAGCTATATAAATAAAAATTAAATGCTATTCGTTGGTAAGCGCATCAGTTGAGAACGGCTGGACCGATGTGGCTAATTTTATTTTTAAAATGTTCGTAATAGTCCAAATATGTTTTAAGGGAAAACAAAATTGGAAAACTTGCCCTAAAAATTGAAAAATTCGGGAAAAACTGAAAGTGACTTTTTTCTCTGATTTATTTCGCTACGTGCGTTTGACATATTGAAATTTGGGCAGGGCAACGTCTGTTGGGTCAGCTAGTATTTACATGAAATTAAAAAAATGTTTCATAATTCAAGCACTTACCTTTTCAACCTTGTCGCTAAATGATCTTAAGGCTGCATTGGTCCTTCGGTTATATTCATTGACTTTTTTCTTAATTTGACGCGGTTCCTGTTTTTCGTCTTTGGCAATTTGCCTTTGAACCAGCAAATTAATATCAGCTTGCAAGAATATAATTGTATGGACATGAGCTATTTCAGCTTCAAACAGCAAAGCTTGCTTTTGTGTATGTGGGAAATAGCTTATTAAGTAACCCTTGGCTTTTGGTAGTGTCTGTATCATCCGTTCTTTGATCAGATCTATAATAATGGTCTATAAGTTGAACAAGTAATTAATCAATTAAATAGTTACGCCAGTATTTATGTTACAGTGAAAAAATGAAGTCCCAGTCAAATATTTTATTTAAAAGTTGCAAACAAGATTTATTTCCTTTCTTTAACGTGGGTCTATTTCCGCAACTATGGCCAATCACCGACGTCAGGAAGCACTTACACCTCATTATCCTGTAAATTTTGTCGAACCCCTGCCTTTCTGTAACGAGGTATCCCTGGGTCCAGAGGCACACGCTCTGGACCGCCGAGGCTATCCAAAGGCTGTAAGTAAGATACATCATGATTTGAAATTAGAACGGGTAACTCTGTTAGGCGCCGGCAGCATCGACTGCATCCACATCAGCTTTAAAATATTATACAGGGTTGGAAGTCGTCTTACCAACAAACAACCACAGAGAGCTGTTGGGGTATGATCAGTGTGTATGAGTTTATTTCGAAGTTCGTATTTTTCAAAAGTCATTAGGCATGAAACAAAAGCCCTATTTACCATATTTGTTGAACATAAATATAATTTACCAGTTTTATGACGCAACGGTTAAAGACGAGTTGATTACTGTGTTACAATAAACAGTAATATACATTGTACCATATTTTATCAAAATAACTTATTGTTTGAAAATGTACAAACATTTTCCGAAAATAAACATAAATGTTTTCGAGAAAACTGGTTTCCTAGCCAACAAACCTTAGGTTAATAGCAAATTGAGTTAATGCATTTAATGAAAATGCGCTACAAAAATGCACTTACTGCGTCTCGATTTTTTTCTTATAAACATGCATCATATTTCGTTAAAAAATGCAAAAATGCAATACTATAAGCGTGTTTGAAAAAAGTTTTAGGTATCACCAACGACTTATGGGAAACTTGTGAGTGTAAAGATAATTTTATAAGATACAGCTTAAGACATCTTATAATTAACGTATACAACTTTTTCTCGTATCTTGATTAATAACAATTATATTGAGCTTTACCGTAAAGATGCGTCTCCCTGTATACAAATAAAGACTGTAACTGAACTCGGATATGGATTCTAGGGGGCCTAGTTTGCGTTCATTTCGAGAATTTTTTTTGCTGCCGGCTGTAGGTGATGAGGTGGGGGGTGGAACCAGAACATCTTGCAAAATAAGAAGCAAAACTGTCAACTGCCTGTTGCTGGTCAGATGAATTCCCAATAGAAAAGTTTTGATGGCGCCGGGAAGTGCAGTTCCAGAATTTAGGATTAGACCTAACCTCTCTTTCAACCCTATGGAAGTAGTTTACTATTCGAAAAATATACATGTCTCTCTTAAGTTTTTGTCTCAGCTCCCTAAATCCATGTCGAAACTCCACATTTCCAGACTTCTTAAACTTACATCACAATGAATATTTATATTTGATACTAACCTTAATTTCTTTAGAAAACCACGGGTGATACCTATTATATATGTTCAAAAACAAAGGTCTATCCTTAGTTAGTAAATTTACTATGGCGCGATAGCATTTTTTTCCCAAATAAATGAGAGTTTTTGTTATTTCCATTGTACGCTCTATTGATATACAAATCTGGCACTGTTTTGATAAAAAAATAGTAGTTTTTCAACTTTTTTTTTCTCCGTGTATGACGCAGTTTTCCCGCGTAAAAACCTTACCTGAAAATCAATCGGTTATAAGCTTCGTCGTCTTAATTTCAGTTAATTACAATTACGGAAGTCCCTTTCTTATTGTATTTGAGGTTTTTGAGGTTGCCTACGATATGTCGAAGATGACATTCCTTTTTGGAAGTACTCCGGTGCAACTTAGCGCGGAAAGATTTTATTAAATTGATTCTTTGTCAGACATGTCGTGCGTAGCATACGATTTTTGTCGTGCCCGAAGTTGATTTGTCGCGAAAGTACAATTACGGAAGTCCCTTTCTTATTGTATTTGAGGTTTTTGAGGTTGCCTACGATATGTCGAAGATGACATTCCTTTTTGGAAGTACTCCGGTGCAACTTATCGCGGAAAGATTTTATTAAATTGATTCTTTGTCAGACATGTCGTGCGTAACATACGATTTTTGTCAAGCCCGAAGTTGATTTGTCGCGAAAGTACATTTCGCAAAAATAGAAGAACTTATAATATTTGCTCCGTACTCAGCTTAAAACAGGTGGAAATCATCAGGGGGTGGTTTTTTCAGGTGATTCTTTTCCGAAATTTGTCGTGTGTGGTGTACGAATTTGTCGCGCTCGAAAATGATTTCTCGCGAAACTACATTTTGAAAACTAGACAAGGTATCATTTTTTCTCTGCACTCAGCACTACCACAGATGGGAACCAGCAGGGGTTGGTGTTTTTGTAGTGATTCTTTTTTAGGAAGTTGTCGTCAATTAAAACAGGTGGAAATCACCAGGGGGTGGTTTTTTTAGGCGATTTATTTTAGAAATTTGTCGTGTGTGGTACACGAATTTGTCACGCTCGAAAATGATTTGTCGCAAAAGTACGTTTTGAAAAACCAGATAAGGTATAATTTTTTCTCTGCACTCAGCACTACCACAGGTGGAAATCAGCAGGGGTTGGCGTTTTTGTAGTTATTCTTTTTTAGGAAGTTGTCGTGCGCAGTATACGAATTTGTCGTGCCCGAAAATGATCTGTCGCAAAAGCACATTTCGCAAAAACCATAGGTTATATTTTTTCTCCATACTCAGCACTCCCACACGTAGAAATCAGCAGGGGGTGGATTTTTTGGAGTGAGTGCCCTACTAATTTGACGGCCTGCAGATAATTTGTCACGAAATCGCATTTCGTAGGTAGATACACACACGACCTAACCTTTGGTTTTGAGCATAACGCTACCAACCTCGTGATTCATCAGGGGTGGTTATTTTGGACTTATTTGTTCACGATAAATTATTATCATATTTGTGACGAATTAAGTCCAGTCAAAACAATGTTTAACCTCCTGAAAAATCCGAAAGTTTTGAAACTTCGCATATTTATTTAAAGGTACGTAAGAATGAATATACCGAAAGTCCTTATGAATATGAGGCGAGCTCTAGCGGCAATTAGCGAGAATAGGACACTTTCTTTGGTTTTTCGTTAATATCTCGAGAACCGTTGGTCGGAGGCAAAAGTTGATTATATGCATAATTAAGGCTTATCAATTTTTTTCGTATTCCTAATGGTTCGCGAGTTATAGGCGTTAAAAGAGAGCGTTTTGTGAAAAACTACGTTGGGGCGGTACAATATGACATTTCTAATAATCTGTGACAATAATAAGTTACTAAATTAAATATAGTACTTACAATCCCTACTCCGACGAGGCGACACGCTATCGCCCCCCCCCCCACAGACCCCCCCCCCCCCCCCACACACACTACCTTTCCTTCGTCAGTTCCAGTCAGTCTTCCCTACAATCCGCGTCGTTGCATGAGTCTAATGTGTGGTCATTCGTTTCTTTATTACATTTTCCTGCGTTCTTACCATGTTCGTTCGGTTAGTGCCTTAGTAGTTTTTCGTATAGTAGACGTATGTTGTGTTTACATAAGTGACATATGAAATGGAAGAGAACTGTTTGTTGTGCGACAAAATTCTTGGTTCACCTTCTGGTGTAACGTAAGTTGGTTTGAAGGGAATTAGATCGTTACTGCTCGGTAGTGAGAAAGGAAAGATGATTTGGGTTCTAAGCTTCGTGGTATTGAGACAATTAGATTACACACTGAGTGCCGAAAACAGTACACGCGGGATGAGTATAAAGGCTTTCCTAAAACAGCAGTCTGCTGCAGACCCTTCTTCATCAACACAAGATAACTCTTTGCCCCAAAACAAGGTCGTCTGTGAAAACATTATTTGAATTCAAAACAAAATGTTTCTTCTGTGCAAATATTATTGATGGAGTTTAAAAAAACAAATAAAGAGACCTATAAAAGCCCGCAGAGATGCATTCTATTGTCGAAGTAAGGAAATGATTATGACTCTATTGAATTCTGCAGACAGGAGAAATGATGAAAAGGCAGAAGAAGTTAGCCTGCGTCTGTCTGGCATTAGCGATTTTGTGGCTGCGTATGGAGTGTACCACCTGGACTGCTACCAACAATTTGTGTCACACAAGCCTCCAGAAGAGGGTAGAAAACGTGGACGCCCCGAGGCAGATTACATTGTAAAGGCTATGGAATAGATTTACTCCCTCATTGAGAATAGTGAGGAATGCCAACTTTCCTTTGAACAATTACGTTCTGCAGTATCTGGGGATGTTCCTTCAAATGATACAATTAAAAGCAAACTCAAAGACAAATATGGAGAGAGAATTATAATTGCTGTGGAAGTTGGATGGAGGAATGCAACCATCTGTTTCAATGATGTTGGTTCAAAATTTTGAACTCATGGTATGATGACAGAAAAGCTGATTAAAGTAATGAGCGACTAAGAATCGTACAAGTAGCAGCAAAAATAATAAGGCAGGATGTTTAGAAAAATGTGTATGATACAAGCGCCTGCTCTCCGGGAAACAACTTTTTAAAAAAAGCAGCTTCTTGTGTACCCCCAATTCTACAAGTTTTTCTGGAGACATTGATAATGAAAAAATCAGATAATGCAAATAAAAAAAAATGCATTTCTATTGCTCACAGTATTATCTTTGCGATACGTCCAACCTCTTTTATATCAGCAATAATGAACAGTGCTACTTTGTTTGTGTACAGACAGTTTGAAAACAAGAAGTTGGTAAACCTTTTACCAAGTTTAGGGTTCAGTGCTTCATATCACAGCGGACAGCAGCTGGAAATGTCAGCAATTCGTCACATTCAACCTGATAATGATACTCCTTTTTAATAATTTGTGTTTGAAAACGCGGACTTTAGTAAGAACACTGGATGGTTCAACACATTCTATTCTATGGGTGGCATCAAATGTGTGCCTTCTGGAAGCACAACTGGAAGCGAACATCAAAAACCAATACCGAGGCTCATCAAGGTACCACCTGCTATGACAGTAGGGGAACTTGGAGTGATTCCTTTACAAACTTATCAAAAAAGCACAAGGTGGATTTAGTAATGTGATTGTGGAGGATCTGAAAGATATAGTCGAGAAAAATGATCAGATAACTCCATACGATACTCTTTGGTTGGCAACAAAATGGCTCAATATTAACTTTCATCTCATGCATACTTACCTGTTGTTTCAGGCAGCAAGTGTTGAAGCTGGCCAAGATAATAAAATTGCAGGGCCTTCTACCAAGAAGCGATTCAGAGCTGATTGATTTTTCTATACAAAATTTTTCTTTGAATAACCTCAGCATTTTTTGTTCATATATTTCATTGTTTAATATACCTACATCATGTGCCCCATCAATATACATCATAAGTAACATAAATCATGTGCTTTTTATACAAAGTTGTGAAGTTTATCTCCTCAATTATCCTTAGTATACAAAAATGTAGGTAAACCATTGTCAAATATTATTAGGAATGCTATATTGTTATTGTACCGCCCTAGCCTGATTTTTCACAAAACCCTCTCTTTTAGCGCCTATAACTCTGGAATCATTGGGAATACGAGAAAAATGTATATAATGATTTTTGTAGAAAATTTGATGTGTATAATCAACTTTTGCCCCCGAACAACGGTTCTCGAGATACTAACGAAAAACCAAAGAAAGTGCCCTATTTTCGCTAATTGCCGCTAGAGCTCGCCTCATATTCATGAGGACTTTCGATATATTCATTCTTAGGTACCTCTAAATAAGTGTGCGATGTTTCAAAACTTTCGGAGTTTTCAGGAGGTTGGGTCATTTTTTGAGGTTTTTTGACTGGAGTAATTTAGCTGCTTTAGGAATGATGAAATGCTAATTTTGCTGTCAAGTTGGAACTACCATGGTTTTTTTAAAAAGAAAGCGCGACAAATTAGATATTTTCACGACAAATTTACAAGATAAGCGACAATGAATTTACGTATTGGTGTTACCAATTACGACATGGAAATGCTAACTTTATGGACGTAAAACAATTAACTATTATAAAATTAATAAGTATTTTAACACATTTTGATTTTAGACAAACGAAAAAAAAATAATCATAATAATTGGCTGTTGTTCTAAGTGTTATGTGTTAGATGAAAATAAAACAGATTCTTACATCTGGTATTGTAACTGCCTTATCCTTTAGTGTCTTTCTTAATATTTTGCCTCGGTCTGTGTCTTTATAGGCTTCTTCTTGAAGTAAGTCAGAAACAATGATAGCAGAATAATGAAGCCTTTCTTCTAGTAGTTCTGTGTGAGTTAACACTCCAGAGCATGGTGGTCCAACCAACCATACTAGTGGTAAATTCTTATCGCGTACTGGCGTAAGGTCGTATTTAAGACGTTGTAAAGACGGTGCCTTTGGTAATCGATGTAAAAGGAACAATAAAAAGTTAAACTAGATTGTATGGTGTCAGTTATGTTTAAGAACTTACCTTTTCTAGTTTCCCACATAATACACCACCCATTTATTTCTAAATATTTCACATCGAATTTGAAAAGCATCGTTTTTAACTTTGAAATGTAAATTTTTAAAATTATTTGACGTCTAAAACGTCTCCCTTGACATGCAAGCATTGTAGACAAAATGGGAATCTTAACATTAAACGTAATATTTTTTAAAGAATAACGTTATTAGATTGCCCTGCAAAGTGCTTCAACTAATATAATAATAATAAACAAATAGTCCTGGTGATTCTCCTTCCCCTACTGCATGTATACAACGACTCTCAATGCATAAACTACAAGGAAAAATTCTTGGGAACAACCCACAAGAAAGTCACTGGACATGAGGCGAATAGGGGTTCTGTGCTAGGCAAACATAATTTTAAGGAGGTGTGGCTGCAAATGGCAAAGCCTGGACGCAGCAAGTGCGTTATGGTAGTGAATTTTTATAAAAATGATCTGGCACAAAATATTTTATTATAACTTTTTTTTTTCTTGTAACATAAAAATCTAAATTTTGGTGTATAGTACTTTTTATATCGTTAACCTACCTACCAAATTTGGTTGTCATAGCTTTTTAATTTTTTGAGATAAACATTTTTTCGAATGAAAACTCAAAAATTTTCCGGAAAACCTCTTCAGATTTTTCTGATTAACGAACTTATCCAAGCCATTTACAAAAGGAAGGTACGTGCCAAATGTTATCAAAATCAGCCCATTATTTTTTGAGATATTTTTTTTTTCGAATGATAACTCCAAATTTTACCGGAAAACCTCGTCCGATTTTCCTGACCAACGAAGTTATCCAAGCCATTTACAAAAGGAAGGTACGTGCCGAATTTTATCAAAATCGGCCCATTATTTTTTGAGTTATCGGTGTGATACACACACACACACACACACACACACACACACACACACACACACACACACACACATATATATATATATATATATATATATATATATATACATATATATATATATATATATATATATATATATATATATATATACATATATATATATATATATATATATATAAACATATAAAAATTGAAACTGACCCCGGATATGGGTCCTAGGGGTCCTAGTTCGCGCTCATTAGCAAAAATTTTTTCAAAATTCAAAAGTCGGGATCTCCCCATCAGCTTATATAGATCCCGCCAAGCTGTTTTTTCGCTTTTTTCTTCCCCGCCCATCACCCACTTCAATATCTAAGTAGACGTTGATCTGACATATCTAAGACGTGCACATCATCAGGACTTTTTTTACAGAGTAATCTTTTTGTGGTATTCTCACCTTATGATTGTCATTTGTTTTTGAGCTACAGGTATCAATATTTGTTTTTATTATGGCAGCCATATTGGGTTTTTTGCTCATGTGATAGCCTGTGAAAAGAGCTTTCCAATGATGTACAACGTGCTTGCGAAATATTGTAAATACACTGACAATTTAGAGAAAAACCGTTTTGAGGATAGTATGCAATACCAAAAAACATATGACAAAAAAAGTGTTCAAAAAGCAGTAGGCCATGGAGTCTAACAATAGACTTCTACTGTTAACATAATTTTCCGTAATGATTCACGAAAAAAAAAATAGGAACTTTGAGCAAACCAGTTAATCGACCCATTATTACAAATGATATTTTACATTACATTATCCTAAGGTAAACCTAGTGGTAAAAAGTAGACTATATACCAAAACTTAGATCTCTACGTCACAAGGAACAAAAGTTATAAGCAATTAATTAATTAATAAAGGATAATTTCTATGAAAATTTACAAACAATAGCGCACATGCTGCATCCAGACTTGGCTCGGATACATGATAGTCTCACCATCGCTACCTTTCTGTTAGTGAATTTTCTTAAAGACAATTTGCCAAAAGAAGTATTGAGAAATACACGTAGAATTAGAAAATCTAATAATACACGTAGGTGTTTTATAAAAAATACCAACTTTGTATTGCCCTGCTTTGTTCTCACACTCTGTACAGTCGAAAATAGTTTTAAAATGCGTACAATTAGTAACCACATAATATAAAAACTCTGGACGCAGCAAATGCGTTATGGAAGTGAAGTTTCATAAAATGTTTTTAATAGTAAATATGTATTTTTTTGATGAAAGCAGATATCAAATTTGGTTACCAGTATAACCTACATTATATTAGAAACAATGCACCATATCTCATCAAAATAACTTGAAAATGTACAAAAAGTTTCCGAAAATAAATTTAAAATGTTGGTGAAAAAACTGGTTTCCTAGCCAACGAATCTTAAGTTCATAGCAAATTAAGTTATTGAAATTTAAAGCATTTAATAAAAATTCGCTACCAAAAATGTGCGAATGGTCTGACGACCGCAGCCATGAAACAAGACAACACACACAAAATTTGCTACCAAAACGCACTTTGCGGCGTTCCGAATTTATTTTCTCACAAACATGTGTTATATTTCGATTAAAAATGCAAAGATGCATAAGAGATGTTCGATTTAAAAATATATAGTAAAAACAATGTGCCATGTTTCATCAAAATAACTTTATTGTTTGAACATGTACAAACACTTTTAACAGAGTTCAATTTGATAGCGGCAATCGAGTGTTGTATCAAACTTAAAAAAGTCTGGACGCAGCAAGTGCGTCATGGTAGTGAATTTTCAGAAAAATGTTTTAATAGCAAATATGTGTGTTTTTTTTTAAAAGCCGGCATCAAATTTGGTTACCAGTATAACCTATAAAGTAAAAACAATGTGCCATGTTTCATCAAAATGACTTAACTGTTTGAAAACGTACAAAAATTTCGGAAAGTAAACTTAAAGTGTTCCCGAAAAAACTCGTTTCTTGGTAAACCTTATAGATTAATAGCAAATTGAGCTACTCAAATATGAAGTATTTGATCAAAATTCGCTACCATAACGCACTTGCTGCGTCCAGGATTTCTTTTCTTTCAAACATGCGTTATATTTCGATGGAAAATGCAAAAATGCAATAACATAAGGCGTGTTTAATTTAAAAAAAAGAAAATTTGTATAACCAACGATTTTTGGGCCACCCTGTGATTGTAGATATAATTTTTTAAGATGTAGCTCAAGACACCCTATAATTAATATATACAATTTTTTTTCCATATTTTGTATAATAACGGATATATTAGGCTTTATTGATTTTTTACGAAAATTCGACAAAAATCATATACCATTAAACGATAAATTCTAGCTAAGACTACTGTCAAGCATCAGAGAATGGGTGTATTTGAAATGGATTTTCTGGAAATATTTTAGTAAAATGAAGGACACTGACGAATGAAACTAAGACTTCATGGTTTGTAAAACAATTTTCTTGAGACATTTTATTTCCATAGCCCGTATTAGATTCAAGTTATTTGCTTAAATGTTGCAAATTTTGACGTTTTAAATAGGAACTTTGACGTTTTGAGGAAAACCCCAATTTATTTTTCTTTAAATGCCTATAACTTTTTTGTCTATAGACCTACAGAGCTAAATTGGTGGGTAACTTACCTATAAGGATATAAACACGAGTACCGAATTTGGTTGCCCTTACTTTGTTAATTCCGGAGATATAAATTTTTTCTTTAGAAAACACAACATTTTCCGGGAAAACCTGGGCCGATTTTCCTGACTAACGAACTTATCCAAGCCATTTGCAAAAGAATGGTATGCACCAAATTTAATCAAAATCGGCCCATTATTTTTTGAGTGATCGGTGTGACACATACATACATACATACATATATATATATATATATATATATATATATATATATATATATATATATATATATATATATATATATACATATATATATATATATATATATATATATATATATATATATATATATATATATATATATATATATATATATATATATATTGAAACATTTTTTTCAAAATTCAAAAGTCGGGATCTCCTCATTAGTGAATTTTTTTAAGAAAATTCACTAATACTTATATGCATTTTATTTTAAAATTTACACCTAAACGGCAAACTTACTTTATTAATTCGTTGACTCGCCTGTAGATAATTATTGTTTTGTATATTGTTTACCATTTGTCATTATGTAGTTAATTTACCCAAGATTGATCCGTATGGTTTCATTTTTGAAAGAAATATAAACCATAACCGGTTAAAATATAACCGATACAATTAACTTTTCCAAAAAAAAAGGTTTTATTACGGTGTTTAATTTATTATATTAGTGACAACATATTTTTAGTGACAGCTGTATACTTAAATTCATGCCAAATTCACCTGATTACAACTCCGAGACTATTTCTTATCTTCACAGGGTGCAAAAAAACAACGCTCGATTTTAGACTATTCGTTATCTTCACAGGTGCAAATAACAATGTTCGATTTTATGCTTAATTGTAATCAACAGACGGTTACTTTTCCCATTCAATAAGTAAAACATTTTATATAACTTTGTTTATCAATTTATACATCCTGATAAATTGTTAATCATCCTGAATTCACTTTTTCGCCGAACGAGAAGCAGTTAACATGTAGTTTTGATTCTTAATTTTAAATTAGATTCGGGTTGGTACAGGTTCGCGAATGATTTAGATAATCATTTAAAGCTTTTTGTCGCTTTTATTGGCTTTCCGGGCGCGTTAGGGGGTTCCGATTTTGCTATATTGGTGGTGTAAATTCGGTTTAAAATTTAAACTAAACGGTTATTCGTTCCTAAAAACTTTTCCGCGGCTAGTGTATTTTCGAAAAGTTTTAGCTATTGTGGTTCAATGTATTTACATTTAACCAAAAAAAAAACATTTAAAAATCACTGACGTTTCGTTAGTGGTGCCTTAATTTTTTGCTTTTACCTAGAGTGAAATGTTCATAGTGAATATTAAAAATAATTATAACCACTTAATAGAATAGTGCAGTGAGTGGTTCCAGTCTACTTCGATGGAGCTGGTCAAGTCAGTCTGCGCGGAGGGCAAATGAGTCATCGCGATAAGTGTAAGTATGATTTTTTATAGAAAACATTCTGTTTTTGTCTTTGTTTTTAACAAACAATAGTTTCGAGCAGAAACGTATTTTTTAGAGTTACGTAATTAGTTTTTAGAAGAAAGTCTAATATATTTGAATTGCTGAGTTAGCCCTTTATAGTAATACTGTTTTTCAAGTCACCGATATAATTGCTATTTTGTCTAATACCCTTTAAAATCATTTAAACTATATTATATAATTTGCTTTTCGACAGTTTTGATTTTGATACCATGGGCTTTGCACTAACCCCCTTTCCTTCCTAAAACATTCGCTAACAGAGAAGTCACAACTATCGATCTTTTATTAGCAAATGTTCGTAGAGAAAATTCAATATTGAGGAGATCTCGACTTTTGACTTTTAGTGAATTTTCGTAGAAAAAATTTACTGATGGGGAGATCCCAAATTTTGAAGTTTGAAAACATTTTTGAAAATGAGCGCGAGGACCCCTCAAACCCATATACGGGGTCAGTTTCAATTTTTATATGTTTATATATATATATATATATATATATATATATATATATATATATATATATATATATATATATATATATGTGTATGTATGTATATATGTGTATCACACCGACAACTCAAAAAATATTGAGCCGATTTTGATAAAATTTGGCATGTACCTTCCTTTTGTAAATGGCTTGGATAAATTCGTTAATCAGGAAAATCGGACACGGTTTTCCAAGAAAATTTTGAGTTTTCATTCGAAAAAAATTTTTATCTCAAAAAATAATAAGCCGATTTGGATAAGATTTGGCATGTACCTTCCTTTTGTAAATGGCTTGGACAAGTTCGTTAATCAGGAAAATCAGACGAGGTTTTCCGAAAAAATTTTGAGTTTTCATGTGAAAACATTTTTATCTCAAAAAATAAAAAAGCTATGATAACCAAATTCGGTAGGTAGGTTTACGATACAAAAGGTGAACTATACACCAAAATTTAGATTTCTATGTTACAAGAAAAAAAAGTTATAACAAAATATTTTGAGCCACCCGATAACTAAAAATATAATAAGCCAATTTTAATAAAATTTGGTGAGTCCCTTCCTTTTGCAAGTAGCTTGGATAAGTTCGTTACTCAGAAATATCAGACTGGTTTTTCCGGGAAAATTTCGGTTTTCTTTGTGAAAATTTTTATATCTCCGGAAATTACAAAGCTAGGGAAACCAAATTTGGTACACAGGTTTATATTATAAGAAATAAACTTTTTGCCAAGATCTAGATCTCTAAGTTATAAAAAATATAAGCATTTAAAGAAAAATATTTGGGTGTCACTGCTGGTCAGAAAAACGCCCAATACCTAACTATTTTATGTGGATAAAAAATCTATTGTGTATTGCAGAAGTTTTTTTGACGCAAAAGGGTCAGCAAATGCCAGAAAAATTACTTTGAAAATTTTAGAGTTTTTCGTCTTAAAACTTGCGGTTTGAAACGTAAAAATTGGCAACACTTAGGCAAAGAACCTGAAGCCAATACGGGTTATGTAGAGAAAATGTCGTTAAAAGTGTGTTTCACAAAGCCTTAAGTTTCAGCTCGATTGTCATTGTCCTTCATTTTACTAAAATATTCACAGAACACTCATTTCAAATGAACCCTTTCTCTGATGCTTTGGCAGCAGGTTTGGTTATAAAGTTTGTGGTTTAATAGTCTTTATTTTTTAGCGAATTTTCGTAGAAAAAAATGTTACTGAGGAGACCACCACTTTTGAATTTTGAAAAGATTTCTTCAAATAGACGCGAATTACTCCCTCTAAATTTCATATCCGGGGTCAGTTTCAATTTTTATATGTCTACATATATACAGGGTGGCGCAATGCTACGGTACAGTTTAATATATCCGTTATTATATGACATGAAAAAAATATATACGTTAATTATAGGGTATCTTGAGTGCATCTTATTAAATTATTTTAACAATTACAGGTGGCCCATAGGCCGTTGGTGATACAAGTTTTCTTTTTTTAATAGAACACCCCTTATATTATTGTATTATTGCTTTTTTAATCAATTTATAATGCCTCCTTGTACGAAAAAAATAATTGATATGGTTCATTGTTTTGAAGTTATTTCAATTATTGTTTTGCAATTTTTCACGTGATCGGTAGATAGAAAAAAATGTGATATTAATAAACATCGAAGTCCCATGAAAGTGACGCATTCAGGAAGCTTTCCGTTTATACAATTCTTTGAAAAAATGGAGATGCCATATACAGGCGCTCTCAAATAGTGGCTAACTCAGAAAAAAATTCAAACTGCCGTAACTAGAACAGCATGTATTAGTGAATTTTCGTAGAAAAATTTCTTCTAATGAGCGCAAACTAGCATCCCTAAAACCCACATCTGAGGTAGTTTCAATCTTTATATATATATATATATATATATATATATATATATATATATATATATATATATATATATATATATATATATATATATATATATATATATATATATATATATATATATATATATATATATATATATATATCACACTAGTAACTCAAAAAGTAATAAGCCGATTTTGGTAAAATTTGGTACCTTACTTTTGTAAGTGGCTTGGGCAAGTTTGTTAGCCAGAAAAATCAGATTAGGTTTTCCGGGAAAATTTTGGGATTTATTTAAAAAAAAAATATTTGAAAATAACAAAGCTATGGTAACCAGATTTGATACGCAGGTTTACGTTATGAAAAGTAAGATTTAAGCCACTTTGTTTCAGGAACAAAAGTTACAATCATTTAATAAGAAAAAGTGTTTAGTGCCAGATCATGGCTATGAAAATTCACTACAGTAATACATTTACTACGTCCAGACTTTTTTATGTTTCAGAAGTGAAATGCATGCCCCTTGCCTCACCTTTTGTAAAAGACTTCCTATACCTAAAGACTCTAGTTTTAAAAATATTTACATTTATAAGCGCATACCATCATAATTCATATACGGTTCAGTTTAAATTTGTTTTTTCAGTTTTTTATCGTACAGACATCAGATTATTGGATTATTTACCGAAATTGCGAAGAACAATATTAACATATTTAAATTAACTGTGCTACAAAATAATTCACTACAAGGTGAAAATTCCTTTTGTTTTGCCGATTTTGGCCACTTCTCTAAAACATCCGAGGAACACTTGACGGTCGATATCTTCATTAATATGTCAGCATGCAACACTTTACCATGCCAAAAAAGTAAAAACACTGGAGTCAAGTTTTCCGGAGAAATTAAAATAAGACACCCTGTATATTATAACCAATTTCGATACATCAACAAATGTTCTTTCAGTTTCATGAAGTATTTCCTATACCTAAAACCAGCATTTACTGAGATATAGAGTGTTTTTTAAGAAAAAAGGTGCATTTATACCCAGCAACGAGTTAGTGTATAATTTTTGAAACTCCTGTATACAGTTTCCTGTCTACACCCCTCTAGGTTTGATTATTAATCGTCTGTTGGGGTATATAAAGAATTATATTAAGGTTTCCGGTCACTACTTCTCAAAACCTGGTACTTATTCCGACCTCGTTTTATTGTTTCAGAAAACTTGCTAATGTCGGCTTATGTCAACTGTGACACATTCCTTAAAGAATGTGTTGTTACAAATATACAAAAGCACGGAGAAACAATATTCCTTAAATAACTAGAAAAGAAAACTTTAATGGAAAAAATTTAATAAGTATAAGCTGAGGACCATTCGATTTAGTGATATGGAAACAAAACTTAAAGCTGACATTAGACTGTATCAAATCAGGGAAAATTGTGATTACAATGATACAACAACTATACAAAAACAGTGAAAACTAGTTAGTTAAGTGTTCGAAATGACTAACATTTTGCTCAGCACATAAGCGAGTTTCAAAAGAATAGTTAGCGTATCGTAATATACTTAAATTAATATTATCAAATATACCACGGAATCTTGCCGTCATATCTTCCTTTGTCGACGGTTGTGTCTGATAAACAAAATTTTTTATATAACCCCATAAAAAGAAGTCCATTTTTGTTAGATCAGGTGACTTAGGTGGCCATGTATTCGGCCTTCCTATCCCAATCCAACGTTCTGGAAAGTGTTGGTTGAGAAAGGCATGAATGTTAGCTGTATGATGAACTGGGGCACTGTCATACATAAACCCCACATGATCACGCATGCCAACAGGCAGCTTGTCTAACAATGGTCCAAGGTCTTTTCTTAGAAACTGAAGATATCGTTGTGCAATGAGCTGTTCTTCAAGGAAATGCGGACCAATGACAAAATTTCCAATAATTCCACCCCAGACGTTAAGACACTTATTTTGAGTAGTCGCGTGAGTAAAGTGAGGGCTTTCAGTAGAATAGTAGTGAAAGTTATGCCTGTTGACATCTCCGTTGTTATGAAATGTTGCCTCATCAGTGAACAACACAAAGTTCAGGAATCTCGTACCTCTTTGGATTTGTTGCTGTGCCCAGTGACAAAATGATAGTCGCCTTTAATGATCATCACTGTACACTTCTTGGGGGAGTTGAATATTGTATGAGTGAAATTTGTTTTTACATAAAATTCGTAAAGCAGATATTAATTTCCCTTGCTATTCTTCTCGAGTTGATATGACTTATATCACTTGCAAATTTACTATCAATTTTTTAACTTCGTTCAAAACAAGCTTGGTTCTTCTCAGTCTTCTTGTATTCCGTGTTCCCCGTTTCGTCAAAACGTCGCATCAGTCTTTCAAAAGCGCTTCTGTGTAGTTATCTTCTATTGGGATATTTCTCATGATAGATTCTTGTCGCGAATATACAGTTTTTGTTACTTGCTCCTAACACTTAAAGCATGTCCATCATTTCTTGCCGAGGGAAATTTGTTTAAGCGTCTTGTTATAATTCAAATGCGAGAAAATAGCTACTTGATAGTTTAAGTTTAAGTTAACGTTAGTAAGTGAATACATTGTTTATTTTGCATAGTTACAATATAAGACATTAACTTGTTCCTGTGTATAAATGTACTTCTTATAAAAACGCCCAATATCTCAGTAAATACTGGTTTTAGGTATAGGGAATACTTCATAAATTGAAAGAACATCTGTTTATGTATCGAAATTGATTATAATATACAAGCTGTTCTATTTGAATTTCTCGAGAAAACTCGACTCCAGTGGTTTACTCATCCTGTATACTAATTGCAAGGAATTCTTTTTGTATTGATTGAAGTTGGAAGAAGAACACTTTTTCAGATTTTTGGCATGATAGAGTGTTGCATGCTGACATATTCTTGAAGATACAGACCGTCAAATGTGCCTATGATGTTTTAGAAAAGTGGCCATAACTTTTGAATGATTCTGTATATACCCTAAAATAATTTTACTTTGCATCTAACGTTAGTACCTGCAACTTTTGTTTCAATTTTTTTTTAAATTATTGCATAATAAAGGAGATATTTAACTTGAACACACTCTTGCACCACCCTGTATATATATATATATATATATATATATATATATATATATATATATATATATATATATATATATATATATATATATATATATATATATATATTGTGTATATATTAAATATTTGTTTCTTTTTGTTTTAGAGTACGTATTGAAGACCTTTCATCGAGAGATACGAGTCAGCCTAAAGGACATTCAATCGAGGTTGGTTTCTATATATTTTTTGCTATTATGGCTCACAAGCTAATTTTTTGCGCCTCTTGCTGCGGTGTATTTATATCTTTTTGCAACTATATATATATATATATATATATATATATATATATATATATATATATATATATATATATATATATATATATATATATATATATATATGGTGTTTCCAAAAAACATGTGCCATTGCTCGTGGTTGGATTCCTCACGTGAAAATAAGCTTTTTTTTTCACATCAACATAGGTCCGATTTTGCTTCATTTCGTAAGTACAGGATCTTTTTTATTTTTTAGTTTATTCTAAATTTCTCCAAAATGACTGTAGAAATCCAAATGAGATTTGGAGCGTGAAAGTGTCTTAATCCAGTACATATTTTACTGCTAAAAATTGTAGACAGCTTCACCAGGGCCGTACGTATGTACTATCACTGCGATAATTTTCTAAAGAAACCTGTGCCCCCACTGCCTTTTTTCTTTTGTTACACAGTTATGAAGGCCGTTTAGTGTCTGTTAAAAGTAACTTTTTGATATTTTGTCGAGTTCGATCTCTTTTATGCTATATATATATATATATATATATATATATATATATATATATATATATATATATATATATATATATATATATATATATAATACTTGTCACAATCAATAGTCTAAATAC
This sequence comes from Tillus elongatus, assembly GCA_964006375.1. NCBI lineage: Eukaryota > Metazoa > Arthropoda > Insecta > Coleoptera > Cleridae > Tillus > Tillus elongatus. The sequence goes on along the minus strand of OZ023265.1, from coordinate 132,506,262 downwards.
TCTCACGTATCACCAGTTAGGTATATAGTCACAAAAATGTGACTATATACCTAATTGGTGATACGTGACAGTATTTAGACTATTGATTGTCACAAGTATTTAATATAACCTATCTAAAAAGACACGTAAGCTACAAATAAATTGTTTGATGTTTTCCTTTTATTTTAAGGTTCAAAATTAAATTTAATGAATTCTTTAATTAAATCTAATTAAAAACTATTGGTAAGAGTATCAATAGTAACAAATTCTCATCTTGGTAAGAGTTGTGAGGTAAACTCAAAGTTAGACATCGCTTAATGTGATATGCAACTTTTCAAATTTATGTTTAGCTTACAGCTTTTCTAATTTATGTTTAGCTTAACTTAAAAAATTGCTGATTTACTTTTTGTATTTTTCGAACATGTTCATTTGTTTTTGCCTTCACTGATAGATTTTAAGGTCTCAAAGTCTTCATTAAGTGACGATTGGAACCTGTGATGAGCATTGATAAGCACACTTGGAGAACCCAAATCACAACCCATTTAAAAAAGCTGACGATCCTTTCACTAACCAAGTTAGCGTCATTAGAGGATTAGTAACTCTGAATTATTCATCCTCTGATGACGCTAACTTGGTTAGTGAAACGATCGCCAGGCTTTAAAAATGTGTTGCGGTGATTTGGGTTCTCCAAGTGTGCTTATGAAAGAGTTTATATGAAATATTTTAATTCAAGCCTTTCCTAAGGAATTGGGGTCCCCTAAAATGCGGCGAAAAATTCACATTACATCATTTTTTCGAAAACGTCTCAAAATTAAAACAAGAAATTTTTGCAATTCATTAAATCTTACAACAAGACGCGTGATTTGTAATTTAACGAGAAAGAAAGATCATGTTCCCTCACAAAACGGGGAGTATATATATATATATATATATATATATATATATATATATATATATATATATATATATATATATATATATATATATATATATATATATATATATATATATATATATATATATATATATATATATTAGCTTGTACACACTGTAGCGCAATATACATCGGTCAAACTTCTAGAAATTTTAACACCAGGTGCAAGGAACATATTTCTGCATTCAGAACTAACCACGCTGATAAATAAATGTACATTTGCAAAACATGTTATTGATATTCAACATCGACTCACAGTAAATAACCGCACAGAGCCACCACATTCTTGGAATGACAAGCGCAAACCTGACTTTTTAAAAGTTTTAGAAGTAAAAAAGCACATATACGACAATAGCTATCTTGTTTCCAATGAGCAAACTGGTCTAATGGATTTAACATTCTTGGAAGTTCTTCTTTCTAATTAAATACTTGAACCAAAATACGTTTAACTATATTGCAAAAGTTGTAAAAAGATAATAGATCAATGTGCTTCGATATTTTCGTTGTATACAGTCTGATTTATTGATCTTATTGTTTAGTTACTTTGTTCTTATAATTGTTGTTAGTTATTAGTGAATTTAATGAAAAGAAGAAATTCAGGAGGCAGCAAGTGCGTAATGGTAGCGAATTTTCATCAAATGCTTCAAATTTGAATAGCTCAATTTGCTATTAACCTATAAGGTTGACCAAGAAACCAGTTTTCTCCGGAACACTTTAAGTATAATTTCGGAAATTTTTGTACAGTTTCAAACAACAATTTGGTGAAAGATGGCACCTTGTTTCCACTATATTGGTTATACTGATCACCAAATTTGATGTCTGTTTTCTTAAAAAAAAAAACACACATGTTTGCTATTAAAACATTTTTATGAAAATTAATTACCATAACACACTTGCTGCGTCCAGACTTTTTATTGTTATAGTTTGATTATATTTTCATGTTAAATGCTGAGACACATCACATTGACATTTTGAAAAAATCATGTGTCATTTTTATTTTAATTTCTTTTTCAAATAATTTTTTTTCATCAAAATATTGTAACATAGCAACGGATTTTTATTTATAGTTATCATGAATACGTACAAGTCGATGCAATTTTATCAATTGGCTCCTCTCTGATGAGACTGCCAAGCAGCGAAGTCGGTTGCAGAAAAGAAAATGAACATTTGTGAGGCCAGATAAATATTTTCTACGTGTGTATTTAGTAAGAATTCTGCACCTTGTTGCTACCGCTAAAAAGCTTAATAGGTTCTAGTTTTATTTAGCCCGAATTTCTTTAACGGGTGAATCACACTACCCCTTCCAGTTTTTTTTTTATACTTTAGTTGGGCTAGGTTGTCCACAATTTTCCAGGATTTCCTCTGGGTCTACCTCTCCACTTTTTTTTACAATAATGTTGTCAAAAAGTTATTATGTCACATAATATGTCCAACAAATGTTGTTCTAGTCTTCTCCATTAAATCGAACAAGAACATTTCTCTTATCTCTTCTAGCACACTCTTATTCGCCTTTATATGGGTATACCTTGTCATAGTCATTTCCTTTATGTCCACATTTCAAGAGCGTTAATTCCCTGCTCTCTTGATTCTCTAGTTTTATATATATATAAATTCTCTTTAGAGGAAGAAAAATTCTAACATAAAAAACTAGATCCCGTATATTTATATAGCGTCTAGGTAAACGAACTAGTCCGAAGTAAAATTGTCATCGAAGACCCATCGTTTGTTTATTGTGAAGTGAAACTACACTTTAATCTTCTGGTGGACAACTTTATGAGCCCTTATCTAATATAAGGATAATAGGTTTAAGAGGAACGGTACCGAGTTATTTTTGGAATCTGCACGTTCCTTTTCGATCTAGAAATTTACTATGTGGATATTGGAGCTAGCCGACAACCACATCTGGCGAGACAAACACAATAACCTCCGCTCATCTTTTTTATATAGAAAACTAAACCTGGGTGTTTGGCTCACATTGTTAACTCTAACAAAGGATAAATAATTCAACTAAAAAACTACATAAAAAATATATTTATATTGATTTTAATTTTTCGTAAACAGTATTTATATTGACTTCATAGATACACAGAAAACTAAAGGTTCTTTAAGTCGAGACAAGCGTAGAAATTAGTATATGTATAGATCGGCCGAGTTATTGACAGTAATTTATTATTCTACCTGACAAATTAGGGGTGTTTAAGTGGTCAAATGCAAAGTGAAAATAAAGGGCTTGAAATTAAATGTGCCGTACGATTCAATGAAAATTTGTTCTTAATCGACCTTAATATAAACATACTTTCTAATCAATCAAGCATAGTTTTATGTCTAACATTTTTGAAAAGTTTCAAATTGTCTTTGTGAATGTGGTGATTATTGTCCCATATATGTTGTGCCACACACGATTTGTCTACCGTACCATATCGTAAATGTGCAAGATGTTCACGAAATCTGGTGGCTATGTTTCTCCTAGTTTGACCCACGTATTTAAGATTGCTTAAGAAAATGATATCTGAATGTACGACATTTAAGTAAGATAAAATAGAGAAAAAATGTGTGTGTTTACCTTATGAACCACGAATCACAAAGGGTTAGGAAAGTATTTTTAAAAAAGCCGATTTACATTTGACTCTTGCGACGAAAATTAATTTAAAAAAATTGTTGGGTAATACGAAAGATAAAGACAAAGTTACTGAAATGTCCGGTATTTATGAGATTAGTTGCAAAGATTGCAATCTTAAATACGTGGGTCAAACTAGGAGAAACATAGCCACCAGATTTCGTGAACATCTCGCACATTTACGATATGGTACGGTGGACAAATCGTGTGTGGAACAACATATATGGAATAATTATCACCACATTGACAAAGAAAATTTGAAACTTGTCAAAAATGTTAGACATCAAACTATGCTTGATTCATTAGAAAGTATTTTTATATCAAGGTCGATTAAGAACAAAACTTCATTGAATCGTGCGGCACCTTTAATTTCAAGCCCTTTCTTTTCACTTTGCATTTGACCACTTAAACACCCCTAATTTGTCAGGTGGAATAATAAATTACTGTCAATAACTCGGCCGGTCTATACATATACTAATTTCTACGCTTGCCTCGACTTAAAGACCCTTTCGTTTTCTGTGTATCTATGAAGTCAATATAAATACTGTTTACGAAGAATTAAAATCAATATAAATACATTTTTATGTAGTTTTTTAGTTGAATTGTTTATCCTTTTTTTAGAGTTAACAATGTGAGCCAAACACCTAGGTTTAGTTTTCTATATAAAAAAGATGAGCGGAGGTTATTGTGTTTGTCTCGCCCGATGTGGTTTTCAGCTAGCTCCAATATCCACATAGTAAATTTCTAGATCGAAAGGGAACGTGCAGATTCCTAAAATAACTCGATACCGTTCCTTTTAAACCTATTATCTTTATATTAGATAAGGGCTCATAAAGTTGTCAACCAGAAGAATAAAGTGTAGTTTCACTTCACAATAAACAAACGATGGGTCTTCGATGACAATTTTACTTCGGACTAGTTCGTTTACCTAGACGCTATATAAATACACGGTAGCTAGTAGTTTAATTTTAGAATTTTTCTTCCTCTGAAGATGTTGACATGGGCAACGAAACGATCGTAAGGTCTCTGAAATATGTGTTGTGGTGATTTGGGTTCTCCAAGTGTACTTTTTGATGCTCATCACATGTTCCAGTTTTCACATTGTGACTTAGGTTACTTTAGAAATGAGAGATTCATATATATATATATATATATATATATATATATATATATATATATATATATATATATATATATATATATCGTTTTGAGAGCAAAATCTAAAAAACTAGAGAATCAAGAGAGCAGAGAATTAACGCTCTTGAAATGTTGACATAAAGGAAATGACTATATACTCGTGTATCTATTAATATATATATATATATATATATATATATATATATATATATATATATATATATATATATATATATATATATGAATCTCTCATTTCTAAAGTAACCTAAGTCACAATGTGAAAACTGGAACATGTGATGAGCATCAAAAAGTACACTTGGAGAACCCAAATCACCACAACACATATTTCAGAGACCTTACGATCGTTTCGTTGCCCATGTCAACATCTTCAGAGGAAGAAAAATTCTAAAATTAAACTACTAGCTACCGTGTATTTATATAGCGTCTAGGTAAACGAACTAGTCCGAAGTAAAATTGTCATCGAAGACCCATCGTTTGTTTATTGTGAAGTGAAACTACACTTTATTCTTCTGGTTGACAACTTTATGAGCCCTTATCTAATATAAAGATAATAGGTTTAAAAGGAACGGTATCGAGTTATTTTAGGAATCTGCACGTTCCCTTTCGATCTAGAAATTTACTATGTGGATATTGGAGCTAGCTGAAAACCACATCGGGCGAGACAAACACAATAACCTCCGCTCATCTTTTTTATATAGAAAACTAAACCTAGGTGTTTGGCTCACATTGTTAACTCTAAAAAAAGGATAAACAATTCAACTAAAAAACTACATAAAAATGTATTTATATTGATTTTAATTCTTCGTAAACAGTATTTATATTGACTTCATAGATACACAGAAAACGAAAGGGTCTTTAAGTCGAGGCAAGCGTAGAAATTAGTATATGTATAGACCGGCCGAGTTATTGACAGTAATTTATTATTCCACCTGACAAATTAGGGGTGTTTAAGTGGTCAAATGCAAAGTGAAAAGAAAGGGCTTGAAATTAAAGGTGCCGCACGATTCAATGAAGTTTTGTTCTTAATCGACCTTGATATAAAAATACTTTCTAATGAATCAAGCATAGTTTGATGTCTAACATTTTTGACAAGTTTCAAATTTTCTTTGTCAATGTGGTGATAATTATTCCATATATGTTGTTCCACACACGATTTGTCCACCGTACCATATCGTAAATGTGCGAGATGTTCACGAAATCTGGTGGCTATGTTTCTCCTAGTTTGACCCACGTATTTAAGATTGCAATCTTTGCAACTAATCTCATAAATACCGGACATTTCAGTAACTTTGTCTTTATCTTTCGTATTACCCAACAATTTTTTTAAATTAATTTTCGTCGCAAAAGTCAAATGTAAATCGGCTTTTTTAAAAATACTTTCCTAACCCTTTGTGATTCGTGGTTCATAAGGTAAACACACACATTTTTTCTCTATTTTATCTTACTTAAATGTCGTACATTCAGATATCATTTTCTTAAGCAATCTTAAATACGTGGGTCAAACTAGGAGAAACATAGCCACCAGATTTCGTGAACATCTTGCACATTTACGATATGGTACGGTAGACAAATCGTGTGTGGCACAACATATATGGGACAATAATCACCACATTGACAAAGACAATTTGAAACTTTTCAAAAATGTTAGACATAAAACTATGCTTGATTGATTAGAAAGTATGTTTATATTAAGGTCGATTAAGAACAAATTTTCATTGAATCGTACGGCACATTTAATTTCAAGCCCTTTATTTTCACTTTGCATTTGACCACTTAAACACCCCTAATTTGTCAGGTAGAATAATAAATTACTGTCAATAAGTCGGCCGATCTATACATATACTAATTTCTACGCTTGTCTCGACTTAAAGAACCTTTAGTTTTCTGTGTATCTATGAAGTCAATATAAATACTGTTTACGAAAAATTAAAATCAATATAAATATATTTTTTATGTAGTTTTTTAGTTGAATTATTTATCCTTTGTTAGAGTTAACAATGTGAGCCAAACACCCAGGTTTAGTTTTCTATATAAAAAAGATGAGCGGAGGTTATTGTGTTTGTCTCGCCAGATGTGGTTGTCGGCTAGCTCCAATATCCACATAGTAAATTTCTAGATCGAAAAGGAACGTGCAGATTCCAAAAATAACTCGGTACCGTTCCTCTTAAACCTATTATCCTTATATTAGATAAGGGCTCATAAAGTTGTCCACCAGAAGATTAAAGTGTAGTTTCACTTCACAATAAACAAACGATGGGTCTTCGATGACAATTTTACTTCGGACTAGTTCGTTTACCTAGACGCTATATAAATATACGGGATCTAGTTTTTTATGTTAGAATTTTTCTTCCTCTAAAGATGTTGACATGGTCAACGAAACGATCGTAAGGTCTCTGAAATATGTGTTGTGGTGATTTGGGTTCTTCAAGTGTACTTATAACCTAAGTCACTTTTTACAATCTTTCAGGAAACGAAAAAAACGTTATATACATATTACAAAAAAGGGGTTCCGTTGTCAAAACCCTTTAACGGCAAATTTGTGTTTGTAAAATAATACAAAATATTACACACAATCACAAACGTTACAAAAAACAACTTCGAAAAATCTAACTAAGGGTCTTTTTCCAACACGCGGAAATGATTATTTTACTATTCTTTTTCTCATTTATTTACGTTTTCTGGTCTTGCTGCTGTTGATGATGGATTGATAAAATGGTTTATATTTGCCATCTATCCACAGCAGTAATGTCTTAAGGTCTTTCATTTTACTTTCCAATATTGGGATGTATTCTGCGTATGCCTTCTTTCGGGGCACTGGATCTTTGTATTGGCAGATCTTCTTGCATTTCTTAGCGAAAACGTATGCCACAACCAGCCATCAACAAATTCGCTAACATTAACAAACCTGGCTTTTGAACATAAGTGCATAAAATGATGAAATATTGAAATGGAAAATGTGACTCGTTCATATCTACGCAACTTCTCTGTTGCCACAGATAGGTACACAATTTTTTGTAGTATGCTGTCCACCAATACTTGAAAACTTGTTCTGCGAAGTGGATTCTATAATAATTTCAGTGTAGGTATATAAATCGCAAACGCGGTCAAACTTCCGTAGATAGCTTCCTTTTAATTACACCTAAATCCCTATTACAAGGTAAGAATTAACCTAACTGGGTGGAATTCTGCACCTCCTCAAATCGACATGTTTCTGCCAAAGACGCACACTATCTGACAATACAGTGATTTTTATTTTCTCCAGGGCAGTTAGGTATCCGAAAAGAGACGCAGTTCAATAATTCCATCTGGCAGGTTTGTCAATGAAATCCATTAAGAATGATGCTACCTCATTTAGACCTTCAATTGTAATATTTACTGGGCATACATAAAAGTAGGCTTTGTTGGTTTTTATGTCATGAAAACCAAACACTGAGATTTTTAACTGTGTAAGGTAGAACAAGTCTTGCACGGATGTTAAAGGCAACTGCAACTGCACGAGTTATAAGAAACGATGCCAATACATACAATAATAAAAAATAAACCAATATTCCAGTTTACTTTACCACGTGGTTTGCGTGTTTTTTTAGTCCTATTTTAAATTATATATATTTAATCTGCAGCCTCTAGTACCGCCTTAACGCCCTCTAATTTTCTCTGAGCATTCTACTGCCCCCACTAAAAACCTCCAGCTCAAGTGGCCGTTACCGCCCACTTTGAGTAAGCGTGCTCTAAAGCATAACATTTTGTACTTTGCCGTACTTAGTTAATTTAATGTTTGATTTCTTCATCAAATTGGCCTATAGGGGAGATGTTGGTATAGTGGCCACCTTTAGATTCAAAAGCCTCGTGATTTAAAATTAAGAGCAATATTACTATGAAACCAAGTGAACAGTCTAGCCCAAACATTATGGTAGCCATACTATGAAAATCAAAACTTAACTTTCCAAATTTGTTTTTTTATTCAACATTTTGCAAAATGTGCGTAAATGGTCATTTTACCCCACACTTTGGGGCAAAGTGGCCAATATAGAAATATTGCATAACAATCTCAAATTTTATAACCACAATAGTACTTTATCATTTATTTATTATCCTAAAATCGTTTAAGTTTTACTTGCATAGTTCACATATAAATATATCGTCCTCTTCATCGGATCCAGCACATTCTTCATGAGGCCATCTTTTGCACAACGAGCACCATATCCAACCCTTGCCTTTTTTGGATTTTGAGCAATAGAGACACTCAGCATCTTCCTGGGCATCATCGTCGCTTCTTTAACAGGAATTCTTGATTTCTTTGTCAGAAATTTGTTTTTAGTTTTCTTACTATCAAAAACTTGTTTTGTAACTGCTGCTACTTTTCCAGGATCCTTTGCTATTTTTAGTTAATTTTTATAAGGGCTGTCTGTAATTATTACGGTAGAACCTCTTTTACTTGTATTTCTCTGCGTTTCCTTTTATAATTTTGGAACCGGAACAATGTGTTTTGGACTGACCAGTAACCCGGAACAGCTTGGTCCACTAATTTGGAGATCACGCATATTTTGGACCTCAGACTGTTTGGTAGCTTCCAAGGTTGAAAAAAATTGGATCTACCACATCATTTGCTTTGTTGTTTTCTTCATTGAAATTTTCGTTCTCCCGATTATTCTCACTAACTTCAACATCTCTATCAGTAACTTCAGCTGCAGAAAACTAGGCGTCACTGAACACATTTGGATTATATGGAACAATTCCACAATGTCTGAACCTATTTATAGCTGTTGTAGGCACTGCTGCTCGAAGATATGCAGCACCAAAAAATTTGCTAACTTGAAATTGTCATATGATTTTTCCTGGATTGTTCTTGAGATATTTTTAGATCTCTTGAACATAAAACGTATTTAGGGTACCCATAAATTCCACATCTAGTGGCTGCATCTACAATGAGGCGGTAGACATAACACAGTCACGAAATTTTCACGCGCCATAATGATGATATTCAAGTTTTTTGTATGTGTAACATGCCCATCTCGTTACTACATACAGACTTGAAGACTACTTCTCTGGCTTCACTGTTGCTTTTTGTAGGTGAAGGACGTAGCCAGTGCGTGAGCTAACTGGAGCAAGTGGCCCTTCAAATTCTGGATGTTCTAGGATGTTCTTCAATGCTTCTGTGACTATAGTTTCGCTGCTTGACAGCATTTTCAGACAGATTAAAATTGAATTAGTACGAAATCATGACAACTACAAATAAATACCTGTTGCTATGTTATGATATGATGTTTTGATCAAAAAATTTTATCAAATTGAAAATAAAATGAAATACAGATGACAGATGAGGTTCTCAAAATGTCTATGTGATGTACGTCAATATTTAACATAAAAACTAGAACTAGCCTATAATAACTATGATAACAGTTACAACAATAAAATAACTAAACAATAACAGTATAAAAGTAGTCTCTATACAGCGAAAATATTGACATACATCAACTCATTATTTTATTACAACTTTATTGAAATAATAGTTAAATTTGTTTTCTTTGACATATTTAATTAGAAAGAAGAATATCCAAGAAAGGGGAATCCATTAAATCAGTTTGCTTGTTTAAAACATGGTAGTTATTGTCGTGTGTGTGCCTTTTGACTTCTAAAGCTTCAAAAAAGTCTAGTTTACGTTTGTCATTATAAAAATGTAGTGGTTGTATGCGGTTATTTATTGTAGGTCTATGTTCGGTATCAATAATATGTTTTGCAAATGTAGATTTGTCAGCGTGGTTATTTATAAATGCAGTAATATGTTCTTTGTATCGGATGTTAAAATTTCTAGAAGTTTGACCTATGTAGATTGCATTACAATATGTACAAGCTAATTTATAAACTCCAGCTTTTGTCAGGAAACAAGATTTTTCTTTCGCGTTAAATAACAAATCACAGTGAAGCCAGAGAAGTAGTCTCCAAGTCTGTATGTAGTATGGACAAGTTTCACCAAGTAAGGGCAACAACAATCAATGAATGCCCATCTCGTATTAACAAGCAAGGGTCTTCGGCTGTAAGTTTTGCATACTTTAAAAAATGCTCAAACCTCTTTGTGAAAATTTCCAACTGCATCTATCCTGATTTGTGACAGACAAATTCAGTTCCAGACGGAGCTCTATCCATCAACTCTGCTTTCATTCTCACTCCAGGGAAAATTATCATTGGAGGAATGAAGGAGCCACCAGCAGACATGCAGACGACAACTATTGATAAAACTCCTTTCTCCGCGGATGTGAGGCTGCCTACCTGTCTTCGCCTTTTTAGTGCAAACATTTTGCTCGATTTAGACTGCACGGTTGTAAATCCCGTCTCGTCTACATTAAAAACCCTCATAGGACTGAATGGGAGTCGACGATTGCATTCATCTAAAAGTACAAAAAACCTATCAACGCTAGGCTTCTTGAAGGCTCTAGCTCGGGCCGCACTAGTGGCTTCAGGTGTGCGAAGGGATATTTCCGGATGTCTGTCACGAAATCCTTTTAACCAGTCTAAAATTATGTCTCAAGCCGTTTTTCTCATATAACTGATATGCAAGTGATCTAACATGTATTCTAGTGAGACCACAAGATCGACTTTCTAGTGCACGGATATGTTGAACTATTTCTACTTCTTGATCGTAGGTAAGAACTGGGCGGATAGCTCGTAACACTTTAATATTGTCTTTAGCATCTCGATTTTTATCTAGAACTCTTCTCTTAAGAGTGTTTCGCGAAACATTATAGGTTTTATGGGCTGTTTGGAATGGTATATGCTGTTTCTTGACTGCTTTGAATGCTTGTGCCATAGGCGGAGGATCCCATTATCCCTGTTGTGACGTTCTGATGTACTTCCTTGGCATTTTCTGGAAATAAATTTTTAAGTTAACATTCTATAAAAAAATATTGCCACACAAAACGTATTGCTGTCATTCAAATTGACTATATAAATTATATATTCTTCACGTCTGAGGCCCATATTCTTATTGTGCAAAAAATTTTGATTAGAAGAAGATGAATAAACTGTACGACAAATTAAAATTTGCATTATTTATAGTTTCATAAGGTCCAATGTTGATATGGTTTATCCTCAACAAGTCAAAAAGGCGATAGAATACAATCGCGTAACTCATTAGCATTCTTATCAAATCTAAAATGATTATCGGGGTAAAGTGGCCATCTACATGGGGTATAGTCAAAGAGGTTGTATATGTTAGAGGGAACAAAGCCGAGTTTGCAGCCTGTCGATTTCCCACTCCTGTCACCGTCCAATCACAAACAAAATTTTGAATAACGCGCTAATGTGTTTTGTTTTGATTCGTTCCCCCAACCGCTCTTGAAGTTATTGTCAGCTGTCAACAAGTATTTGAAGTGTTTGTTGATTTGCGATTAGAGGTTATCTTGTGTGTTTTGCCGTTTTTTAGCAGTGTTTTAAGAGTGTAAAAGTTAAAAAATGCCAAGGTGTATTGTGAAGAACTGTATGTACAATAAAAGTGCCAATTATGAAAAGGATAAAGCAACTGTGCATTTATTTCGGTAAGTTGTTTACATGTCTTCTGTTTCCTTGTTTGGCGCCAAATGTTTATTGGTTTTCACAGGTCCGTATTTACACATTGTATTGCTTTTGTTAAATCTTTAGCATTTATTATTGTCAATTGTGTTTTTTTAAGAAATAAAATCTTAATAATGCATTATTTATTGAATATTTGTAATGAAATTAAGCATTTTGTTTGGCAATTATTATTTGAATTAGATGTATTTACCTATGTAGTTCCAGTAGAAACAGAAAAAAAGTAGAATAGTTTCGTTTTATCTATTACTGCATCTTTCTAGAGGTTCAGTCACTGATAAAGTAGATAATTCGAGATATTATTTTCAGATTTCCCAAAGCTGGTGAAAGATACGAGGCTTGGAAACGAGCATTAAATTTAAGCGATGAAGATATTTTTATGAACTCAAATGTGTGCAATTTACATTTTACCGAGGAATCTTATGATTTAGAAAAATCACCTTTTGCAGTATACTTAAAAAAAAGTTCTATACCTGTATTGGTAAGTACTGAATCAAGGTTATTAATTTATGTAACTATTAGTGATATATATATATATATATATATATATATATATATATATATATATATATATATATATATATATATATATATATATATATATATATATATATATATATATATAGCCAAACAGCGGTTTTTCAATGGCACTGCTATCAGTGATGGCTATTTTTAAATAACAGGGACTTTAAACAGCTACTGCGATTGTGCAGTGGCGGCTTGACAATAGGGTCAAATGGTCATTGACCTCCCAATCAAATAATCGAATCAATCCAAAAAATTATTTAAAAATTAAAAAAAAACATCTATAAAAGTAAGAGTATCTTTAACAAGAAACCATCCAAAAATATCTAAAAAAGTGTATGGAATCTTCAATTTTCATCCTTACATTACTTACACAGCTTAAAAGTCGCACACGTTATGTCCCGGTCAAAAATGAGATTTGCCGAATATGCCTGTCCGTTTAAATGTGTCTATATTTCTCCAGTGCGGCTGGTGACTACCGGAGAGCGAGAAAGAATAATCATAAAATCAACGTCTTAAAACGAGCGAAAACGTCGGAGCTCAGGCATTGACCCAGAACCGATACCACCCAATGTGTTAATTGGCGTCACTTCCCTCGGCAGTTTAGATATATGTTTGTTTACTTTTGCAGTCTTCCCGTTGAACTTGTTGTTATCGGTGTCATCGTCATCCAAGGTGTCGAGCGTAGATTTCATAAATTAATAGTTACTAATTACAATTACTATATTAAACAAGTTATTAAACATTAAATTTTTAAAATGTCGGATCGTTGTATTGCTTGTGAAATTGTGTTATTGAAAGAAAGCAATAGTTTATCATTCGAAAAACGCCTAGAATTTAAACAGCTTGGGCGGCCCTTACCCGAACTTACGTTAAAGCAAGTGACTCAGGACAAAAATAAAAGTGTAAATAGGTATTTCAAAAAAACGATGTATGATTTGTGTGATTTTATATGTGGCTGCAAAGACAAGGACATGTTTTTTTGCTTTCCGTGTTTGTTGTTTTCCTCTTTGTCCGATGTTTGGAGTAGAACAGGTGTAAATGATTTAAAACATTTGAAAGAGAAAATTAGGAAACACACTTTAGCTGCAGATCATATCAAGTCAATGGTGAGTTTTTCAGCCCTTGGCAGAGTGGATATTAGACTTCAACTCGATAGTGCCTACAAAAAATCTGTGCAAGTTTTTAACGAAACTGTAACTCAAAATCGGTACATTTTAAATAAAATATTAAACTGTATTAAATTCTGCGGAGCGTTTGAACTCGCTTTGAGAGGTCACGATGAGACTGAGACTTCAGAAAATCCAGGGATATTTCGTGGACTTGTAAATTTTGTGGCAGAGTTGGACTTAATTTTTAAAGACCATTTGGAAAATAGTAAATCATTTAAAGGAACTTCAAAAACTATCCAAAATGATTTACTGGATTCGATATTGTTTGTCTCACATGAATGTATCAGAAAAGAAGTGAAAAATGCCCCATTTTTGGGAATTCAAGTAGACGAATCCACAGATAGTTCCAATAAAACACAAATGGTTTTAATAATTCGTTATGTTCTGGAAGGAATAATTTTTGAAAGGTTTTGGAAATTCATAAAACCGGAGGGAAAAACGGCTGACGATTTGGCAAAAGTAATTTTTCTAGAATTGGAAAATTTGGGGGTTGGTCCAGAAAAATTAATTGCTCAGTGTTACGATGGTGCTTCAGTAATGAGTGGAAAATTTGGAGGGGTTCAAAACAAGATTAAAGAAAAATATCCAAATGCTCATTTTGTTCATTGCTATGCTCATCAGCTGAACTTAATATTACAAAAAGCCGCAAGTAAAGAAAAATGCATTAAGATATTTTTTGCTAATTTGCACGCATTTTCAAGTTTTTTTGGAAGGTCTCCTAAAAGAACGGAAGTCTTGGATGAAGTAGTACATAAACGTCTTCCCAAAGCCGCGACAACGCGATGGTACTTCAATACCAGGTGTGTAGAAACAGTTTTCGAACACAAAGAAAATATTAAACTATGCTTAGAAAAAATCATTGATTTAGAAGACGATAACAGTACTTTGCAACAAGCTACAGGATTATTAAACTATCTAAATAACAGCGACTTCTTATATTGGCTTGATATTTTTCATTTAATTTTACCACACGCCGAAATATTATTTAATGGACTGCAGAAAAGAAAATTAGTTGCCACCGATGTATATAGACTGATACTTAATTTTACACAGGCCATTCAAAAAATTCGAGAGAAACTTTCAAACGATGAAAAAATGCATGAAACGGAAAATCCCAATAAACGACAGAAAACAGGACAAGAACCGAAGAAAAGAATATCTTTAGAAATATGTGAAATATGTGATATTATTGTAGTAGAAATTGAAAATCGATTTCAATTCTGTGATCATCTTGTCCTAGAACAACTATTTCGTAAAGAAAATTATATTGAATTTAACCAACGAATTCCAGACGATACTTTAAAGTTAATTAAAAACGCATATGTTAATATAGATTCTTTTAAACTAAAAACCGAATTGAGCGTAATTTATGACAGAGACGACTTTCGTGAAAACGATGGCGCAGCAGCTCTTCTAATGCTTTTTTACAACCTGAATTTAACGGCTACTTTTTCAGAAACAGTTAAAATTTTGAATATTTTATGCACTCTACCAATGACGACAGTGGAAAGTGAGCGAAGTTTTTCCACTTTAAAAAGGGTTAAAAGTTTGTTGAGGAACACAATGGCACAAGACAGATTATGTGCTTTGGCAATGTTAAGTATGGAAAAATCATTTATCAAAAACATTCCTAATTTTAACGAGCTAGTTATAGATCATTTCGCAAAATCAAAAGACAGAAAAATTGACCTTATATTTAAAAAACTGTAGATAGGTATGAAATTCGGTATGAAAGTGAAAGTGAAAATACTAAAAAAATTTAAAACGATATAAATGTTGTTAGTCTTAGTGTTAGTGTTCCTTATGTTTAGTGTTTGTTTGAACCTCGCATAAAAAGCCTTAGGGTAAGTTTTTCGTTTTTTTTAAAATTATTAACGTATTAACAAGTTCCTTGCAATTTCTGCTTATTTTTCCAATTTAAAAAGCAGGAAAATTGCGTCGCAAATTTCATAGGCATATCCAGGAGGGGGGACGGCAAAAAAAAATTCGGTCTACGGCGCTTTTTTTTCAGAAAACGTTTTTTTGTAAATACAGTTGACCTCCCTATCAAATTAACCTCGAGCCGCCACTGGATTGTGGTTTAGCCATTTACAATGCTGCATGTGCGTATGCTATTATTTTAAACACTTACAAGGTGTTAGTGTTAACCGCTTAATTGAAACCACAATATGATCTTCAGATAGCTTTTAAATTATATTAATTTTAAAACTACTCAGATTTTTACTATTAATAGAAGTTCTATAAAATTAGCATATTACAAGAATATACGATGAGAGAAATCTACATATTATTTTTATTTTAATATAATGAAAAAGTTGGAAGGCATATATATGCTACAGTTCGGTGCTGCTTTAATTTTAGATTCAGCAGGTTTTTCCATGATATAATGACTTACAAGATATATGATATTGCGCATATGCCCCGTCCCCTCCTATGACATCACATGGTGAGTAACGTTATAGAAGGCCAACTACACACTTAACACAAAGTCATTCGCAATCAAAAAGTTTCTATACGTCAGTTTAATGTGGTTGAAGTTACATTCCATTCCATTTTTATATTACATATATATATATATATATATATGTATATATATATATATATATATATATATATATATATATATATATATATATATATATATATATATATATATATATATATATATATATATATATATATAAGTGAAGTATAATAATTAAGGGGAGCCCTGAATTAGCATTGGTGATACACACACAAACTTAAAAAGTAGAGAAGACGTTCGTAGACATTTACAGGGGGCGTTAACATTCATAAACTTGATTTGATCATCATGTCACATAATCATAGTATAGTATTCTGATCTTAAAAAATTAATTCCAGCTGTATGCACTCAAATATCAGTAAAATACCTAATTTGTTAAGGGGTTGTGATGAAACGTCAAACTCCACTGTACGACAGCATATTATTATTGCATTGGACTCACCACATGACGCCATGCGCGTGACGGTTCTAAAAATAGATAGTCTCATTATCATATCTCGCGTTATTTGTATCATGAGTTTTTCGTTTTCTACCTATAAGAAAAGGAGAAATGTTGTATTCTAATACTGGCGAGAAGGAAAGTATACAGATACTTCTACTCGCTCGCACAAACTGCGATTGCGTGTATTATGAATACAGCAATTGCTGTTTGTCATGGAGTTTTTAGTATAAGATGAATTTCATAGAAATAATTACTCTAATGATTTGTGTAAATCTCGGTTTTCACAATCGCTGTTGTTTTGTGTTTTAATAACAGCTGCTAACAGCGATCTTTTAATAGAAGCGATTAAATCACCGGTAGCTATATATCGCTCATCTCTAGTAACTATGCTACTAATTACATTCACGTAATATATTGTTATGATATTTATCGTAATTTAATTAGCCCTGCAAATTTACATTAATGGTATTCGTTTCAAATTTATTTATGCAGGTAACAAACAAGCCATCAACACAAGTCGTTTTTGGCGAGCAGCCAATGACTGATATAACTGCTATCAATGTGCCATTTGCAGCTGACCCGTCAACTAGTACTTGGTCTGGTAGCAATGTACCTGTAATGGATTATTCTCGGCCATCCACAAGTGCTGGTTTTTATGAAGAGAAAACTGTTGTAGAGGTACCGCAAAGATCGTTTAGTAGTTTAGGATTTGCTGAAATGAAAACACCTTCAATGCCACCCACTTTGAAGGAAATGGTGAGTTAAATTCAGTTTTTGCCGTTTATGAAATCAGTATAATTTTAAAAAACCTAATATGTTATTCCATCACATTTTATATGGTGTTTAAGTTTGTATAGTCCATGATTAAATAAGTTAGAAACAACTGTTTTGCAATTTATCTCAACCACTATTAACCAAAATGTGTTGTTGGAAATTTTGTTTATATATTCATTTTACTTGAGAAAATAAATGGTTTATCATTGAACATTTTTTATAGGTTGTTACACCGCGCAAACGTAAACTGAAGAAGCAGTTATTCGATGCACGAAAAAAAATTAAACGGCTCAGCAGTAGTGTTCATCATTATAAGAAGAGAACAGCAACCCTTGCGAATATAATCAAACAACTAAAAGGTAAAGTAACCGACGAAACATTAGAAACATTAATGCAAATAGGACCTAATGAAGAATTTTTACAAAGACAATTAGGTCGTAAACATAAGTATGAAAATCAACTTAAAGCTTTTTCTCTTACGCTGCATTATTACTCTCCCAAAGCTTACAGTTTTGTCAGAAACACATTTAACTCGGCTCTTCCTCATCCAAAAACTATATCTAGATGGTATCAAAGCGTTAATGGGGAAGCTGGTTTTACGTCAGAGGTGTTCAACTTATTAAAGTCAAAATCAGAAAGCACAGATGGAAAACTTATATGTTCTTTAGTCATAGATGAGATGGCAATTCGCCAACATATAGAATGGGATGGGGTAAAATATTATGGGTTTGTAGATTTTGGTACAAATCTTGAAACCGATTGTAACCCTGTAGCCAAGGAAGCTCTTGTTTTTATGCTTGTTAGCATTAATCAATCATGGAAGCTTCCTCTTGGATATTTTTTAATCGACTCTTTAAGGGGTACACAAAAACAAAATTTGGTATTACAGTGTTTAACGCTACTAAATGAGTCGGGCATATACGTGGTCTCAATAACTTTTGATGGGGCAACAAATAACCTAACGTTAGCAAAAGAACTTGGCTGCGATTTGAATTGGAGGAACATTAACTCTACGTTTGTTGATCCTAGTTCAGGTAGGAAAATTGCAGTCTTTTTTGATCCATGTCATATGATCAAACTGATAAGAAACACATTAGGCGATAAAAAATTAATAATTGATGAGAATGGGGAAAATATAAAGTGGGATTATTTAGTAAAATTAAATGAGTTACAGGATCAGGAGGGCGTTCATTTGGCAAATAAATTAAGAAAATCGCATATATTTTATACAAATCAAAAAATGAAGGTTAAATTAGCCACACAACTTTTTAGCCACTCAGTGGCACATTCTTTGGAATATTGCAATGAAGTTTTACATCTTGAGGAGTTCAAAGAATGTGAGGGAACTGTGAAATTTATCCGACTTATAAACAATTTATTTGACATTCTTAATTCTAGAAATTTAAACAATTCAGATTTTAAGAAAGCAATAAACGCAGAAAATTTTGAAAACATTAATGTATTTTTAAGAGAGCTATCACAATATTTAACGTCACTTAGGATAATTGATGGAACGCTTCTGTGTGAGAGTGGTAGAAAAATGGGTATAATTGGCTTTTTATTTTGCATACAAAGTTTGCAATTTGTTTATAAAACTTTAATTGCCGACAATAATTTTTTGCTGTATTTTCCCACTTACAAAATCAGTCAGGATCATATTGAGCTTTTTTTTGGGCAAATTAGATCCATGGGAGGCTATAACAATAACCCATCAGCAAAGCAATTTAAAAGTGCATATAAAAGGATGATGGTGCATCTTGAATTAAAAGATTCATTTAAAGGAAATTGTATCCCTTTGGAAGCAATTCCTATTCTGTCACCCATTGAGGTAATAAATAAAACTTGTGGGCGAGAACGAATATCTGAAGAACCAGATGAAGACATGAGTCAAATAGATAATTTTGACGACGACACAGTTCTTCAAATATTAGATATGAATATATCAGAGTTTAAGAAAGAAGTCGTGACATATATATCTGGCTATGTAGTAAGGAAAATAACAAAAGCTCTGAGATGCGAAGAATGCGCGGGTGAACTTGTTGGGGAGAGGTCTGCGTTATTAACATCGTTTATAGATCAGAAAGACAAAGGTCAACTCCTCACATACCCATCTGACGATGTAATATCTATTTGCACTATTGCAGAAAAAGTTCTTCAAACATACTTAAATGAATCTGCGGTGATTATAAATGTAAAGGAAATAAACATGCGAATATTAAAAACTATAATAAACCAAAACAGCATATTTAAAAAACTTGAAGTTCACTTTCGAGAACAAAATCTTTTGACTTGCCATTATGGCCATCTAATTAAACTAATATCATCTATGTATGTTTCTATTAGAATACATCATTATAACAAAAATCTATTTGATAAAAGTAGAAGTTTAAGGGCTGTTTATAACAAACTTCTCTTATTTAAGGGCCAATAATTCAGTGTACATTTCAAGTACTCGTATGTCCTTCAAATAATGTTATCGGGAAGTTATTATGTCTTATAATATGACCAATAAATTTTAGCTTCCTCTCGATTTCTTTGAGCAAGCCTCTTTATTCGTTCACCTCTCCTAGCAAACTTTGAAGCGTCTTTCTATCAACCTGCACTGTCTTTGACATTTTTCTTGTCTACATTTCAAAAGCTTATATTCTCTTCATATCCTGCTTAACTACAGCCCAAGTTTCCGCCCCATACATTACCATACTCCATACACGTACGACTTGCATTTGTTCCTCATGGACAGGTTAAAATGTTTATTAGTGAGAACAGTACTTTGGTTATTGAATGCTTATTTTGCCATCG
The DNA here is from genome assembly GCA_964006375.1 of Tillus elongatus. NCBI lineage: Eukaryota > Metazoa > Arthropoda > Insecta > Coleoptera > Cleridae > Tillus > Tillus elongatus. The sequence goes on along the minus strand of OZ023265.1, from coordinate 132,485,772 downwards.
CGATCCTCTTCAGACCTTTCCTACACTTACCATCATCTGTGATAATACTTCCAATCAATTATTTGAAATAATCTAATAAATCAAGCGTCATGTTATAAGATTTAAAAGCTACTTTTGTATTTGTATAGGTATTCAAAATTTGTGAAATGCACACGTAACGCAATCTACATCGATCAAACTTCTAGAAATTTTAACACCCGATACAAAGAACATATTTTTGCATTTAGAAATAACCATGCTGACAAATCTACATTTGCAAAACATATTATTGATACCCAACATAGACCCACAGTAAATAACGGCATAAAACCACAACATTTTTGTCATGACAAGTGTAAACTAGACTTGTTTTAAGCTTTAGAAGTAAACAAGCATATACACGACAATATTTAGGATTTCTGAGATATTCTTCTTCCTAATTAAATAAATCAGACAACATAAATCTAACTATTTTTTCCAAAAAGTTGTTATAAGACATGATGTGTGTCGATATTTTCATTGTATAGTCTGCTTTATTAATGTGTTTGTTTAGTTATTTTATTGTTTTAATTGTTATTATAGTTATTACTGTTATAGGTTTCTTCTATCTTTATGTTAAATATTGATATACGTCACGTAGACATTTTAAAGGCGTCATCCGTCATATTTGTTTTATTTTATTTTCACTTTTAAAGATTTTTTTGATTATAACATCATAAAATAGCAACAGATCTTTATTTGTAATTGTCATGATTTCGTATTAATTCAAATTTTTTCTGTCTGAGGATACTATCAAGCAGCAAAACCAGTAACAGAGACGTTGAAGAACATCTAGAATTCAGAAGGGCCACTTGCTCCAGTTAGCTTACGCGCTGGCTACGTCCTTCACCTACAAAAACGAAAACCAACAGTGAAGCCAGAGAAGTAGTCTCCAAGTCTGTATGAAGTATGGACCAGTTTCATGAAGTAAGGGCAACAGCAATCAATGAAATTAATCTCTATTTCTTTAAAAAAGACAAGGAATGTTAACATTAATTTGTAAACAGTACAATGTACTTTATTTTGTATTTTCTTCTGTTGTTGAAATAAAAACTATTATTATTTATCTAACCTTTTGAATATAAAACTTTATCCAATATATTCATCCAACAATTTATCCAACCAATAACCCAAAAAATATTTCACTGATTTGGAGAAAATTTTGGAATTACGCTTATTTTGCTAATGGCTTGGATGAGTTCGTTCATCAGATCTTAACACATAGTTTTTCCTAACAAAAAATTAAATATATTTTTTTAAACGCAATAGCTTTCAAATTGTTTAAGTGATTGGAACGAAAATTTACAACTTAAAAGAACATACAGAGATGTGGTTGTGTACCAATTTTCAAGTCTTTTGATCAAAGAAAAATGAAGTTATTCGAAATTAATAATAAAATAATCCTCGACATCACTTCAAATTCTGTAATGCAATATCTACAATGTTGGACAAAGGCAGAGCAATACAGCACCTGTACTGTTATGCTATTTAAATAAATTGTAGATAAAATCTAAACAATGGAAGTTACAACCATTGCCAGATGTCAAGATGTTGCTGACCAGGATTGCCCGATCTTCAGAAATTTCATGTAGTTAAACCTTTCATGTATAAACATATGAAATTTTTACAACTTCTGATAATAAAGAAAACATTTTATAAAATTTAATTTTATCAGTCAGTTAAAAAATACTGTATTTAATACCTGCAAATTTCGAATTACCCATTTCTCATGATTTTTAACTTAGGTATCCCTCCGATCATAATTTACTCTATCCGACAACTTTGTTAGACTGCGTCTGTGCTGAAGCTCAGCTGTCATTTGTCATTGTGTGGTAGTGTTATTTATTGACAATATCAAATTGGAAATTTAGGACAGTAGAAACAGACACCATAAACAAAGAAGAAATTGGAAATTTAGCCTCTAGTGTAGGTTTTTGACATGATACCATTACTAGAGAGATATGATAATGTGGCAGCATAATAATATTATGCTAATGCTGTGGTACAGTCAGTTTGGCGTTTCATCACATCTCGTAACACACCAGCTGTTGTGTGCATACAGTTAGATGTAATTTTGTATTATCAGAATACTACTGTAACATGATGAAATCAAGTTTATAACTGTTAACATACTGTAAATAATTTCTCCACTTTTCAAGTTTGTGTTGCTGCAATGTTAATTAAGGGTTCCCTTAATTATACGCTTATTGTGCTTATAAATGTAATATAAAAATAAATGAAAATGCAAGTGAACCTATTTAATTTAGCTCTGTATTCTACATTATCTGAAAAAGACATTATAGGCGACGAAGTAGAATGTAATTTCGGTAAATTTGCAGTTGACTGCATGAGGGTTTTAGATATTTTTTTCCAGCAACATGCTTAGAACCTTCCTCGGCCACAAGGCAAATTTTCTGGCAAACAACCCCCAAGAAAATTAAGGGACTTTGAAAACATGCGTTTTTCACATTTTACAGCAATACCTCCTTTAAACCCTGTCTACCCCATATTCGCCCAGGTCCAGCAACCTTCTTGGGGGTTGCTCACAAGAAATTTTTCTTGTGCTTTATGCTTTGAAGGTAGTTGTATGCATGCACAAGGGGAAGGAGAACCCCCCGAATTTTTGGGTGAGGAGCAGAAACCCTCTTCCTCCTGGGGGTTCTTCTCCTGCATGCATACAATCACCCTCAATGCATCAACCAAAGGATTTTTTTTCCAGCTTTCTAGTGTATTTTTCTAGAGTATATTTCCTGTTTATCAATTGCTTTGTTTGAGTTTTGTATCCAAATTACTCTATAAATATATGTCATAGATCATGTTTTTGCTTGTCCTTCTTTACCTTGTTTTACTGTTCCTAATTAAATAAATTAATTTTCATAACTTTTAATATAAGGCTAAATCTTACAGCTTATATAAATATATTATTTAATATTGTTATGAAAATTCACTATCATAACGCACTTGCTGCGTTCCGAACCTTTTTAGGTTACCTATTTATACAAAAGCTTAAGAAATTCATGAATAAGCATTACATTTCAATGATTGAATAATTTCAGTTTTATTTCTAACCAAACTAAAAATTCCTAAATACGTCCCTGACGTTTCTCCCACTCAAGTCACCGAACTCCGCCCAGTTTGGAAAAGTGTACAGGCTTCTTGTATTGCAAAACTGCACCTTTGTTACCTCTATCCCTTACAACCTCTTTGGGTATAGTGGATATTGGTGGCCGCTTTGTCCTATTTTACAACTCATGAAAGCGGCATAACCTACAAAATCTACTTAGTCTATTCATGAATTATATTACATGGATACATACCTTATACCATAATATATGGTGACTCCGCAAGTTAACACTGTCAGAATTATTGATTGCGTTGTACAGCTGAAATAATCCAACCTCAAAATTACATGAGACACATCGAAAAATACAATTCTGCATATAGCACTTGATAGGTAGATTTTCTGTTCTCTGTGTTTCTTTTGCAGTTGATGGTAATGACATTTGCAACAATTTAGCACTTGACCTCACAGATGGAGTTAGTAGGATAAGAAAAATGACTAGTGGCCACTTTACCTCAGGTGGTCGCTTTATCCACATTTACCCTAAATATATAAATGAATCACGTTACCCATAAAGTTTGAAATTTTCTGCCCACACCTCGTAAGTCTGTCTAAAAATTTATTCCGCTTTCAATGTTTTGTTTATCGGTGGTGCATATTTTGCCTTCATTAGCATTTTTCCTGGTTCGGTCTCTTACAATTTTCTAATATCAAAAACCCCCCGATAAGTATTTTCCTTCTCAGTGCTCTCCCATGTGTATTAATAAATATCCTACCAACAGCCTAGAATAGTTGAGCAAGTCTTTTCAATATATATATATATATATATATATATATATATATATATATATATATATATATATATATATATATATATATATATATATATATATATATATATATATATATATATATATATATATATATATATATATATATATATATATATATATATATATATATATATATATATATTAATATAACTGTCAAGTAGAAATGTCAAAATTTTTGTGCTGGAGAATTTTGTAGTTTTTGAAGAGATTTAGTTAAAATTAATGTTAATGTTTAAATAGAAGTGAATATTAATCATGGCTACTGCAGAAGCGTTGGTGGGAGTATAAATAGCAGAAGAAGCGAAATTAAAAAGTGACATTCATTAAAATCATTTGGACAGAAGAAATTTGGAAAGAGGATGTTTAACAAAATTGTATCATCGCAAGCACAAGCAGAGCTTATTTGTGAGATGCATTGTATAACTTTATAATAAATAAATAAATAAATAAATAAATAAATATATATATATATATATATATATATATATATATATATATATATATATATATATATATATATATATATATATATATAAATCTGTTTGGTATGATATAACACACAAAGATTTGCTTAACTAATCACTATTTTACTAGCGTAAAAAATTCATTGTTGCTGTAAATAAAAACAAAAGGTTATAGCAGATCCTGGCCCCGTAAAGGTAGAAGAAAACTTCTAAAGCATCAGATTTTGTACGTTGCCGTAGGATACTTAGGTAATGTAATGTTTACTCCTCCTTCAAATTGGCCACAAATAATAGAACAATTCAATCATCTTACCCATCAACTTTTAAATTTTGTTTCCACACCTCCTAACTCTGACTATGAATTCGTCCCTTTTTCAATTTTCCATTTCTTGGGCGCCGATATTATGTTTTCACTAACATTTCTAGTGGTTCACCATTTTACCATTTTGTGGTATCCAAAGTCCCCGCCTAAATATTTTCCCTTGTAGTTCACTCCCGTCTGTATTAACGAATATCCTACTCAGCCTAGACTAGTTAAGCCAGTCTTTTCAATTATATATATATATATATATATATATATATATATATATATATATATATATATATATATATATATATATAATCTTTTTGGTATGATATAACACACAAAGATTTGCTTAACTAATCACTATTTTACTGGCGTAAAAAATTCGTTGTTAGTAAATATAAACAAAAGGCTCTAGCAGATCCTAGCCCCGTAAGGGTAGAAACTACTTCTAAAGCGTCAGATTTTGTACTTTCCCGTAGGATACTTAGTTAATTTAATGTTTACTCCTCCTTCAAATTGGCCACAAATAATATAACTATGCAATCATCTTACCCATCAACTTTTAGGTTTTGTTTTCACACCTCCTAACTCTGACTATATATTCGTTCCTTTTTCAATTTTCCATCTCTCGGCGGCCCATATTTTGTCTTCATTATATTTTTAGTGGCTCGGCCTCTTACCATTTTGTGGTATCCAAAATCCCCACTTAAATATTTTCCCTCGTAGTCCAATCCCGTCTGTATTAACGAATATCCTACTCAGCCTAGACTAGTTAAGCCAGTCTTTTCAATTATTATTATTATATATCTACACTTTATTTGTTTGCTGCTTTTTTTTTGATTTTTTATTGGTTTACGTGGACTGCAATTTTGAACCGTCCCGGTTCATCATCGGCACGCTACTCTGCGTGCTGATGATGAACGTAAACCAATAAAGAATCACAAGAAGTACAGCAAACAAATAAAGGGTATATTTAAAAGTGCTAACAGTGTAGTGCACCATTCCAATATATATATATATATATATATATATATATATATATATATATATATATATATATATATATATATATATATATAGTTACATCCCTGTATATTCTCAACATCATACAAAATACGACGAATCCGGAAACCATGCATCATCAGTTTAGTGACCTGTGTAAGAGTGCTGATGCAGACGTTTGCATTTATGTTAATTCTGTAGAACATTATTTCATTCAATCGCTGTAACTCTAGTTGTTCACATGTTGTTTTGAATCACATATTTTATAATAAATTTTAAGACTGTAATAATTGTACCACTTAAATAAATAAATTACTTTTTTCGGACAATCGCTACGAAAAAAACTAATTGGCGCTGCATAGAACAGTATTGCACATCGAAACCTGATTTTGGCAAGCTTTAAATCTTCGTAAAATTAGTTTCGGTCTTTTTTCTAAAAGTTTATGTGCAACATCGAACATCCATACCGGTGCAAGTCAGTCCACACTGCCAGAGGGAAATCAGCGAGAAACCAATAGCAGAAGTACCAATGAGCTTCCTGTAAGTTTCCTCCAATATTTTTATCTGTGCATTCATATCGTATCTATTTTACATTTATACCTGATATAATTTTGTTCAATAATTCCTATTCGCGCTCTATTTTTCAATTCACCCTGTAATACTTAACAACCATTACTTGTTCATGTATGTTGTGTAATGATAAGAGATAGATCGCCTATTAGGAAAAGAGAACCTATATTAGAATTAGAGGAAGACAATTTTAATCAATTAAGTTTACATAATTTAGAAATGGCAAATAATCACATTGCCGAATTTTCACAAGCTGCTATCATGATCCCCGAATATTCCGGTGGGCAGAAGCATCTTGCTTATTTTATTAAACAATGCGAACTTTATATTACTAGTTATAGAAGGCCAGAAGCCGAAACACACGCAAATCGAATGTTACTTGAATTTATAAATGCTAAAATCACTGGTAACGCTCGTGACGTGTTAATTAGTTTAGAAAACCATACATGGGAAAATATAAAATTTGCTTTAAAAAATCAGTTTTCAGACCCCCGTTCAGAAAATCTTTTATTTAATGATTTAAATACTAGCTTTATGACTAAATCACAAACTATTCAGGAATATTTCAATTTAATTAAAGAAAAGCTAAAAATCTTAATTGAACATGTAGACATACAAGATTTAGTAAACGATGTAAAAACTTATAAGAAAGAATTTTATCAACAAAATGCAGTGGCAGCATTTAAAGCGGGTGTAATAGAACCTTACTTCTCACATCTTAGATTAGTTAGTGTTAATACTCTTGATTCACTTATGTTAGAATGTAATAGAATAGATAACGAGATTATACAGTCGAATTTCATTAATAGCCTGAGAAACAAAAATAATACGAAAACAAATCATAACACACCTGTACAACATAGACAGACGTATACCCAAAAACCAATATTTCCAGCATTTCCCCAAATTTACAACAAACCACAACAAATCACACAACAAAGGCAACCGTTTCCTTCTCAGCCGATTTCTAACATAAGACCCGTTCAAAATTTTAATAAAAATATACAACACGCTCCAACTCAATTGAGTAGAGGAACGACACCCATGTCAATAAGCAACCAAACTCCCTTAAGAAATACACGACAAATGCCCCAAAGAAACCACTTTATACCCCAATCTAGGCCCACGTTTCAACACCAAGAACTCTTTAACCAAGAGGACCTACCACTAGATCATTATGACGAATACCCTTATGACGACCAACCCTCTGACGAAAATATACAGCCACTAGAATTTCCTGAACCAACTGAAACTTTTACAAATTACAACACCAATACAAATCGGGATTTTCACGAAACAGCCTCGGAAAACTAATCTATCTAGATATAAATAATATTGTTAATACCCCTAAATTACCGTTTTTTGTCATACCAAGTCTAAATTTAAAAGTATTGATTGATTCCGGAGCGTCAGATAGTATCATAAACCCAGGACCGGCTTACGAGTTATTTAAAAAATTTATTTATAAGGAACCATTTTCAATGAAATCAGTTAACCAGATAACCCATGGTGAAGACAACGTAAGGTATCCTATTTTACAAGAATTTAATATTAATTACCAATTTCCAATGCGTGTCATGCAATGGCACCATCGATTTGACGCGCTTATTGGGTCAGCTCATCTTACAAAATTAAAGGGAAATATCGATTATAATAAACAAATTTTAACTCTAGGAAACCAAAAAATACCATTTTACCTTGAAATTAATCCACTGAATTTTACACCTTTCAAACAAATTTGTGAAAATTATGTATCAGTCCCTGTAAATATAGAAAAAGGCACAGTAGTTTTACCACGTATTGAAGAAACAAATGTTTTAATTTACGAGTCAATAGCTGAAGCAAAAGATGGATATTGTAGAGTGCCCATAATAAAGAAAAATCCAAATTCAAAATTTGTAGAAATACATTTTCAGGAACAAATAGATGTCGATCCATTACAGAATTACTCTGACGAACTACCTAAAATTTCAAAACATTTTGATGTAACAAAAGTTTTAAGAACAGATCATTTAAATACAGAAGAATATGAAAAACTTATTAATTTATGTCGAAAGTATAATGATATTTTTTATCATGAAGACTCAGATCTCTCTTTCACCAATGCAATTAAACATAAAATAAGAACTAAAGACGATGAAGTTGTTCACACCAAATCATACCGGTACCCTTTTCATTTACGTGAAGAAGTCCAAAACCAAATTCAAAAACTCTTAGACAACAAAATAATTAGACCCTCAATATCACCCTACTCAAGTCCGATATGGATTGTCCCGAAGCGTCAAGACGCTTCTGGGAAAAAGAAATGGCGCTTAGTGATCGATTATCGTAAACTTAATGAGAAAACGATCGATGACAAGTACCCATTACCTCGCATCGAAGAAATTTTAGATAATTTAGGACGCTGCTCCTATTTCACGACTCTCGATCTAGCACAAGGATTCCATCAAATTGAAATGGATCCTGACAGCATCGAAAAAACAGCATTCTCCGTAAATAATGGCCATTACGAGTGGATCCGAATCCCGTTCGGGTTGAAGGGGGCTCCTAGTACCTTTTCACGCCTAATGGATAATGTATTAAGACCATATTTATACAAGTTTTGTTTCGTATATATGGATGATATTGTTATCTTCTCGAAATCCCTTCAAGAACACCTTTGTCACATAAAAAATATATTTGATAAGTTAAAAGAGTGTAATCTAAAAATTCAGTTAGATAAGTCAGAATTTTTGCGTAAAGAGGTCGAATTTTTTGGCCATCTGGTCAATGTCCGTGGGATCGAACCGAACCCATCAAAAATAACTGCCATTCAGAATTATCCAATACCAAAGACAAGTAAAGAAATAAGAGCATTTTTAGGATTAACAGGGTATTATAGACGCTTTATTCAAAATTACGCTAAAGTAGTATTCCCCATCAATAAATATTTAAAAAAGGATACCAAAATAAATATTCACGACCCGGAATATGTTGACGCATTCCAAAAAATAAAAGAATTAATTAGAAATTCTCCTGTCCTGACCTACCCCGATTTTTCTAAACAATTTCATTTAACCACTGACGCAAGCAATATAGCTATAGGTGGAGTATTGTCACAAAATAATAAACCAATTGCGTTTTACTCAAGAACACTAAATTCAGCCGAGAGAAATTATTCGACCATTGAAAAAGAGTTATTATCCATAGTAGAAAATACAAAACATTTTAGACCATATCTCTTTGGACATAAATTTGTTATAGAAACTGACCACAAACCGCTTGTTTGGCTATTTTCAATTAAGGAACCAAACTCACGGCTAGTTAAATGGCGACTAAGATTAGAGGAATTTAATTACGAGATAAAATACAAGAAAGGCAAAGATAACGTAGTGGCTGATGCCTTATCGCGAATCGAAATTAACGCGATTGAAGACGACTTTGACCTGGAATCAATAATTAATAACGTAGACCCTGACGAAGACAGAGAAAGAGAAATAATTAACGAACTAGAAAACGACGCAAACAATGCCTCTACTAGCACGACTAATAACCTACCTGAAAGCAATGACTCACAGACACAACACTCGTCTGCAGAAAATCCAATTTTCAAAATACCTATATCAGAAAATCCAGTCAATTATTTTTCCAGACGAATAATTTTAGATTACGGACCAAAATATGACACACGCAAATTAAAAATATTTAAGTTTGAAACAATACATGTAAAGGTTCAACTCAATTACGAATTGAGACAAATAAATGACTTCTTGAAACAATTTATTGATCCAAAATTCACGTACGGAATTTTCTGTAAACATGATAGACTATTCAAATATTTCACTGCTGTTTCTTCAACATTATTTAATAGTTCTGTTAAAATAATAAAATCTAACGAATTTTTACAAGACGTTGAAAAACAAGAAACTCAACAACAAATTATAGACGAATATCACACACGAAGCCACAATGGCATTAACGAGACTTATCAACATTTAAAACAAAAATATTTTTGGCCTAATATGAAAAATTATATAAACGCTTTTATTAATAAATGCTCAATTTGCCTTCAGACAAAATACGAAAGAAATCCGTACAAACCACCATTTTCAGGTCCTCTTCTAGCTAAACGCCCTTTCGAAGTGATACACATTGACACCTTCAGTTTCGATAATTGTAAATTCCTAACTATCATAGATTTATTCTCCAAATATGCGCAGGCATATTATATAACTGATGGATCCGCAATTACCGTGTTAAATAAACTTAGACACTATTTTTCCCATCATAATCATCCCCTAAAAATTGTAGCTGACGCTGGCAAAGAATTTTCGAATACTACCCTTAAAGAATACTGTAATTTATTTAATATTAATCTTCACATAACAACCCCCCAAAATCCTAACTCAAATTCACCAGTAGAGCGACTGCACTCAACTCTTGTAGAAAAATTGCGAATTCTTAAATTACAAAACCCACAAGAGAGGCCTGCAACCCTAATGATAACAGCAACCCTTATTTACAACCAGTCTATTCATTCGACAACTGGGTATTCACCTTTTACATTACTATACGGCCCCTACGACGACTTACCAACAGTCACACCTGAAACTACCCTTTACGAAGAATACAATAACAATAGGCTCAAAGAAATAATGCCTTTCTTCGACAGTGTATATCAGAAACAAAAAGTAAGTGGAGACAAAAGAATTTCTAAAGCAAATGCGGACAGACAAACGACACCAGATTTACAAGAAACGACGCAACTAGCTATTAGAGTACCGAAAGTAAGAAAAACAAATCCTCTTTATAAATTACGATCACATCCTAAACAAAAAGAAAACATTGTTACATTTTCTAAACCAAAAGCAAAAGCTCACGTTTCTAACATAAAAAGAATAAGAAAGACTTTTTCGCTACAGGACAAAACTACTACTACTACAAATAACGACGACCCTCAACCTGGTCCATCCACTTCAAATAACACCGATAAAAACTAACGGATATTTTAAAGAGTATTTAGGCATAGCAAAAATACTCAAACATTATCATAAATTTTATTTTTATTTTAATATTACCGATATAGAAATTAATTATAACATATTATAAAAAAATTCTAAATTTTTAAACAATGGACAAATGTCTGCAACTAACGAACGATATTTACTAATTTTAGATGACCATTTGTCACGATTAAGTAATGAACTACAAAAAATATCAATGCACAGAACTAAACGCGGATTAATAAACGGAGCAGGCTCTTTAATTAAAATGATAACAGGAAATCTCGACCAAGAAGACTTGAAAGAAATCAATAAAAATTTAGATAACCTTTTCCAAAATCAAGAAGATATAATTACCCAAATTGATAATTTAAATTCATTTGCTAATATAATCACACAAAGGTACGAAAAGGACCAAAAAATTATTAATCAAAATCTAGATCATATTTATCAGACTTTTCCACTTTAGATAGCGAAAGAGAATTGTCGAGTAAAATTCATTTCCAAATTCACGTAGCTGTTAAATTACTCCATAATATAGAGATAATTCAAAGCACTATTTCCTTAAGTTTTAACGAAATTACTAATATAGAGCTCTTTACCACTAGTGATCTGTTAAATATTATTGATCACTTAAAGTTAAGTCATGACAGAAATGAATTGATCGACTTTGACAAAAATCATGTTTTTAAGGTTGTAGAATTTACCAAATTTCATATATTATCGGTTAAGGATACGATTGTATGCCTTTTAAAAGTTCCTATCCTATATCCCAATCCTGGTTCTTATTTTCGTGTTTATCCTGTACCGCAAAATTATATTCTCCTGGTACCACCCAGCTCATACTATTTAGAAACACCCACTTCAAACTTATGGACCCAAGAGAAGTGCCCCTCTATAGAAGACGTGGTTATATGCAATAATCGCCCACGAGAAGAACATTGTCAGCTTGACACCTTACAAAATTGCACTTCTGCCAAAGTAATGAACCCCTACGAAATATCAACTCAGCTGCAGAATGGTCAGAACTTAATATCCACTAGCTCAGCAACCACTATTGTCGAAAATTGCGAAACATCGTTAGAACGAAAAATCTTCCAGGGAAACGGTCTAGTAACATCCCTCAATTCCTGCAAAGTCAAGATCAATGAGGAAATGTATGAAGACGTTGCTACCAATTTGACGCTACAACCCATAGAAGTCGAAGAATTGCAACCGACACCTCAACATCATATCCATTTTAAGCCAATTCATCTAAAAGAAAACAAAAGGATAAAAGAAGCATTGTCTCAAATACAACAGCATCCATTTCATCTCCGACCGTCCATGCAGTATTCCCACTTAGGCATTACCATTGGTATATCCATCGCTGTTACCATTGTACTTATGTTTCTTTTAAGAAGAAAAATTCAGAGCATCCTATACAAGTCCAACAAGCAAACGCAAACAGAAGAAGTGTCCGAACACGAGGACGTGTTAAAGATTTAAGGGTGGAGGAGTTACATCCCTGTATATTCTCAACATCATACAAAATACGACGAATCCGGAAACCATGCATCATCAGTTTAGTGACCTGTGTAAGAGTGCTGATGCAGACGTTTGCATTTATGTTAATTCTGTAGAACATTATTTCATTCAATCGCTGTAACTCTAGTTGTTCACATGTTGTTTTGAATCACATATTTTATAATAAATTTTAAGACTGTAATAATTGTACCACTTAAATAAATAAATTACTTTTTTCGGACAATCGCTACGAAAAAACCTATATATATATATATATATATATATATATATATATATATATATATATATATATATATATATATATATATATCAATCTTTTTGGTATGGTATAACACACAAAGATTTGCTTAAGTAATCATTATTTTACTGGCGTAAAAAATTCATTGTTGTAGTAAATAAAAACAAAACTCTCTAGCAGATCCTGGCCCCGTAAGGGTAGAAGGGAACTTCTAAAGCATCAGATTGTGTACTTACCCGTAGGATACTTAGTTAATGTAATGCTTACTCCTCCCTCAAATTGGCCACAAATAATATAACTATTCAATCATCTTACCCATCAACTTTTAAGTTTTGTTTCAACACCTCCTAACTCTGACAAAAAATTCGTTCGTTTTTCAATTTTCCATTTCTCGGGCGCTCATATTTATTTTTCACTAACATTTCTAGTGGTTCGGCCTCTTACCATTGTTTGGTATCCAAAGTCCCCGCTTAAATAATTTCCCTTGATATCCGCTCCCGTCTGTATTAACGAATATCCTACTCCGCCTAGACTAGTTAAGCCAGTCTTTTCAATTATTATTATATCTATATATATATATATATATATATATATATATATATATATATATATATATATATATATATATATATATATATATATATATATATATATATATATATAAATCTTTTTGGTATGATATAAAACAGAAAAGTTTGCTTAACTAGGTACTATTTTACTGGCGTTAAAAATTCATTGTTGTAGTAAATAAAAACAAAAGGCTCTAGCAGGTCCTGGCCCCGTGAGGGTAGAAGGGAACTTCTAAAGCATCAGATTTTGTACTTTCCCGTAGGATACTTAGTTAATGTAGTGTTTACTCCTCCTTCAAATTGGCCACAAATAATAGAACTATTCAATCATCTTACCCATCAACTTTTAAGTTTTGTTTCCATACCTCCTAACTCTGACTAAAAATTCGTTCCTTTTTTAATTTTACATTTCTCGGGATTCCCATATTTAGTCTTCATTAACATTTCTAGTGGTTCGGCCTCTTACCATTTTGTGGTATCCAAAGTCCCCGCTTAAATATTTTCCCTTCTAGTCCACTCCCGTCTGTATTAACGAATATCCTACTCAGCCTAGACTAGTTAAGCCAGTCTTTTCAATTATATATATATATATATATATATATATATATATATATATATATATATATATATATATATATATACACTTTATTTGTTTGCTGTACTTTTTGTGATTTTTTATTGGTTTACGTGGACTGCAGTTTCGAACCGTCCCGGTTCATCATCAGCACGCTACTCTGCGTGCTGATGTGATGATGAACGTAAACCAATAAAGAATCACAAAAAGTACAGCAAACAAATAAAGTGTATATTTAAAAGTGATTACAGTGTAGTGCACCATTCCAAAAGATATATATATATATATATATATATATATATATATATATATATATATATATATATATATATATATATATATATATATATATATATATATAAATCTTTTTGGTATGATATAAAACAAAATTTGCTTAACTAATCACTATCTTACTGGCGTTAACAGTTCATTGTTGCAGTAAATAAAGACAAAAGACTCTAGCAGATCCTGGCCCCGTAAGGATAGAAGCATCAGATTTTGTATTTTGCCGTGGGATACTTGGTAATGTAAAGTTTACTTGTCCTTCAAATTGGCCACAAATAATAGAACTATTCGATCATCTTACCGAGCAACTTTTACATTTTGTTTCCACACCATTCCAATATATATATATATATATATATATATATATATATATATATATATATATATATATATATATATATATATATATATATATATATACCTAACTCTTGTCTAACAATTCCCTCCTTTTTCAATTTTCCATTTCTCGGGGTCCATATTCTGTCTTCATTATGATTTCTAGAGCCTCGGTGGTTCAGAAGTAAGAACGTGTGCCTCTGAACCGACGGGTACTGGGTTCTATCCCAAAGTTCTCCTTTCACTTTTTCAGTAGAAACTGTAACATTAACATCAACCGAGGTTCTGGCATTGTATTTGAGCAAGTTGAATGTCTGCACGTTCCGACCTTCCGAGGTGGCGTAAAGCCGTCGGTCCGGTGTCTATGCGATGTTGGGCATGGTAAAGATCCCTACCCTCCATACAGAAAGGCAGCGGTTCAGCAAAATTTCCAGAATAGTGAGGTGAAACTGCTCCCTGGCGTCGGTGATTGGCCATTGTCGTGGAAATAGGCCGACGTTAAAGAAACAAAACATACACCATATTTCTAGTGGTTCGGCCTCTTACCATTATGTGGTATCCAAAGTCCTCTCTCCCGTCTGTATTAACGAGTATCCTATTCAGCTTAGACTAGTTAAGCCAGTCTTTTAAATTATTTTTTTAAATATATGAAAAAAAAATCATATTTAAGTTTTTTTGGCATGATATAAAACACAAAGGATTTTCTTAACTAATCACTATTCTACTGGCGTTAAATCATCATTTTTATGTTAACTGAAAACAAAAAGTTTTAGCAGATCCTGGCCCCGTAAGGGTAGAAAGGAACTTCTAAAGCATCACATTTTGTATTTTACCGTAGGATACTCAATGTTTAATTTCTCCTTCAAATATCAAAAGCGTTCTATCATCGTACATAACTCTATTTGAAAATTCGTTCTTTTTCAATTTTGTATTTCTCAGTGGTCCATATTTTGTTCTCACAAAACACTTTTTGCGGTTCGCCTCTTACCATTTTTTGATATGCAAAGCCCCCGCTTGAGTTTTTCCCTTGCACCTCTCCCGTCTGTATTAACGAATACTCTACTCACAGCCTAGACTAGTTAGGCCAGTCTTTTAAACTATTATTTGATATATTTAAAAAAAATATTTAAATTTGGAACATGCCTTCCTTTTATAAATGGCTTGGATAAGTTCGATAGTCAGGAAAATCGGACGAGGTCTTCCGGGAAAATTTTGAGTTTTCATTTGAAAAAAATTTATATCTCCGGAATTAACAAAGTAAGGAAAACGAAATTTGGTACACGGGTTTATACCATTATAGGTAAGTTACCTACCAAAATAGCTATGTATGTTAAAGGACAAAAAAGTTACAGGCATTTAAAGAAAAATAAATTTGGGTTTTCCTCAAAACGTCAAAGTCGCGATTTAAAACGTCAAAATTGTTAATATTTAGGCAATGAACCTGAAACTAATATGATCTAGGGTAAGAAAATGTCTCAAGAAGAATGTTTTACAAAGCCTGAAGTCTTAGTTTCAATCGTCATTGTCCTTAATTTTACTAAAATATTCCTAGAAAATTCATTTCAAATAGACCCTTTCTCTGATGCTTTAGCAGTAGTGTTGGCTATAGAGTTTATCGTTTAATGGTATATCATTTTTGTCGAATTTTTGCAAAAAATCATTAAAGCGCAATATATCCGTTATTATGCAAGTTACAAAAAAAAGTTGTATACATTAATTGTAGGGTGTCTTAAGCTACATCTTAAAAAATATTTCCATAATTACAGGCTGGCCCATAAGTCGTTGGTCATTCAAATTTTCTTTTTTTTTAGTGAATTTTTTTAATCGAACACGCCCTGTTATTGCATTTTTGCATTTTCCATCGAAATATAATACATCTTTGTAAGAAAAGAAATTCGGGACGCAGCAAGTGCGTTATGGTAGCGAATTTTCATTAAATGCTTCAAATTTTGAATCAATTTGCTATTAACCTATAAGGTTGACCAGAAAACCAGTTTTTTCGAGAACAATTAAAGTTTACTTTCGGAAATTTTTGTACATTTTCAAACAATAAAGTTATTTTGATGAAACATGCCACATTGTTTCTAATATATAGATTATACTGGTAACCAAATTTGGTGCCAGCTTTCTTAAAAAAACATATTTGATATTAAAAACATTTTTATGAAAATTCACTACCATAACGCACTCGCTGCGTCCAGAGTTTTTTAACTAGTGGAGTGTTCTTATGTGTTGTTATGTCTTCGCTAATAGAGGGGTCACGATGAAAAGCTTTTGACAAAATTTCTTTAGATGACCGCGAATTTGAGTCCCTAGAACACAAAACCAAGGTCCGTTAAAATTTATATGTATATATATATATATATATATATATATATATATATATATATATATATATATATATATATATATATATATATATATATATATATATATATATATATAAACATATACAAATTGAAGCTGACACTAGATATGGATTCTATAGGCCCTAGCTCGTGCTCATTTTAAGAAATGTTTTCAAAATTCAACAGTCGAGATCTCCCCTTTAGTGATTTTTTTCTACGAAAATTCATTAAAGGAATTAAAGCTATAGAAACTCATGCTCTTAACTTTGAAATACTATATTTGCAAATAAATAAGTAATAATAACAATTAACAATATTTGGTGTCCTTGGTAACCCAACTGAACTTTAGGCTTTAACTATGGTATCTATATAACTTTGTACTTCAGCAAATATGTCGTCTGTTGATCTTTCGGCGTTGATCTGGAAAGAAAAATAGGTTCAATTTATAAAAGTACAAGCTAACGCCTTCACATAGTTATAAACTAAATAACAACAAATAGGATAATATTCTTATTTATATAATTTCTTATGGATAAAACTTAGGATTTAGAGCATCATAATTTATTTTATCAAAATAATTTTTATATGTAAATTTATCACGAGATAATCTGTAGATACAGAATAAAGTTGCCCTTGACTAAAGACCGCTTTGTGATATAGGGACACCTGAGAGATTGAATAGAGAAAGTTATTGTGAAATGAGGGCTGAACATGAGAGTGGCAGCAGTGGCGTCTCCTGACCAAAATGTTCGGGTGTGCGGTAACAAGTTGCTGTTAGTGGTGGTTTTAAAAATTATTAACACTTAATGTACATATTATATATATATATATATATATATATATATATATATATATATATATATATATATATATATATATTGTACCTATATGGGAATAATACGTAGATAAATAAATAAATTTCCCACTGCAACACTTACAAATTAAAAAGTCACTTAAAACTTTAAAACACGAAAAGAACATGGAATTATTATCAAGCTCTTTTCTTCACACAAATTTGTGTTAGCGTTAGCACTGTCCGGAACGGGGTGAAAACTCAAAACATTAAAAGTATTTCAATGTTAATATGGTACTAAATAATAAAATGTGTAAAAAGCCTCGATGCAGCAAGTGCGTTATGGTAGTGAATTTTCATAGAAATGATCTGGCACAAAATATTTTATTATAACTTTTTTTCTTGCAACATAGAAATCTAAATTTTGGTGTATAGTTTAATTTTTATATCGTAAACCTACCTACCAAATTTGGTTATCTTATCTTTTTTATTTTTTGAGATACAATTTTTTTTCGAATGAAAACTCAAAATTTTCCCGGAAAACCTCGTCCGATTTTCCTGACTAACGAACCTATCCAAGCCATTTACAGAAGGAACGGACATGGCAAATTTTATCAAAATCGGCCGATCATATTTTGAGTTATCAGTGTGATACCTATGTGTATATATATATATATATATATATATATATATATATATATATATATATATATATATATATATATATATATATATATATATATATATATATATATATATATATATTTTATAGTTTACTGTTATATAAATAGTACAAAGCATCTTACAAATAAGTCTAAACTTGTGGCTGAAAATGATGCAATTTTGACTAAATTTTAATCTAAATGTCAATTATTGTAAAGTTCTGTCATCTGATTTCTAATCTCCAAAATTACCTCACCTCATTATGTACCATTACAATTTCTAGAAATATGGATGGTACTTGAAATCAGTTTCTTCATTTTAATCAAAAATTTCTATATTTTAAAACTTGACTCAAATTAAATTCTACATCTTTTTCAACAGGAACATTATATATATATATATATATATATATATATATATATATATATATATATATATATATATATATATATATATATATATATATATATATATATATATATATATATATATAAACATATAAAAATTAAAACTGACCCCGGATATGGGTCCTAGGGGTCCTAGTTCGCGCTCATTTGCAAACAATTTTTCAAAATTCAAAAGTCGAGATCTCCCCATTAGTAAATTTTTTCTACGACAATTTACTAACATGTATTATAGTCTTTGATTCTAGAATACTGTGGTCTCTGCAAGCGCAGTCGTAAGGTTTGTAAATAATGCTATCACAACGTTTGTTAAACCGGCGTTCCATTCATTTGTCTTGAGCGGTATTTTTACCGCTCACTGCAGTGTTAAAATAAACGGTATTTTCCTCACTATTTTAAATACATGGGTGGGGGACTGTATTGTATACCAATACAGCTCTATCGACTGAAGTTGTTCGGAAATAACAACGCACACCTAACCCGAATTCATTCCCAGTTGCTATTGACCTACTCATATTCTCTGAATGAAGACGTGGTACCTACTTCATTCCAAGTCACTATTAATTGACTATTTATGAAATCAAATAAGTACATTAAATCGATTGTCATAAAATATGTAGTGTATTAAGACTAAGAGAAAAAGAAATAAAACATATTTAACTGTGCACATTTTAATTGTATTTTAGGGTGTGCGGCGCACACTTAGCTCACTAGGAGAAATCGCCACTGAGTGGCAGTACAAATTTTAGCAGGGCAATGGAAGTTTGAATATTTCCCAAAATTATAAATGTGACAATAGCAAGATTTGGCAGTTTCATTATGGCAAGTTAGAAATAAAAATTGCGTTTTATTGCAAAAACAAGCATTCAGCTTATTTGGGAAAGACACTGTTAAATTATATACTAATAAATATACCATTTCTGCCATTACTGTACTATAACTATAACATGAAGCAGGTATTTGGGTAATTAAAATATAGACCTGAGAGAGATAAGTACATTTGGAGAACCCAAATCACCACGACATATTTTAAAAGACCTGACGATCGTTTCAGTAACCAAGTTAGCGTCATCAGAGGATGAAACATTTTAAATACTTAAAAAACTAACATCAACTTATATACCGGATCTCAGGTAAAGAGATCGAACCGAGATGAGACACTAGTCGTAGGCAAATTTCAAAGTGTATTGTATTTTTATCGCCGGACAAGGTCATTGCGCCATCCCTACTGCTTTATCTAAAAAGTGTCCATTGTAATAGTTTTGAGAAAGTTCAACGACAGCTAAATTAACAACGATTCCTTTGGCGGCAATAACTGTATACTTATGTTATCGGTAAAACGTGCCGAAAACGTGGGAATTTTATTTAGCAAAGCAATCGATCAAGTGACTCGTAATTGGCGCTGATGAAGTGTTCATACATTTTTTGTTGTAACTATATTTTGCAATATATATATGCTTTCGAACCCATTTAGCTGTCCTGGTTTTCTAACATTTTTTATTAATTTCAGATTATCTTTATCAACGTGATGATTATTATCCCAAATATGTCGGGCGACGGCAGACTTATCTACAGTACCGTAACGTAATTGGCATATGTGTTCTTTGAATCTAATTCCAATCGATCTTTTTGTTTGTCCGACGTATTTAAGATTACAATCTTTACAACTTATTTCATAAATACCCGACATTTTGTCCACGCTATCCTTGTCTTTTGGGTTACCTAGCAAGTTTTTTAAGGTATTTGTTGCTGAAAATGTTAGCTGTAAGTTGAATTTTTTAAAAATGCTGTCTAGACACCTCGTGATTCTGGGTTCAAATGGTAAGCAAAGTTTTTTTCCGATTTTTCTCTTCTGAACGTCGTTGATTCCGTCAACATTTTCTTTGTTTTCTGTTTTTTGATTAATTTTTCCACTAGGCAAGCAGTGTATTTGTTATATTCGTCCACGTTCTCAATATAATTTAATTCTTTGGTATATCTACTTTTGTTTAAAGGAAAATTAATTAAGCGATTTACTAAAAAATTCAGACTGGTCATTTTTTGTGCGTACGTGTGATGTGTCGCTCGGGATGTAGCTTAAGGTAGTGGTTTCTTTTCTATAGACATCGAATTCTAAAGTGTCTTTATTCTTGATAACTAGTACATCTAGAAAGGGTAGTTTACTATTAATTTCTAATTCGTCGGTAACTTTTATAGAATCAAATTTATTGTTTAATTTGGCAATAAAATCTTCTATTCTGCAAATGTTTGTGTTAAACACCGCGAAAATATCATCCACGTAACGACACCACACTCTAGGAAAATAACCACTTTCACTTTTAAGATCTGTTTCAAATCTGCTCATAAAAGGTCTGCAATAAATGGCGATAGCGGGTTGCCCATTGCCGTGCCTTGTGTTTGTTGAAAAAATTCATTGTTGAATTCAAAAATATTTTATTTGATGCAAAGGTTTGTTAGAGTTAAATACTCTTTGCAGACATTTTCATTTATGTTATTCATTTTTAGCAACTGCTCTAAATATGTTAAAGTTTGCTCCGTGGGAACGCTAGGAAACAATGAGGTTACATCGAACGAAATTAAAACCTCGCCTTCAGTCAATTTAACCTCTTGGATCTTATTAATAAATTCAAGAGAATTTGTTACTGAAAAACTTTTCTGTTTTACAGGCAAGCCTTCCCACGTTTTCGGCACGTTTTACCGATAACATAAGTATACAGCTATTGCCGCCAAAGGAATCGTTGTTAATTTAACTGTCGTTGAACTTTCTCAAATTTATTACAGATGGACACTTTTTAGATAAAGCAGTAGGGATGGCGTAATGACCTTGTCCGGCGATAAAAATACAATACACTTTGGAATTTGCCTACGACTAGTGTCTCATCTCGGTTCGATCTCTTTATCTAAGATCCGGTATATAAGTTGATGTTAGTTTTTAAAGTATTTAGAATGTTTCATCCTCTGATGACGCTAACTTGGTTAGTGAAACGATCGTCAGGTCTTTTAAAATGTGTTGTGGTGATTTGGGTTCTTCAAGTGTACTTATCAGTGCTCATCACAGGTTCCAATCTTCGCTTAGTGACCTGAGAGAGACTGGAGATTGTCGATTGTCTTGACTTGATGATGTACCAGATGAAATCTCTTGTGCCGTTATCCTGAGCCGGTGGAATAAACTTTTGTTGAAAGGTTATTTTTCTGAGTCATCTCGTCTATATAATTGACCAGGAATTAATGAGTCTCTTGACTTTGGTTGTGTTGTTAGGGTGCGTTGGTTTATTTTCTTGTCTCTTTTTGTCATTTTAATGTCTTTGTAGATTTTTGTGTCTGACGTACCAGGGTATGTCAATGTCTTGCCTAATGTATCTGTTTTGTATTTGTTTGTACTTTTAGTCTGTTAGAGTTGACCGTGTGTGTCCAAACAGTGCTCCGTACGTCGTTGGTTCAATGATTGTTTTGTAGATGAAAAAAGTTTATTCTTTGTACGCTTAATTTACTGTACCGGTTACTTGCTGGATAGTGTTGAGATTGTATAGCTCTGGCTTTGTTGTATCTAATGTTAATCTGTTTGTTATATCGGAGCTTCTTGCCGAACGTGAGCTCCAGATAAATTGTTAATGTTATTGCTGTTTATTGTAAGGGCTGTCTGTGATGGTGAGACTTTGAGTCGCTTTGTAAATGTAACGTGTTTAATCTATAACTTGTATTTTGCATCTGTTCATCTATGGCGTCAGTTCGTTTAGTCCATTTTTTACTTCTTTGTTGAGTAGGTTGGTGTCTAGTGCATGTCATCAACGTTGTATCGTCATCGTATGTCTCTAAGAATGGGTATGTGGTTTGTGGATTGTCTGCTGTGCATATGTTGTAAAGTACCGGGGATAGTACTGAGCTCTGAGCTGTGGAAATCTGCGCGTGTAGGGGTTCAGGATATTGTTGCCGACATTAATTTGAAAAGTTCTGTTCCTTATGTAGGCTTGTATGAGAATTACTAGTCTCGTCGGGGTATTAGCTGTTGTCATTTTGTATAGAAGCCCGTCCGCTGCGCCTAACCCAGTCAAAGGGTTTTGCAATGTCTAGGAAGACCGCGCCGAAACACAAACTAGCAGATATATATTTTGTTGCGCGACATTGTTGTAGGCTGGTGAAATGTTGTAGTCTGAAACCTAACTGATGATTGGATATTGTCTGGTTCTCGTTTAAGCCAGGTTCACATTCGCGAATTCTTTAACGTGCCCAACATCGCATGGACACGGGACCAAGGGCTTTAGGCCCAAAATCTCATATTCTCGTTCTTTCGCGCCCATTCGAAGAAAACATTTAAAAGTTCGCAAGCCGTGATATCTTTATTAGGGAATCTTATCTATAAAAATTCTGTAAAATAATAAACAAAGTATACTCACTTACGATATGCTGTAAGTAACTTTTTCAGTTGCTTAATGTATTTTACACGTATTTAGCATACTTAAAATTTAACAAAAAATCAATATATCCCTTACAAAACAAACAAAATAATCATAAGACATGGGCAAACCAAACTTATAAGTTTAAAATATACAATGAATCTTACCTTTTTGATTCTACCTGCATATTGCTCAACAATTTGGTTGTTGTGAGTATTAAAAGTATGTAAGCGTTTCTTGATAGTCTCTTCATTGTCGTCCACTCTTCCAGATGTTTTCGCTCTGGAAAGTAATCTCTCTACCAGAGTTTTCTCGGATGCGTCAAAGAATAAAATTAAAGCAGGGGATGCAATTAATTTCTCAAAAAGAATGCCTTGTTCCTTCTCTCTTGGGTATCCATCGATTAGGAAACCCTTGGAACTTTCTAAATTCTTTAACATAGCTTCTTTGATTAATTCAAGAACTACTTCCAGTGATACCAGCTCTCCCCTTTCCATCACGGCGTTGAGTTCTTTTCCTCTTTCTGAACCACTTTTAACCTGAAAATGAGATGTCATGCATTTCGGTTTTATTAGGATGGTAAAATTACTGATATGGTATTAAAATTAAGTAAAAGAATCGCTTCGCGCTATGTGTTTTCGGTGTTATTATACAGTTTTAAAGTTGGACTTTGTAGAAATAAACTGCGAATAGATTAGAAGTGGATGCCTTGGAAATGTTAGTGTTCAGCTGTGTTTAATTTTTTTTTGCATGCATCATGTAACAAATACCAGAGTGTTACCATAACACATTTTTAAAGACCTTTTTTTATTGTAGGGCGTAGTAGGCGCATCTGCTGACCAAGCTACTAGCTCCCCTGAACCGCCCTATCACACACTGGTACTATCTTTGCGACATATCTTCAAGAGTGTAGAGCTGTCTTTTCTTCTTCTCCTTCCACTTTTCACTACTTCGCCGTCCGCTTTAAGCGATTAGGGGTTCGGGCAATCTAGTTGGTTGTTTTCTTCTCTTTGCCAGTTCTTGTGTCTCTCTTTAACAGTCACAGTTTGTTGGGAAAATTCCATGACCTTTTTGCATGAGGCCCTGTCTTTCAACCAGGTACCAGGTCGTCAATATTATGTATCCCTACAGAATTCAGGGTGGTACTTCTAATCAAACTTTGTGCCAACAAAAATGCAGTGTTTTACCGCGTCCTCTTCCCCGCAGTAGATACATCTGCTCTCGTTCTAGACTAATTTTCCCATGCGTCTGGCGTAGGATCTGAAGTATCCGTGGCCTGTAAGTATTTGTGTGAGCCAGAAAATTATTTCTTTGTGGTCGCATTTCATCCAGTCTGTCAGATTTGGAATCAATATTTTTGTCCATTGTCCCTTCGTGGTGTTTTGGGACCATCTTTGCTGCCATTTCTCCATAGTTTGGCTTCTGGCAGCCATCTTAGCTTCTTGTAGTCTCACTCTCCTCGGTTCATGTAGGAAACATATTTTTTCCACTAACAGGTCTATGGGTACGACGTCCGTCAACACCTGAATTGCCTGCGTAGAGATGGTACGGAACTAGCACGCTACCATTAGTAACACTCTGCGCTGCATGCTGTCCATCATCATTTTATTATTTTTGTATTTGTATTGTTCGATGCCATACCGGCGCTCCGTACAGTAGAATTGAGTGTACTACTCCGCTGAGCAGTAGCCGTTTTGCTGATATTGGACCTTTCACGTTGGACAATATCCCACTTACTGCTGCTGTTCTTCTTTCAGCCTTTACTTTTGACATTCGTGCATGCTGGCCAAAATTGAGTGACTCGCTGATTGTTATTCCTAGATACGCTAGGGTCTTCGCTGGTTTTATGATGGCGTCCTTTAAGCGGAACGAAAGATCGCCCCTGATTTTTGGACCCTTTATGATGACCGCCTCTGTCTGTGCAGGGGCTGGAATTCTTTGGCAGTCATCCATCTCTCCACTGTTCTTAACGTTTTATTCACTCGAAGCCTAAGTGTGTCTTGTTCTCATGCCTCTACTAGGACTGCTAGGCCATCAGCAAAACCAACCAGAGTAACTCCTTAAATCATCTTTAACTTCAGGATTCCATCATAGATTATATTCCAGAGGATAGGTCCCAGGATGGATCCTTGCTGGACTCCTGTCGTAACAGCCATCGTCTCTCCCCCCGCAATGCTGATCTGTTTGTATGAGACGTAACTGTTTAGGATGTTTATCAGGTACTTAGCGATGTTTCTTCTTTTAAAGACCTGACAATCGTTTTACTAACAAGGCTAGCGTCATCAAAAGATGTATACGATTATACATCTTCTGATGGCACTAACCTTGGTAGTAAAACGTTAGTTAAAAATGTTTGTGGTGAATTAATTTTTCCAAAAGTTTACCAATCTGTGCTCCCTCTTCACTAAATAGTGTTAAAAAGAAAATAAAACAAAAACGTTCGGGACGCAGCAAGCGCGTTATGGTAGCGAATATTTATTAAATGTTTAAAATTTAAGTAACTTAATTTTCTATGAACTTGAAAAGTTTAATTTCGGTACCTAGGAAGGTTTTTACCAGAGCAACATATCTACCAAATTTCATCACAATAGATTTGTTATTTTTGAGATATAATTTTTTTTCGGTAAAATGATTTAAAAAAACTGATCCGATCGGGCTGGCTACGAACACATCCAAGGTATTAATAAAATGTGGTGGTCCATCGAAAACGAGGTGGCAGTCATAACTGCCTCACCAGCGTTCATCACAAGATAAAATGTTGTGAAAAGTTTGCGTAGGTAATAAAAAATGATTTAGATTAAGGCGGTCCAAAAAAAAAAACCAGCAAAATATCTCTTGTAACGCATTCTTGATAACAACTTTTTGTGCCTACATGTGAATTGATGACATATTTTGCTGAGGATTTTTTGGAGCACCTTAATCTGAATTACTTTTTGTTATCTATCCAAACCTTTGACATTTTTATCCTGTAATGGACGCTGGTTCACGGCTCGTGATGGTTTTTCAGCACATGGCATGACGAGGCCCCACTTTTCTGAAGATGAGGCTGTTAATGCGCCTATCTTCAATGGAAGACAATATCGCGCAATGATTACCAATTTTTCAAATTAAAAACCTTGAACATTTGAAATAAATGGTTTCAATAAAATGGGGCCACACTTTATACAGCTCGAAAAACCATAACTTTATTGCAGCACAGATTTTCAAATGACACAATATCCCGCCTGGGTAATGTAAACCAACCACCACCATCATGCGATCTGATCCCACTAGACCTCTTTCTGTGGGGTTATTTTAAAATAAAGATTTATTCAAACAAACCGTACAATAGCAAAGAACTAAACAATAGCATATTAGTGGTTATCGCTGCGATTTATTCGCAATTATGCCATATGTTATGAATAATTTGGAAAAAAAACGCTCGCAGTGGCGCGAAGAAACCGTGGTGGCCATTTGGCCGGTGTTATAGTTTATGTTTGATGTCATACAACGTATTTTAATTTGCAATTATTTGTTACATACCTATATCGTAAAAATGACATTTTATTACCATTTTATTACCACTCTTTTATCGAGACACCTTTACACACTTCAAAGTAATCATATTCTGACATATAAATATGTATGTAGTGGCATTCATGCCAAATGATGACATTTCTAAGGCAGATAGACATTAATGTATACGAGCTTAAGTTGAGTGATCACATGTTTTCAATTGAAAATGGATATAAACTACGCGCCAATTGAAGTGAAACACCTTAAATTATTGATGCTGTTTGATTGTTTATAGCCCAAAATAGATTAGACCGTATCTACTCTTATTTCCTCAGGTTGGCAGATATTTCTTGGGGCTTCTGGTTGGTAGACGACAACAAAAATTGCAATCACGTGATATAAGATAAAGCGTGGAATATAGGTAGATGTTTTTTTTCGGCAACATTTCAAACGATGGCTATTAGTCTACGAGGAGAGTTATATATATATATATATATATATATATATATATATATATATATATATATATATATATATATATATATATATATATATATATATATATATATATGGTATGCAATTTAGAAGTTTACCGTGATGCCTTGGGACATTTTTGAGATTTTAATCATATCGCAAACCATAACGTTTTTATAATCAATTTTGTTTTTTAGGTCAAATTAGGCGTAAGTAAAAATGCAAACGAATCCCACCCATCGATGAGCCAAATTATGTTCGCTTTTGGTATTCAGTACTAAAAAATATCTCTATACCTCGGGACTTTTTTGAGATTTTGTTGATATCGCGTGTCACTACGTTGCTGTCATCGATTTTATTTTGGAGATCAAGTTTGACTCTTAACCACATTGCTATTTTTTTCGCAAAACGCGGACTTCAATAGTCAAGGAGTTAAGTTGGGTGAATTTTCGGTATGTAATTCAGAACACCTTAATACCTTGGACGTTTCGGAGATTTTATTAATATCGCAGCCCACTACGTTTACCATATGATCATTTTTTTTCAATTCCGCTGTTTATTTGAAGCTAAGGGTATTCTATTTATCTTCGAAATAATGCATCATTTGAACATTCACCTCTTCCTCGTTTCAGGCACCTTTTTTTATTTCAACAACACACCACGAGGGCTCACAGTCTAAATACTATCGTACCGTGGGTGTCGACAAGCAGGCAAGAGGCAACTTGTTAATTCTGGACTTGAAGGTTTGGAGGTTCGGAGGAGAAGGAAAAACATGTGCCGGCAAGGAATTCCACAATTTGGAAGTCCTCGGGACAAAAGAGCGGGCATAACATGTTCTATGTCTGGTGACCTGGACAGTAAAAGGGTGCATTCGCTCTGTTCCCCTGGTAGATCTGTTGGGGACAGCAGGTGGAGGAACTATAGAAGAAAGCTCCTCTGAGCAGTGCCCGTGCAGATATCTGTAAAAGAGAGAGAGGTCACCAACGGCACGTCGGTGGGCATGGGTTGGCCTTTGGTTGAGGGTCAGGTCACCCATGAGAAGTATAGCTCTCTTCTGAATGGAGTCCAGGATAGCGAGCGTAGAAGCAGCAGCAGCACCCCAGATGTGCCAGAAGTATTCGAGGTTTGGCCTTATTTGTGAAGTATATAAGATATAGAGATTAGCTGGTGAAAAGTATTTGTAAGCCCGGAAGAGGCAACCTAATTTCTTAGCAGTCCCTTCTGCAATTGATGTGAGATGTTGGTTCCAATTGAGATTTTGATCCACATAAATGCCAACAAGTGAAAATGACTCGTTACTTTGAATAACTTGGTTGTTCATTGTGATGGGTCTAGGGCTGGTGTATCTCTTATGAGATAGAAGGCAAGACTGAGATTTGATGGAGTTGAATTGTATAAGATTTCTACTTTTTTTTTATATTATTGGCTGCGGCATCTCAGGCCATTAGCACATTCATTTCCCATCATTCAATATTTTTACAAATTTTCCAGACAAAGTCCACTTGGCTCGCGCAGGAATCGAACCCGGGACCTCTCGCTTAGCAGGCTGGCACCTAGCAACCTGCGCCACGAGGGCGTCAACTTCCCCAGTCCAATATTTTATGGAGATCCACAGAGACAGAACCCTCAATGAGTCTGCGATCCTCATCTAATTGGGCTAAAGAGACAGGCTTAGAATATTGTATATTTGAGTAACTGTAAATTGGGTTGGATGTGCTAGAGAGGAGGTCATTGATGTGGAGAAGAAACAAAGTAGGGGCTAAAGCTGAACCTTGAGGGACTCCTGCATTAATTGGATACAATTTAGAGGAATGACCATCCACGAAAACAGAAATGCACCGGTTGGAGAGGAAATTTGCTGTCCAGGTACAGAGTTTTGGTGGTAGGCCATAGGCCTTTTTTTATTTCAACAACACACCACGAGGGCTCACAGTCTAAATACTATCGTACCGTGGGTGTCGACAGGCAGGAAAGAGGCAACTTGTTAATTCTGAACTTGAAGGTTTGGAGGTTCGGAGGAGAAGGAAAAACATGTGCCGGCAAGGAATTCCACAATTTGGAAGTCCTCGGGACAAAAGAGCGGGCATAACATGTTCTATGTCTGGTGACCTGGACAGTAAAAGGGTGCATTAGCTCTGTTCCCCTGGTAGATCTGTTGGGGACAGCAGGTGGAGGAACTATAGAAGAAAGCTCCTCTGAGCAGTGCCCGTGCAGATATCTGTAAAAGAGAGAGAGGTCACCAACGGCACGTCGGTGGGCATGGGTTGGCCTTTGGTTGAGGGTCAGGTCACCCATGAGAAGTATAGCTCTCTTCTGAATGGAGTCCAGGATAGCGAGTGTAGAAGCAGCAGCAGCACCCCAGATGTGCCAGTAGTATTCGAGGTTTGGCCTTATTTGTGAAGTATATAAGATATAGAGATTAGCTGGTGAAAAGTATTTGTAAGCCCGGAAGAGGCAACCTAATTTCTTAGCAGTCCCTTCTGCAATTGATGTGAGATATTGGTTCCAATTGAGATTTTGATCCACATAAATCCCAACAAGTGAAAATGACTCATTACTTTGAATAACTTGGTTGTTCATTGTGATGGGTCTAGGGCTGGTGTATCTCTTATGAGATAGAAGGCAAGACTGAGATTTGATGGAGTTGAATTGTATAAGATTTCTACTTTTTTTTTTTATATTATTGGCTGCGGCATCTCAGGCCATTAGCACATTCATTTCCCATCATTCAATATTTTTACAAATTTTCCAGACAAAGTCCACTTGGCTCGCGCAGGAATCGAACCCGGGACCTCTCGCTTAGCAGGCTGGCACCTAGCAACCTGCGCCACGAGGGCGTCAACTTCCCCAGTCCAATATTTTATGGAGATGCACAGAGACAGAACCCTCAATGAGTCTGCGATCCTCATCTAATTGGGCTAAAGAGACAGGCTTAGAATATTGTATGTTTGAGTGGAGGGTGCTGTCGTCCGCGTAACTGTGAACTGGGTTGGATGTGCTAGAGAGGAGGTCATTGATGTGGAGAAGAAACAAAGTAGGGGCTAAAGCTGAACCTTGAGGGACTCCTGCATTAATTGGATACAATTTAGAGGAATGACCATCCACGAAAACAGAAATGCACCGGTTGGAGAGGAAATTTGCTGTCCAGGTACAGAGTTATGGTGGTAGGCCATAGGCTGGAAGTTTATTACGCAGCGCTGCGTGCCAGACCTGGTCGAATGCTTTAGATATGTCTAGAGCGCCAATATGGGATTTACCGTGTAGTTCCATAGACGTGTTCCAAGAATGGGTGACAAAGGAAAGGAGGTCGGCACTTGATCTGCGCTGACGGAATCCATACTACCTGTCTTGGATTAGACTGTGCATTTCAAGAAATTTTAGTAATTCGGTGTTTATATACGTTTACATCACTTTAGAGACGACTGAAAGGAGAGAAATAGGCTTGTAGTTGCTAGGAAGCGCTTTGGATCCTTTCTTGGGGACGGGTTGTACTCGAGCAGTTTTCCAGTTACTAGGGAATATGCCTCTATTGTAAGATGTCTGAAACAGACGAGTCAGGACAGGAGCAAGTTCTGGTGCACATTTTTTGAGAACAATTCCTGATATTTCGTCAAGGCCAGAGGCTTTCCTGGTATTAGGAGAAGAGAGCATCTTTCGTGCCTTTTTAGTTTAGAAAATGATATCCGTCATTTTATGCGTGACATTGGGGATTGTGGGTGATTGAACATTTGGAGGTAGGTTGAGAGTAGAATTTCCGGCGAACAATGAGCTGCCGCTGGAGATTGAGAGGAATTTGTTTTTGATGTGGTTATTAAACGAGTTTTTTGCCACAGAAAGAATGCGGTCATAGCGGTTTCTTGCGTCGTTAAATGCTTGACGGTTTTCTTGATTGGGATTGTGTAGAAGCGTTTTGTGAGCTTTGACCTTTTCAAGTCTGGTCCGGTCACAGGATTTGGAGAACCAGGGCTTTTGAGTTGCTGCAGAGGTTTTCTGTGTACGTGGAATAAATGATTACATGCCAGCTTGGATAATTTCGGTGATGTTTTGTAAAATATCAGAGGGGTCAGGATGAGAGAAGCAGACAGACGCCCATGGAAATAAGGAAAAGTAATCCCGCATTTCGTCCCAATTCGCGGAGTTGTAGTGCCAAACGATACGTGGGTGTAATGACTCTGTGACCTCGGGTTGCATTGCGCAGGAAGCAGTGACCATGCCGTGGTCTGAGCGACCAAGGGGGGCGGTGACTGATATCTTATAGCATTCAGGTTTAGTAGTAAGAAGGAGATCCAAGGGATTTGAGCTGTGTGTTGGGATGCGAGGAAAGTAAGTAGGTTGCTGAACCATATTGGCTAAAGAATTGCTAACTGCAAAGACCTCCGCTGCTCTCCCTTGTGGATCGGTTTTTGAAGACCCTAGCCATTCCTTATTATGAACATTGAAGTCACCAAGAATAGTGACCTCGGAGGAAGCATATTCAAAAATTAGATGGTCGGTTTGTTCAGAAAGGTAGTCGAAGAGCTGGACAAAGTTGTTTAGTGGCAGCCCTGAGAGAGAGAGAGAGAGAGAGAGAGATAGAGAGAGAGAGAGTTTCAACCAAAGTATGTCTTTTCTTCCAGCTTCTAAATTGGGGAGTCTGGTGCAGGGCAGATTGCTACGGACGTATGCGCACACACCCCCATGCAATCTAAAGGAAGTAGGGAGCTCATACCCCGGCAAATTAAGGTGATTAGTGGCTCTGCTGGTACTGATTTGTGTTTTGGTGAGGAAGAGGAGTTGGGGCCTATTAGCCTGGAGGAAATGGTTGACGGAGTTCAGGGTAGAATTTAGGCCACATATATTCGAGAAGGATATGTTAAATCTTGATGCCGGCGCCCCCTGTACACCCCTTTCCTGGAGATCCGAATGGAGGGGTATTTTATCTCCGGAATCTTTTGTACAAGGAGGAGCCATCATCGTTTGCTTGTAAGCGAAACCGACTCATACACCAGAACTGAAAACGTCCGTTGGGACTTCACCGGCCCCTTGATGTAAGGGGTATTACCTCCTCGGGCGTGAAAAAATCCGTTACTATCACGTAAAGGAAAAGTCCACTACCACCTGCCCCCGATTAGTCGCCTTTTACGACAGGCAGGATTTAGCATGGACCTATTCCTTTAGTTAATCCCCGGACACACAGGGGACCTATTCCGATCAACCCAATTCTTAACGACGTTTTCCAATAAAGCCTGCTAAATATCACAAATTTCGTGTTTGATGTTTGTTCTCGACTTGTCAATCGTGTGCGGTTTGTAAGTGCAAACCAATGACCTTTCATAATCACAAAGAAGAAAGTCCAGTGGAGTTAAAGCGCAAGAATAAGATGGCCAATTCACAGGTTTTTTTTGCGAGATAATAGAACCACCGAGCTTCTCTTCCAATATTGTTTCTACTCACTAAGGAAGTCGTTTATCCAAAAATGCTCCTCAACACTGAAGATATTTTCTGCCCACAAATTGGCAAGATTTTCCAGCTGCTCAATGTCCAATCTGAAAACAGACGACGCAAGCTATGGCTTCAATTCTTGCGTAAGACCTCTTGTCAAAAAGTCCCAGCGATTGAGAACAACGTTCTACCGGCACATTCGAGTTTTCGACAATACTGGCTCTCACAGCAGCGATATGTTTGTCGCTACGCCACGCCATACGCTTATAACGTTGTAGCTACGTGCCGTTTTTTCTGGAACGGATGATTTTTAGTCGAGCAATGTGCAGTTAGTTTCGAAACGATGGATGATGACAGGAATGGTTTGATCACTAGACCATAAACATTGAGCAATGCTCTGTAGGCGGTTCGAATAGATTCCGAATTTTTGTAATAAATTTTTAGGTTTTCCAAACATTATTCTGGCGTATATTTAGTCGTGATTAAATTGCACACCTTACCGAGTTCAACGCAGATTGGCAGAAGTCGATGACATTTACAATAATGACGGCCATCACTATTGGCATATCTCAACTCCACATTGGTAGACCATTTTAATGTTTACCTTGCATGGTTAATAAAATTAATTTGGTAAGTAAACAAAAACAAAATAGAAACATGAAAATATAATTTGAAATATTTACCTCGTCCCTGAGAAGGTCTCCTGAAGACAGATGAGTAAATCCATATTTTGCAACAATAAGATCACATTGGGTGCCCTTTCCAGATCCAGGTCCTCCTAGGATCCAAATTATAGGGACTTTTATTTCTGGGGCTGGAGCCTAGGGAAAATTTAAAAAAAAATACATTATTTAGATGACCAAAGGGAACAGTGGAATTCGATAACAATAATATTACAAACAATAAATAAACAGAAACTGAAGTAAGTTCGAAAAAAGAGTGAAATTTACCATAACCTGATTAGTATCAGGGTTTGGCAAATAAATTGTAGTAACTACGAAAAGTGTTACATTTTAGTGCAAAAATAATCAATTGTATTGGTATTAAACTTAACAGCATATTAAACTCTAGTGATTGAGAATACTGATATAGCTGAAAGTAATTTCATAAATAAAAACAAATAGCCTTTACTTGTTTTTATTTATGAAATTTGAAAGTTGGGTTAGCTGTAAAAACACTACAAATAGCTAAATTTACATTCAAGTTTGAACAGTGTTCTAATCAAAAAACATATTTAGAACCATCCTAAATAGTAAAATTAAATAAAATTGGAAATATTGTTAACGAAATTGCACCCACATTATTTTGTGATTTATAAATGAGTTGACTATAGGCGCCTACATAAAATTATCATTGTTAGCTGTTTACCTTCTCGGTTATCTTTGTAAGACTAACCATTTTTAGTTATTTTTATTTACACAATTAAACAGTCCTTAAACTTGTATGCCAATATAATTGGTCACTAAATATTCCTCAAACCACTGTAATCTGCTTGTTTTAAATGCAACAAGAATTTAGTTAGCCTAGAAACCCTCTAGTAAGTATGTGTGTGTTTGTTTCTGTAACGTCGGTCTATTTCCACGACTATGGCCAATCACCGACGCCAGAAAGCAGTGTCACCTTATTATCCTGGAAATTTTGCCAAACCCCTGTGTTTCTGTAAGGAGGGTCATCGCATGGACGCAAAGGGCGGAACGTGCAGACATTCAACTTATTCAAATACAATGCCACAACCTCGGTTGATGTAAATTTTCCAGTGTGTACCGAAAAAGTGAAAGGGGAGCCCTGGGAATCGAACCCAGTACCTTTCGATTAAGAGGCATCGGTTCTTACCAGTAAACTACCGAGGCTCTCTCCAGTAAGTAAAACTGAATTTAGCTGCTATAGTAACAACTATAATGTTTTGTAAATAAGCTGTCAAAATTTGCTTTCTAAAACATAAATAGTAACAAAACTGTGGATGTCTGTGAAAAATCTAGAACTTGATAATACAGAGTTCTAGTCAGTTATTGAGTGTTTATTTTTGAAAGGGTTATCGAACAAGGGAATTTTTGCTGATATGGTAAAAACCAGAGGTGATTAATGTCATTCGGATGCTACCATTAAAAATTGGGTTGCGGAATTTTAAAGACGACGACAAAGTGTCAAAGATGAGTACACTGATTCTATCTATTAAATTATCTTAGAAGATCGACCAATGGGATTGAAACATATGGCAGAAACATTGCACATTTTCTATGACCGCACATTGTTAATCACGACTTAGCTATGAGAAAGCTTTCGAAGTAATTAATTTAGAAATGCTTGAACGCTGTTCAGAAACGCGCTTGTTTAACAATGTCCAAGGATATGTGCCACCGTTTTGAAGATTCCTTAAACTTTTTCGGTCGCCTTGTCACTATGAACGAAACATGGCTCCATTACTATAATCCAGAGACTAAAGAGCAATCAAAATATAACTCGAACTAGAAAGAATCCAGTGTTTAAAAGTCGACTGGCAAAGGTTATTGCTCTAGTTTTCTGGTACGAAGAAGGGAAAATTCTCCTACATTTTCTGAAAGAAGACAGAACCGTCCCGGGAGCATAGTACAGTGAGTTGATAATTAAATTACGCAAGAAAATTGTCGAAAAGAGAACGCCTCTGCTCGCAAGTAGCTTATTGCATTGCAAACAACAAATAAAGTTGTTTTGAATTGATCGTCCACCTGCTCTATTCTCTGGATTTAGCATCATCAAATTATTAGTTATTCCCAAAGCTCAAAAACATTGTGCTGTTGAAAAGTGACAAACACAAATATACATATTTTGTAGTTAACGCTTAATTAACGTTTTAGCGAATATAAAAAAATTCGCTAATGAGGAGATCTGTGTTTATATATATATATATATATATATATATATATATATATATATATATATATATATATATATATATATATATAGGGTGGCGCATTGATTGAAAACGAAACAGACCGATTTGCGCCCAGAGAAATTTTCTTTAAAGAAACGCTGAAACACGTTATATTTAATATTGATAAAAGTCAACTTTGTCACATCAACCCCTTAAGGGTGGTGATAACAACCCTTATATTTTAAATAAGGAACATGGATCTAGTGTTATATCATTTAAAAGCTGTTTCTTTTCTGAATTCAGCACACAAATATTTTTTTTGAAGTTTTATCAACTCGTTTAAAAATTATTCACAGTTGAAGATGCAATAACGCATTTCACTCATTTCGATAAGAAATGTGCTGATAGTCAATGTTTTGTTGGTTTGTAAAAAAAAAATTGACTATCAGCACATTTCTTATCGGAATGAGAGAAATGCGGTTTATTATTTCAGTTTATCGGTCGGTTTGATACTTGATACTACTACTGAAAATTAATTTCACAATGGTGTATATGTAGAAGAAAGAGTTAAAATAATTACTCTTTTTTTCAAAAACGATGACTGTGCCAACCGTACCACAAATTTGTCTAATGAACGACATCGGAACATACATGTTAACATAAACTACATTTTGAAGTTAGTTGCAAAGTTTCGATAAAGTGGTTCAGTAGCCAACAAAAAACGGGATCCTGAACGTGAATTTCCGGTTAGAAATGAGACTACTGAGATTGAAGTTTTAGGACAAATTGCTGCAGACTCAACTTTGAGTACGAAAAAATTGGCCACTGTTTCAAACATCAAAAGAAGAACAAATCATAAATTTCACCCGTATAAAATTCATCTTGTACAACAACTGAATGAAGATGATTTTGATCGGCGGCTGGAGTTTTGTGAAGTTATGACTGCACGAATAGCTGATAACGGGAACTTTCTGTTCAATATCTGTTTTTTTAGACGAGTGTGCGTTTTTATTAAACTCTACAGTCAATCGTCATAATTGTCGTTATTGGGCAGATAACAATCCAAAAAATTTCACGAAGTCCACACTCAAACTCCACAGAACTTGAATGTCTGGACTGGCATTTTTGGAGACCGTTTTGAGTGGCGAAACGTATTTGAAGTTACTAGAAGGTATCGTTTACCCTCTACTAATTGACATTGTTGAAAATGATGATCGCTATCAAGAAAATGAATTAGTGTTTCAACAAGATGGAGCTCCTTCGCATTTTTCACAACGTGTTAGGGAGTTTTTGAACAGAGAGTTTCCAGGACAATGGATTGGGCGTAGAGGTGCTATTGAGTGGCCCCGTAGATCACCGGATTTAACTCCTTTAGACTTCTTTCTATGGGGCCATTTAAAGAGTAGAATTTACGCAACAGAACCAGAGTCTCTGGAAGAATTACGGCGACGCATTGTTGAATAATGCCGTCTAATAAGTCCACAAATGCTCCAGAATGTTAGAGCCTGTTTTGAACAAAATTTGTACTTTTGTATGGAAGCTGGTGGTCAACAATTTGACCATTTACTTAACCGAATAAACATATTTGAACGTTTGGTTTTTTTAAAGTTTTTTTTAACGAAAAATTGACTCATTAGTGCATTTCTTATCACAATGAATGAAATACGTTCTTGCATCTGCAACTGTGAATAATTTTTAAACGAGTTGATAAAACTTCCAAAAAATTTAGTGTGCTGAATTCAGAAAGGAAAGAGCTTTCAAATGATGTAACACTCGACACATGTTCCTTATTTAAAATATAAGGGTTGTTATCACCACCCTTAAGGGGTTGATGTGACAAAGTTGAATTTTATGTCAAAACATGTCCCCCTCAATATTAAAATTGACGTTTCAGCGGTTCTTAAAAAAAAGTTTCTTTGGACGCAAATCGGTCTGTTTCGTTTTCAATGCGCCACTCTGTATATATATATATATATATATATATATATATATATATATATATATATATATATATATATATATATATATATATATATATATATATATATATATATATATATATATATATATATATATATATATATATATATATATATATCCGACCGATAACTCAAAAAATAATGGACCAATCTTGATCAAATTTGGTGAGTACCTTCCTTTTGCAAGTGGCTTGGATAAGCTCATTAGCCAGGAAAATCGGACCAGGTTTTTCTGATAAATTTTGTGTTTTCTTTCTAAAAAAATTCATATCTCCGGAAATAACAAAGCAAGGGCAACCAAATTTATTACGCGTGTTTGTATTATAAAGAGTGAACTCTGTACCAATTTACCACTTAGGTCTCTAGCTTTAAAGACAAACAAGTTATGGGCAGTTAAAGAAACAAATTTTGGAGTTTTCCTTAAAACGTCAAACTTGCAATTTTAAACGTCAAAATTGGCAATGTTTAGACAAAGAACGTGAAATAAATACGGATTTTGAAAAGAAAATGTTGCAAGAAGAGTGTTTTGCAAACCCTTAAGTTTCAGATTAAACCGTCATTGCCCTCCATTTTACTAAAATATTTACAGAAAATTCATTTCAAGTAGACCCTTTCTCTGATGCTTTGGCTGTCGGTTTAGTTAAGTTGATGCTTCCGCTGTAGGTTTGGTGAAGTTTATGGTTTAACGGTCTATAATTTTTTTTAAGCTAATTTTCGTAGAACAAATTGGTGAATGCATTTTTGCATTTTTTATCGAAATATGATGAGTTTGTAAGAAAAAAATCTGGACGCAGTAAGTGCGTTTTGGTAGCGAATTTTTGGTAAATTTGCAGTTTAGCTCCCGAACGTTTTTCAAAAAACTGTTTTCAGAAACCTCACCACCCCTCACCACCCCACACCACCCATGGATCCACAAATCCCAAGATAAATTTCTTCTTTTATGTGGTTTGTGCGCTTTTCAAAAAACTGTTTTCACAAACCTGCCTAGACACCCCCCTGGATCCACAAACCCCAAGACAAATTTCTTGATCACACCCCCCAAGGAAGTTACGGGACCAGGAGTGAGTAGGGGTGTATAATTTTTTTTCAGCTAAATTTCGTAGAACAAATTCGTTAATGTATTTTTGCATTTTTTATCGAAATATGATGCGTTTGTAGGAAAAAAAATCTGGACTCAGTAACTGCGTTTTGGTAGCGAATTTTCGGTAAATTTGCAATTTAGCTCCTAAACGCTTTTCAAAAAACTGTTTTCAGAAACCTGCCTAGGCCCCCCTGGATCCACAAACCCCAAGAAAAATTTCTTGTTCACACCCCTCAAGGAAGTTACAGGACCAGGAGTGAGTAGGGCTGCTGGGCGGGGTAGGTAGTAAAAAGGAAATATGAGCAGAAAATTCGAAAATAAAGCGGGCTTGAAAGCTGTCTTTTTCACATCTTGAAGCCATATCCGCCTTAAACCCTGCCTACCCCACACACTCACTCCCAGTCCCGTAACTTCCTTGCGGGGTGTAAACAAGAATTTTTTCTTATGGTTTGTGCATCCAGGTGGGGTCCTAGTAATGTTTCTGATAACAATTTGTTGAAAAGCGTTCGGGAGCTAATCTGCAAATTTACCGAATTTTCATTAAATCCTTCAAATTTCAATAACTCAATTTGCTATTAACGTAAGCTTTGTTGGTTAGAAAACCAACATTTAAGTTTATTTTCGGAAAATTTTTGTACATTTTCAAACCATAAGTAATTTTGATAAAATATAGTACATTGTTTCTACTACATAGGCTATCCCGGTAATCAGATTGATGCCCGCTCGCATTTGCTATTAAAAACATTTTTATGGAAATTCACTTCCATAACACATTTGCTGCATCTAGACTTTTGAAAAATTTATATTATTTCAAACAATAAATTTATTTCGATGAAATATGGTACATTGTTTCTACTATATAGGCAACCAAGTTTGATGCCTGCTTTCATCAAAGAAAGACATTTGCTATTAAAAATATTTTAAAGAAAATTCGTTACCATAACGCACTTGCGGCGTCCAGAGATTTTGATTATTGTGTAAGTTTAAGAAAGGATTATGCTAAATATATAAAATATTGTTTTGACAATATATCGTATTATCTATTGCAGGCTAAGTACTTATCAATGCCTCCTAGTGTTTGAGAAATTCAGAAAGAATGCGTAGAATTATACTTTAATATGTTAGATTTTTAAGAGGGTAATAACGTTACGTGGGGTAACTTTCACCCGGTACTTATCAGTGGGGATAACTCTCACCCGATACTTATCAATGCCTCCTTGTATTTGAAAGATTCAGAAAGATTGCGTAGAAATACACTTTGATATTTTAGAATTTTAACAGGGTAGAAACGTTAGGTGAGGATACCTCTCACCCGGTACATATTACTGATATTAGTTCCAATAATGCCTAAATGATTTTGATCTATTTTTGTGCCACTAAAATTAACAAAAGTTCATAGTACTTACTTGTGATAATTTAAGACCCATATCGTAAAATGTCGTGAGAATAAAATTGAGCTACCTTATAATTTTAAAGCGAAAACAAACTTTCGAATAGATTAAGATAAACTTATGCAGTATGTTGCCGTTTTAAATTTGATAGAGAAAGTAACCATTTTTTATTTTACCACTTAAAAACTGAGTAGGTATGTATTTCATGAAAATACTAAAATTCAATTTAAGTCACAATCACCGAAGTGAACAATGGCATATACCCGACCTTATCGCTTCGCTACTGAAATAACATAGTTTACGAATGCCCCATAGTATTAATTTAATTCGTAATCACAAGATTTTTTCATAGGTTAATATCTTGCAGTTCTAAAACAATTGTATCAATTTTATGTATAAATAAAAAACGTATTTAACCTTCAATGTGAAAAATGTCTCTACTAAAAAAAAAGTAACTTCTAATGTCTTGATACAATGTAAAAGTAATGAACTGCATAAAGTTGATATAATTCAATAAAAAAGAAATATACAGAAAACTTAATTAAGTGAGACTTTTTTACCTTTTCAAATTAAAGGAATCGATGAAAATTCGGTTATTAGTACCCTCCGAAGGGATATGGTCATTTCGGGATGACCACTTTTTTAGCGGCCACGGATAAAACTAGCATACTTTGATAGTACCTCATATAAAATATGTAGCAGTGGTAAAAAAAGATTTCAACAGCATGGGAGCCGAGATATACAGGGTTATTCATTAGGTGAACGACATTCATATCTCGGTATCTATAGCAACTAGAGCAGCGAGGAAAAGTGCGAAAAATAAGGGGTGTCTTTTTTATAAAGTTTTTCTTGAAACCCCTTCTCCTCCAAGTTACAGCCCTTTAAAATTTCGGCAAAAAAAGTTTTCATTAAATTTCTCCGTTATGGAATAATTTAAAAGAAGCTAAATTTTGCAGATGCATAAGGCTAACAAAATGACAGTTTTAAATGGATTTTGTAACCCTATAATTTTATCACAAGAGGATGAAAAACCTACCATTACATTATTTTTTATCAGTACTTTTTATTGTGTGTACCGTTTTCTATTAAAGAAAATGCTTTAGAAAGAAGGATTCATTTAGCAACTTTTTTATGTCCTGACATTTTCTCATAAAATTGTTAGTTTCATCACAAAAAATTAAAATATTACTCAGATCGATGTCACATGAATTTACAGTGGTTGTTATTTGCTGAAAAATCTAGTACGTGGTAGGCTGTCAAATAACGTCATAATTACACTAATATGTCAATATATAAAATTCATAACAAGAAACAACAACTATTGTACTACTATTTTATAATTAATAATTAACAAACTAAGAAACGAAAAGAAATATTAACAAAATGTCAGTACGTAT
Organism: Tillus elongatus; assembly: GCA_964006375.1. NCBI lineage: Eukaryota > Metazoa > Arthropoda > Insecta > Coleoptera > Cleridae > Tillus > Tillus elongatus. Next base: position 132,444,315 of record OZ023265.1, on the reverse strand, counting down.
CATCATAATAAATGTTGAAAATTCCCCCCTTCGGAGAGTATGCCTGACTCTAGTCTGTTTTTCATTGAACTTCGTATTCTATGAAAAATACCGGGTGTGTGTCTTATAATATCACATGATGCTATAATAAGATTTCTGAGGTCATCGATGTTTTCAACAGGACTTGAATAAACTAAGGCTTTCAGAAAACCCCACGGGCAAAAATCCAACGGATTCAATTCTGTGGGCCTCCTCGACCTATCCAACGATTTGGGTAAACTTCGTTCAAGTAGTTACGAGCCTTGATACTAAAATGAGCCAGAGCCCCGTCGTGCATGTACCACATTTGTTGTCTAATTTGTAAAGGAATATTTTCAAGAAGTAGGGGCAACTATTCTTTGAGTAGATGACAGTACACTTCTCCATTCAGTCTTATCGGGGAAAAATATGGTCCAATTAAGTCATCACCAATGACAGCAAGCCATACATTTAATGACAACTGGTGTTGAAAATGAGATTCCGTAATTTCGTGTGGGTTTTCTTCAGCCCATATGTGGTTATTATGAAAATGTCTGATAGATTCTCGTGAAAAGTTGGCCTCATCAGTAAATAAAATACGAGATAAGAACTGTGGAATTTGCGTGATCATTTGAAGCATCCATTGACAAAAAATTAAACGAGGTAAAAAATCACGAGGTAAGAGCGCTTGAACTCGTTGGATATGGTAGGGATACAGTAGTTGTTCTTTTAAAATTCTAAATACCGTGGAATAGCTGACATTTAAGACTGCAGCGATTCTTCTTGTACTTGTACCAGGAGATTCTTCAATTAAATTGAGGACAGCCTCTTCAAGTGCTACAGTTCTTACTTCTCTAGAACGCCCGCAATTGGCGGCACTTCTTGAAAATTTTCCTTCTTCTTGCAGACGTTGATGAATGCGTGCGAATATGCTGTGATGGGGTACAGTTCTATTTGGATATAAATCAGTGTAGAGGCGCTGTGTTCTTAATCCATTGCCATTATCACAGCCATATTCAAAATGCATATCTGCCATTTCGGAATTGGTATAATTTACCATTTTATTCACTTATTTGTTTTAAGTGTTAAAAAAATTCTCGATAGATTGACAACAGAACAATTATTATTAGTGTAATTATGACGTTATTTGACAGCCTACCAGGTACTAGATTTTTCAGCAAATAACAACCACTGTGTAAATTCATGTGACATCGATCTGAGTAATATTTTATGGGAAAATGTCAAGATATAAAAAAGTTGCTAAATGAATTCTTTCTAAATCATTTTTTTAAATAGAAAACGGTACACACTATAAAAAGTACTGATAAAAAATAATGTAAGGGTAGGTTTTTTCACCCTCTTGTGATAACATTATAGGGTTACAAAATCCATTTAAAACTGTCATGCAACTGCAAAATTTCGTTTTTTAAAATTATTTCATAACGGAGAAATTTAATGAAAACTTTTTTTTTGCCAAAATTCCAAAGGGCTGTAACTTGGAGGAGAAGTGATTTCAAGAAAAACTTTATAAAAAAGACACCCCTTATTTTTCGACAAAGAATCACCATATATATGCATATATATATATATATATATATATATATATATATATATATATATATATATATATATATAAATATATAAATATATATATATATATATATATATATATATATATATATATATATATATATATATATATATATATATATATATATATATATATATATATATATATAATATTTTTTGGTTTTTAAGTAACTGCGGAAACTGTAATACTACTCAGCACATAATGTTACATATAATTTCCTAACTTAAAAAAAAGTTTTCCGGTAAAGTCCTTGTACAATAAACTGGGACACATGTACATATTCAAATATGTTTTGTAACTATTTAAATTAGATTGTTAAATGAAAATTTATCTCATTTGAAATACCATGTATGGAAGTAAGTTTAAAATATATAGATGCATTGAACTAGGCGAAATATAATGATTTATATTACAATTATAAGCAAACTTAACAAATGAAAAAATTCTGGACGCAGCAAGTGCGTTATGGTAGTGAATTTTCATAAAAATCTTTTTAATAACAAATATGTGTGTTTTTTTTTAAGAAAGCAGGCATCAAATTTGGTTACCAATATAATCTATATAGTAAAAACAATGTGCCATGTTCCATTAAAATAACTTTATTGTGTGAAAATGCAAAAAAATTTCCAAAAGTTAACTTAAAATGTTCCCGAAAAAACACGTTTCTTGGTCAACCTTATAGGTTAATAGCAAATTGAGCTGTTCAAATATGAAACATTTGATCAAAATTCGCTACCATAACGCACCTGCTGCGTCCAGAATTTCTTTTCGTACAAACATGCATTATATTTCGATGGAAAATGCAAAAATGCAATAACATAAGGCGTGTTTGATTAAAAAATAAAAGGAAATTTGTATCACCAACGACTTATGGGCCACCCTGTGATTGTATAAATATTATTTCAAGATGTAGCTCAAGACACCCTATAATTAATATGTACAAAATTTTTTCATATCTTATATAATAACGGTTATATTGAGCTTTATTGATTTTTTACGAAAATTCGACAAAAATTATATACCATTAAACGATAAACTCTATAGCTAAGACTACTGCCAAGCATCAGAGAAAGGGTCTATTTGAAATGAATTTTCTGGGAATATTTTAGTAAAATGAAGGACAATGACGATTGAAACTAAAACTTTAGGGTTTGTAAAACATCCTTCTTGAGACATTTATTTCTATAGACCGTATTAGATTCAAGTTCTTCGCTTAAATGTTGCCAATTTTGACATTTTAAATCGCCACTTTGACGTTTTGAGGAAAACCCCAATTTATTTTTCTTTAAATGCCTATAACTTTTTTGTCTTTTGACCTACATAGCTAAATTTTGGTAAGTAACTTACCTATAAGGATGTAAACCTGCGCGCCACATTTGGTTGCCCTTACTTTGTTAATTCCGGAGATATAATTTTTTTTCGAAAGAAAACACAAAATTTTCCGGGAAAACCTGGGCGGATTTTCCTGGATAACGAACTCATCCAAGCCATTTGCAAAAGGAATTTTTTCACCAAATTTAATCAAAATCGGCCCATTATTTTTTGAGTTATCGGTGTGATACATATATATATATATATATATATATATATATATATATATATATATATATATATATATATATATATATATATATATATATATATATATATATATATATATATATATAAACATATAAAAATTGAAACTGACCCCGGATATGTTTTCTGGAGGGCCTAATTAGCGCTCATTTGAAGAAATTTTTTCAAAATTCAAAAGTCGGGATCTCCTCATTAGTGAATTTTTTTTTAAGAAAATTAACTAATAGGAATAGAAAATAATTTTCTCGCGTAAATGTATCTGTTGTTTTGTTTATTGTATAAGAATAAGAATAACGCATTGGTGAGTTATGTAACACATAAATATTATAACCAAAAAACAATACAATTATTGATATTGGCCAATTTCGGCTATTACAAATACATAGTGTGATGTTCATTTTATATGTGCTGATTATGTATTAGATAAAACAATGTTATTACCTAATTAATACAGATATTATCTTGATACGCTCGAAAAAGAATTGGAACAGTCCGTATTTAGGTTCACTTACCATTTAAAAATAAACAAAGTAATGATAACAATTAAATGCTTATTTGTTTTGCACTTTTGATTGTCACTAGGTCAGTAGGACGTCCCGCTTTGCAACACAACCAAGAATAAACTACTGCAACTAAAATTAAACTGCTCCTGAGAACGAACTAATGGCTTGGCGTCTTGTCATCCACGAGATTCAAATATTTCGGTATAATTTGATTTAGCCTGTCACCGGTATCAAGTATTGTACAGAATCTGGCAGGTATAATAATAAAACAATTGCTGCTCATAGAAATCAGTTTTAGTGTTTGCTTCCTTATCAAAAATGCTGCTGTAATAGAGAGACAAGGACAAATGATTCATTCATAATAATGTCGTTAGTTTCCGTTTGTTTAATGTTTTGGCTAATAGTACGTCTTGGTAGCCTTGCAATTCTATTCACAATCTATTTTTATCTACACTTTGAATGCTAAAGTAATATGCACTTTTTTAAAGAGAGTTTTTCATTTCAGTGAATTTTCTCTAAAAAAAAAATCACTAATGGGGAGATCTCGACTTTTGACAAAAACATTTCTTCAAATGAGCGCGAACTAGGTCACCTAAACCCACATCCAGCGTCATTTTCAATTTATATATATATATATATATATATATATATATATATATATATATATATATATATATATATATATACATATATATATATATATATATATATATATATATATATATATATACATATATATATATATATATATATATATATATATATATATATATATATATATATATATATATATATATATATATATATATATATATATATATATATATATATATATATATATATATGGAGAAAGGTGGGTAAAGGAAATATGTAAGGACACTCTAAGGCCTCAATCTGCCTACTCCTTAGAGTGGTGGACAAAGGTGGGTAAAGGAAATATGTAAGGACACTCTAAGGCCTCAATCTGCCTACTCCTTAGAGTGGTGGACAAAGGTGGGTAAAGGAAATATGTAAGGACACTCTAAGGCCTCAATCTGCCTACTCCTTAGAGTGGTAGACAAAGGTGGGTAAAGGAAATATGTAAGGATACTCTAAGGCCTCAATCTGCCTACTCCTTAGAGCGGTGGATAAAGCTAGGTTGGGTTGTTGTAGCTCGATTACGGGGCCTCAATCTGCCTACTCCCCAAATCTCGCCGGAGATCGTCTGTGAGGTCTCAGTGTGTTCAACCCTAGGCCTCAGAGAGATCTGGCAGTTCGTTGCAAGTCTTGTCTTATATATGTCGTTCCGTCTACCTGTTGCGTTATCAGTGAAAATAGTGGGGAGGAAATAAATTCCACAGACAATTTTATTGCATCATTATCTGCCTCAACAAATGCCGGTGACCCTCTTAATCCTCCTCTAAATACCGTGACCAAAGCCCCCCCACTTAATTGACAGTGACCCCACTACTTTCACTGATGACGCAACAGGTAGACGGAACGACATATATAAGACAAGACTTGCAACGAACTGCCAGATCTCTCTGAGGCCTAGGGTTGAACACACTGAGACCTCACAGACGATCTCCGGCGAGATTTGGGAAGTAGGCAGATTGAGGCCCCGTAATCGAGCTACAACAACCCAACCTACCTTTATCCACCGATCTAAGGAGTAGGCAGATTGAGGCCTTAGAGTGTCCTTACATATTTCCTTTAACCACCTTTGTCCACCACTCTAAGGAGTAGGCAGATTGAGGCCTTAGAGTGTCCTTACATATTTCCTTTACCCACCTTTGTCCATCACTCTAAGGAGTAGGCAGATTGAGGCCTTAGAGTGTCCTTACATATTTTCTTTACCTCTTAAAAATGGCTCCAAAACAGGAGCCGAAACGTCGAGTTTCCATAAATTCTGGACGCGGTTTAACCCGAGAACCAAGCATGTCATATATATATATATATATATATATATATATATATATATATATATATATATATATATATATATATATATATATATATATATATATATATATATATATATATATATATATATATATATATATATATATATATATATATATATATATATATATATATATATATAGACATACATACAGGCTTGTCCAATAAGCGCGCGTCGGTCCATAGTTACTAAACCGTTGTACTTGCAAAAAAATTCTCAATGAAACTTATAATGTGTGATCTTTGCTGCAGCCCTAAATTATTTTAAGTATACAGGGTGTACAAAAAAAGTGTAATACCAGAAATTATATTTTTCTTAAATGGAATACTATAGTTTTTCATGTGGTAGATTAAGCCTCTGTAGGTTCTATATTCAACTAAAAATTTGTGAGATTGTTAAATGCAGTGTTGCCGAGTTAATAATTTTTCTTTAAAAATATAGTCAAAAACATACTTTCTTCAGACTGTTATATCTATGCCATTGTTCGTTAGTTACCCTGAAAATTTTACGTACAATCTAATATTGGCCTAGTTTATCCTGAACTGTCTTTACATTTGGATTCGTTCATACAGGGTGTTCAAAATTGCTCTTCAAACATCCCAACATTAACTTTCATTTTAATTGAATTTATTTAAATACAACACCATGTATATTATTTTGCCGTTAGAAAGCTTAAAGTGTGCTCATTCAGAAAATACCATGTTTGCCGTATCTATCTCAATCTACTTTTGAGATATTAAGGTTTTCCCAGAAATTTACACAGAAATGAGAAAAATCATAGGTGGCACGGCACATGGAATCGAAACAATTGCTACTCGTTGACATCACAATGTAACTAATTATTTGTACAATCCTGTGATATTTGGTGACATCTTGTGGGTATTAGATTTTTTAATAAGGAAGTATTTTGTAATAAGAATGAAGTATACGATTCAGCAATCAATTGAAATGATTTATATGTAACTAATTATTTGTTTAATCTTGTGACATTTGGCGACGTCTTGTGCATATTTTCTTTTTTAATAAGGGGTATTTTGTAATTAACACAAGTACACGTTTGAAGAATTAAATGCAATGATTTATGTCCGTGGAGATTGCTTAAAGAATTGTCTTCTGACATCCAGAGTGTACGGTGAGAGATTTCCTGAAAGAAGGAATCCAGATGCAAGATCATTTTAAAGACCAATGAATAGATTTGACAGGACGGGGACAGTTAAGTACGAGATTCATGAACTAATGAAGCCAGTGCTAAACGAAGGGAATGAATTTAATGTTGTCGCATCTGTTGTTGAAGACCCAGATAGAAGTACAGCAGACATAAGTGATATGTTGATCTTAGGTCAGACTTCTGTGAAAATAATGTTAAGCAGGAATAGGTTCCATCCATATCGTGTACAACTAACTCAAATACTTAACAGACAAGACTTGGAAAATAAGACACATTTCCGTAATTGGGGTCTTGCTGGAATTGGAGAACAGAAACGTTTTTGGAATAATGTATTGTTCACCGATGAGGCGACATTCCAAAACAATGGAGGGTGTACACTTCTACGCTGATGCCAATCCACATTTTGTGAGAACTGTTGACCAAGAACATGAGTGGGGTGAAAATGTATGGGGAGGAATAATTGGAGACCACATAAGAGGGCCGCATTTTTTTGATAGACATCTCAATGGAAATATTTTTCAAATTTTTCTAAACGAAGATCTTGATAATCTACTGGAAACATACCACTACAATTATTAAGAAGGATCAGGTTCCAGTTAGATGGGGCACCTGTTAATTTCAGCATTCGAGTCCGAAATACCCCGGATGCAAAATTTCCAGGCCGTTGGATTGGAAGAGGAGGGCCTATTCCGTGGCCTCCAAGGTCACCAGATCTAACGATTCGGTCTACAAAACATCCTCAACAACAACAGCAAAAATGAGAGAAGCACTTTATTCAGTTACTTCCTTGATGTTACGAAATCTAAATAAACCTTTAATTGGCAGATTCAATATGTATCTACAAGAAAATGGTAGAGTGTTTGAAGATCTGATAAAGTAGTTGGTGTGTGTTTTGTTTCTTTAACGTCAGCCTATTTCGGCGACTATGGCCAATCACCGATGCCAGGGAGCAGTTTCACCTCACTATCCTAAAAATTTTGTCGAACCCCTGCCTTTCCGTAATGAGGGTAGGGACCTTTAACGTGCCCAACATCGCATGGACACGGGACCGACGGTTTTACGCCCTCTCCAAAGGCCGGAACGTACATACATTCAACTTGCTCAAATACAATGCCAGAACCTCGGTTGATGTTAATGTTACAGTTTGTACTGAAAAAGTGAAAGAAGTATCCTAGGATCGAACCCAGTATTAGATTGTACGTAAATTTTTCAGGGTAACTAACGAACAGTGGCAGAGATATAACAGTCTAAAGAAAGTATGTTTTTGACTACATTTTTAAAGAAAAATTAATAACTCGGCAACACTGCATTTGACAATCTTACAAATTCTTAGTTGAATATATAACCGATAGAGGCTTCATCTACCGTATAAAAAACTATTGTATTCCATTTAAGAAAAATATAATTCTTGGTATTACACTTTTTTGTACACCCTGTATACTTAAAAATAATTTTGGGTTGTATCAAAGATCACACGTTATAAGTTTTCTTGAGAATTTTTTTTTCAAGTACAACGGTTTAGTAACTATGGACCGACGCGCGCTTATTGGACAACCCTATATATATATATATATATATATATATATATATATATATATATATATATATATATATATATATATATATATATATATATATATATATATATATATATATATATATATATATATATATATATATATATATATATATATATATATATATATATATATACATCACACCGATAACTCAAAAAATAATGGGCCGCCTTTAATCAAATTTGGCAGATACATTCATTTTGTAAGTAGGTTTGATAAGTTCGTTAACCAGGAAAATCGGACAAAGTTTCCGGGAAAATGTTGAGTTTTGTTATCTCCAAGAATAACAAACAAACAAACCAAATTTGGTAAGCAGGCTCACATTGTAAAAAGTCTGGACACAGCAAGTGCGTTATGGAAGTGAATTTTTATAAAAATGTTTTTAATAGCAAATATTATGTCTTGCTGATGCAAGCAGGCACAATCTGGTTACCGGTATAGCCTATATAGTAGAAACAATGTACCATATTTTATCAAAATTACTTATTGTTTGAAAATGTAGAAAAAAAATTTCGAAAATAAACTTAGAATATTTTCGAGAAAACTGGTTTTCTAGCCAACAAAGCTTAGGTTAATAGCAAATTGAGTTATTAAATTTATCATCTTGCTTGCAAACGCTTTAAACAGATTTCAATTTGATCGCCGCAATCAAATGTTACGTCAAATTTAAGAAGCGTGCAATTTTAAGCAGCGACGCTTTGTGTGTTGAGTAGTGTATTTTAGAATAATCAAATGAGGTAGCAATTCAAACATAAATTTAGGAACTTATCAAACGCATGTCACGCAACATTTTGTTTTCTAGAAGATGTATTTGTTTCAGAATCTTACCTTGGAAATGGTCTAATTCGACATTGACCGTTTTACAACTGGCCACCTCTCAAGGTGTAATCGACTGTAGCTTCGCTTCGTAGTTAAATTTACAAAAAGGATCTATTTAATATAAATTTTCTTTAAACAATTTCATCAAATGAACAAATAAACCAGAATATGCTTCAGAATCTTTGTTTAAAAATTCCGAATTTTGGCGTTTAATTGTGGCAAAATGCTCTTTGCCTTGTGGATGGTCATCACCTGTCAACCGTCGACTATTTTAGATAATTATATTCATTATCGTTTTCATCTTGCTCATAAAACCTGTTTATATATATTTTTTGGTGAAAACTTTGTCTGAGCCATGCACCTTCAAGTATGTATGTGTGTGTGTGTGTGTGTACATATGTATGTATTTAACCGATAACTTAAAAAGGAATGAACCTATTTTGATGAAACGCGGCAAGTACCTTTCTTTTATTAATAGCTTGGATGAGTTCGTTAGCCAGGAGTATCAGGCAAGGTTATCCGGGAAAATTTTGAGTTTTCTCTAAAAAAAATAATAATTCTATCTCCGTTACAAAGTTTTTTGTTATGACAGCGTCAACCAGAATGATGAATTAATTATGACCCTGTATAAAATTTTAGACTTCTGCAATACGTAGTTATTAAAACAATATGTTAGATTATCTTCCATGGCGAGTCAGCTATTCCAGTCCGTTCACCCTGACCTCAGGTCTATTGTGGCTTACGCCTAATTGTTTAAATTTCACCCCTCAAATTCAGCTCCACACATAAGTCGATATATTTGAGCGTGAAAGTTGATTCAGCAGGGTCGTCTCTAGGCTTCTTTGCCCACTGATGAGGTGTTCTGACATCTAAGCCTCTGACTTTGTTTGGATCGACATCATCCAATGTTTGACTCGAGGCGGTATCATATGGACTTTCGCTCCCGAGGAACATCCAAGCAAAGTCGCTTGTCAGTTTCGAAGCTCACAGTGGATGTTTCAATCTCCAGGGGTTGTTTCACCTTTCTAAAGGTGTCAGTCTCTCCACGAACTCGTCTGGACCCGATATGCACCAATGGTTGACTCAAGGAGGTGTGATATTGAATTTTACTTCCAAGCAACAGCCAAGCGAAGTTGCTTACTTATGGCACTGTTGGTCGCAATACCAGTGGTTATTCCACTTCAAGCTTCCCCTGACTTGACATGAACTGAAGGCGATATCTCACGGGACTCTCCATTGACTTCAATTAGTCTCCTGTTACGACATGCATATACCTTGGACCCATTCTATATATTTTGTCTTCGGACCTACAGGAAGCTTAAATATTGAAGTTTGTATCTAGTTACTTATAAAAGACTTTTAAAACCTAACCCAACCTCTAAGATGCCTTTATACTTGTGCAAGGTTCGTCTAATTCAAGCAACCTTGAATCTCTTGTAATTTTCGAGATCTCTATGTTGTCGACACTCAAAATTCCCCAGCCTGTATATAAACATAGAAAAATTGAAATTAACTCTGGATGTGCGTTTTGTGGGGCTAGTAAACTACTTAAAATATTAAAAGTTCGAGACGCAGCAAGTGCGTTATGGCAGTGAATTTTTATTAAATCCTTCAAATTTGAATAACTCAATTTTATATAAACTTAGACAGTTGAATTTTGGTATTTGGCAAGGTCTTTCTCAAGGCAACATATCCACCAAATTTTATTAAAATAGCTTTGTAATTGTTGGAGAAAATTTTTTTTCGAAAGTAAATTTAAAATTTAAATAACTCAATTTTCTATAAACTTAGAAAGTTGAGTTTTGGTACGTAGTAATGTATTCCCCGAGGCTATATATGCACCAAATTTCATTAAAATAAATTTGTAATTTTCGGAGAAAAAATTTTTTTTCGAAAGAAAACTCAAAATTTTCCCGGAAAGCCTCGTTAGATTTTCTTGGCTAACGAACTAATCCAAGCCAATAAAAGAAAGGCACTTGCTAAGTTTCATCGAAATCGGTTAGTTATTTTTTGAGTTAGCGGTTGGATACATACATACATACATACATACATATATATATATATATATATATATATATATATATATATATATATATATATATATATATATATATATATATATATATATATATATATATATATATATATATATACATATAAAAATTGAAACTGACCCCGGATATGGGTTCTAGGGGTCCTAGTTCGCGCTCATTTGAAAAAATTCACCATCGATACCTCTCTATTAGTGAATTTTTTAAAATAAAAATTGACTATAATCACGATCTCAATATCAGTGATTTTACCTTAAGAAAATGTACTGATAAGCATTAACAAATAATAATAATAAATTATGATTATTATACTTAGTGTCTCATGATTTCGTGTAGGGAAACGTGACTTAAAGTTCGGATACTTGCCATCTTTGGACATTTGTTCACCTTACAGCAAGCTGCATTCGTTTTCTTCATTTTAAAATATTATTTTCCGATTTTCCAATGAATCTTAAAATAAACAACAATTCTGTTAAATAGTATCTAAAACAAATGTTTACTCAGTGACCTGTCGTATACAGCATACATACCCACAGCTTATTTATGTTTATGGATTGAATGAACACCTAGGTTATACTAATAAAATTTTCGTAAAATATACTAAGGTCTATTCTAGGCTCTCAATATACAGGATTGAACATAATTTTTGTTTATATTTCAACAACACACCACGAGGGCTTACAGCATAAATACTATCGTACCGTGGGTGTCAACAAGGAGGAAAGAGGCAACTTGTTAATTCTGGATTTGAAGGTTTGGAGGTTCGGAGGAGAAGGAAAAATATGAGCCGGTAACGAATTCCACAACTTGAAAGTCCTCGGGACAAAAGAGCGGGCATAACAAGATGCTCTATGTCTGGTGACCTGGACAGTAAAAGGGTGCATTCGCTCTGTTCCCCTGGTAGATCTGTTGGGGGCAGCAGGTGGGGAGGAACTATGGAAGAAAATTCCTCTGAGCAGTGCCCGTGCAGATATCTCTAAAATCTATCTATCTATCTATCTATCTATCTATCTATCACCAACGGCACGTCGGTGGGCAAGGGATGGCAGCATTTGGGTGAGGGTAGGGTCACCTATGAGACGTATAGCCCTCTTCTGAATGGAGTCCAGGATAGTGCGTGTAGAAGCGGCAGCGGCACCCCAGATGTGGGAGCAGTATTCGAGGTTTGGTCCTAATTTGTGAAGTATATAATGTATAGAGATTAGCTGGTGACAAGTATTTGAGAGCCCGGAAGAGGAAACCTACTTTCTTAGCAGCCGCTTCTGCAATTGATAGGACATGTTGGTGCCAATTGATATTTCGATCCACAGAAATGCCAACAAGTGAAAATGACTCATTAATTTGAATAACTTGATTGGTCATTGTGATGGGTCTAGGGCTGGTGTATCTCCTATGAGAAAGAAAGCAAGACTGAGATTTGGTGGGGTTGAATTGTACAAGATTTATATTTCCCCAGTCTAATATTTTTTGCAGATCCACGGAGACAGAACCCTCCATGAGTATGCGATCCTCCTCTAATTGTGCTAAAGAGACAGGTTTAGAATATTGTATATTTGAGTGGAGGGTGCTGTCGTCAGTGTAACTGTGAACTGGATTGGATGTGCTAGAAACAAAAAACAAAGCAGGGGCTTAAAACACAATAAGGCCATAACTTTTTAACAGAGAAAGGCATCCGACTCAAAATTTGTAGGATTGCATAGCAGATTATTTCCGACTAATTGGCGGCAGTATCGACATTTTCTGAAGGACCCACTTTTTGGAGGGTGACAACCCTTTCATTTCTTAAATAGCAACTGGGGTCATGAGACACATTTTTGGAAAGCTCATTCTGCGTGATTTTTACGGTATTAATTCTTTTTAAGTTACCTTTGGCAGGAATAAAAACAATCGGCTTTTCATTAAACTAAATGAAGTAAAATAAAGACTGTTCAAGTAATTTTATCTCTGTTCCAAGACCCAAAATAAACAGGGAGCGTAAAAGGTCGCCCCAAGTCCGGCCGCCCTGTAACTACTACTTCGGACGAAAATACGCTTTGTATTGCTATCTGTACAAAAAACTCTCAAGATTTGTGCCATGCAACTTGCTAAACGAACCAGATCTTCAGAAGTTTTGTACAGCGGATTTTGCACCTGGAAAAGTATTTTCCCTATAGAGCTCATAACCTGCAAGAACCTTTTGCAAATGATTATAATATGATCGAATTTTGCGAGTAAGTAATTCAGATTTTCAACAAAATGGAGATCTTTTAAACTACGATTTTTCTCTGATGAAGCTCCCTTTTGCCTTAATGGTTGCGTAAACAGACACAACTGTCGATATTGGTCTGACAGTAACTTACAATGGATTGAAGAAATTCATACCCAATATCCTCAAAAACTGAACGTATTGGCTGGAATTATTAATCACCATGGACCCTTCTTCCTTGAAGGGACTTAACAGGTCCACGCCATCAAAATTTGTCACGAAAAGGTATTGTGCCCCGTATCAGAGAATTGTTTCAAAATGATTTTCCCAATGTCCACTTCCAATAAGATGGCGCTCAATCTCATTTCAGTCAAAAGATAAGGAAATACCTTAATGTAGCATTTCCCAGCCGGTGGATAGGCAGAAGAGGACCTGCCGAGTGGCCAGCTAGGTCTTCAGAATTGTCTCCGCTCGATTTTTTCCTCTAAGGTCATTTAAAAAGCGTTGTTTACAACGATCAGCCTGCGAATTTGGAACAGTTGCGATAGCGAATTATGATGGCCATTCAACAAGTGCCTAACTGACCACTGTAAAATTCTATTGATCAGTTCGGCAAGAGGCCTTACTGTTGTCAATAAGTTCAAGGAGCTCAATTAAGGTATCTTCCTGAATAAAGTAATATGTTATCATCAGTCAAATAAATTTCATGAAAAGTCGATCGTTTTCGTTATTGCCGAACTCAACTTAAAAATAATTAACACCATCAAAAAGTATGCTGATTACGCTTTCCAAAAATGTGTCTCGTGACCCACATTGATTATTTAAGAAACTAAAGGATTGTCACCCTCCAAAAAGTAGTGCTTCAAAAAATGTCGATAATGCCACCAAATAGTCGCAAATAATCTGTTATGAAACCCTACGTATTTGGAGCCCCATGCCTTTCTCGGTTTAAAGGTTACGGCCTTGTTGCTTTACTTACGTGCAACCTACATATACATATACATGTGTGTGTGTGTGTGTGTGTGTGTGTGTGTGTGTGTGTGTGTGTGTGTGTGTGTGTGTGTGTGTGTGTGTGTGTGTGTGTGTGTGTGTGTGTGTGTGTGTGTGTGTGTGTGTGTGTGTGTGTGTGTGTGTGTGTGTGTGTGTGTGTGTGTGTGTGTGTGTGTGTGTGTGTGTGTGTGTGTGTGTGTGTGTGTGTGTGTGTGTGTGTGCGTGTGTATGGATATGTATGTATATGGTTTTCTTATTTAAAATTGCTACATTACCGACCTAGAGCTCTTTCAAGATGATGCTTCAACATCAAGTTTTTTCAAATACCTTTAGAATGCGGCCACAAAATAAGATGAAATGTTGCCGGCAAATTTATCTTAATATATCTAATCGTTAACTGCAAATTGTGTATTTCAAATACCATAAGCGTCTCGTTTGTTGGGACCAATAGGTATTTTTAACCATAATTTTGTTTGTTTGACTTTTTTCACATTTTTGAAGTCAGATTTAAAAAAATTTGTATTGTCGCTCGTACGCACTTTCGACAAAAATCGATGTGAACTTTTGAAGTCCCGTTCAAAATTCTCAATACAAACCAAATTAATTGCTTGAAATGAGTGCTGGCTTTGGAAACGTAAACAAAAGCTACAATGAACGTTTTATATTTTGTTATTTTACTGTAATTTTTTGCAATAAATTTTAAAACCATCGCATTTTTAAATAGAGAACGAAGATATCTTTCAAATGAGGTATCACAAGTACTTCCTATTTAAACATTTTTGGGGTTTCAAATTGTCACTCAAAGGGGTGAAGTTTTCACGTTGCAGGATGTCATTTTTTAATCTAAAATTTACGTGATTTGCGACTTTTTATAAATATGCACAATAACTGAGATACTTAATTTATTCCATTTAGCTGTTTCACACTGTATATACGTTTATTTCTAAGGTAACATAATTTTTCCGGTAATTTCCTTTTGATTTACTAATTAAGCAAAATTAATTAATGTGTCAATCAAAATATGCGAGAATTCAATATGACAAAAATGTTGATTATCGCTTGCCCAAACTTTCTAAAATTTCGCAAGACAGTGACACCAAATACTATATAATAACAATACAGGACACTCCGGCTGTTTTCGCGTTTCAAGAATATCAGCACCCCTAGCGGATAGTACTGATGTTACGTCGTTCGAGAACGTGTAACACTAGCAATTGCTGGTGTTTAACTGTGTATAATTAAGTTTGAGCTGTGTTTTTCACAATGAATGTTAGTGGTTGGGTGTGTGCAATCTATAATTGTTCGAATTATAACGTGCTAAATCTATCAAAGACATTTCATAGGTTTCCAAAGGATGGCGAAACGTAAATATGATTTGAAGCAGGAGACAAATTCAGAATCACTTTTATGCCAATATGTACAGTTCGTGGAAGATAATTTATTATGTAATATTTACCATCATGTACCTATTTATAGATAAACTTCGTAAACGGATGGTTGGAAGGCTTCAATCATAACTTCTTCCAGTGCATTAAAAAAAATCAAGGCAAAAAAAAGTTTTGCATTAGTAATAAATGATATAAGAAAACTGTTTTTCCATATTCATCTGTGTCCTTTTTTATTTCAGTATGGCATAAATCGTCACATTTAAAATTATTTTACGTGGTAAAGGCTTTTAATTATCTTCCTAAGACAAGTTTTTAAAGAGACAAGTAGAAATAGCAGATTCAGCCCTATAATAGATTTATTCACGGAAGTAAGAGTTAGTCTCACCTTTCATCTGCACAATTTCTTAATTATATACTAAGTATATCAGTTACATATTTTAAAATATTAGATTAATAAGACAGTTTTCATGTAGAGATATAGCAAATTGAGTACTGTGCTACCATTTATACCTAGATCAATTATTTATAGGTAAGTACAGATTGTAACTTAATATCCTCAGAAACAGCTTTCAGTATATTCCTATACCTACCCTTGAAATAGTAGTTTAACGATGGTTTCAAGGTAGTACTTTGAATTATGATGAAATAAGATTATGGGTAAGAGAAATTTGCAGAATTATTCATGCTGAATTCATTTAGGTTTCAAGCTGATTGTTGATACAAATTCTATTTATAACTATATAATCAGACAATTTTCACTGTTTTGTCATGTACAAGTTTTTATATGCATCTATAATAAATCAATTGTCTAAACTAAGAATATTCAGGTAAATATACAATTCAAATTACCCGCTCAGTTGTCAGTACTTCACGCGAGGTGGCGCTAGTCACAAATATCAACAATACTAAAGCATAGAAGTGTCCCGTATTGTCATTATATAGTATTTGGTGACACCCAACTGATTTATCGGTTCCATTTATGTATAAACAGCTTTTTTTCATTAAAAAAAATATGACAAAGAGAAAGTGATAAGGAAATAAAAAAAAAGTCTGGACGCAGCAAGTGCGTTATGGAAGTGATTTTCATAAAAATGTTTTTAATAGCAAATATGTCTCATTAGGCATCAATTTGGTTACCGGTATAACATATATAGTAGAAAGAATGTAGCATATTTTATCAAAATAACTTGTAGTTTGAAAATGTACACAAATTTTCCGAAAATAAACTTTAAATGTTTCCGAAAACTGGTTTCCTAGCTAACGAACCTTAGGTTAATAGCAAATTGAGGGATTGAAATTTGAAGCATTTAATGAAAATTCTCTACCAACACGCACTTACTGCGTCTTGATTTTTTCTTACAAAAATGCAGCATATTTCGATAAAAAAATGCAAAAATGCAATAATATATGGGTGTTCGAAAAAAAAGGTAAGTATCACCAACGACTTTTGGGACACATGTGATTGTCGAAATAATTTTATAAGATGCAGCTCAAGACACCCTATAATTAACGTATACAATTTTTTCTCGTATCTTGTATAATAACAATTATATTGAGCTTTACCGTAGAAATGCGTCACCCTGTATATCAGTAAACAGATAAAAACTGAAACTAAACTCGGATATGGATTCTAGGGGGCCTAGTTTGCACTCAGTTGAAGACATCTTTTTAAAATTCAAAAATCGTGGTCTACCCATTAACGAAGTTTTTCTACGAAAATTAGCTAAAAATTATAGACCGTTAAACCATAAACTTAATTAAAACTACCGTCAACGCATCACAGAAAGGATCTATTTGAAATGAATTTTTTGGAAATATTTTACTAAAATGAAGGACAATGGCGGCTGACGCTGAAACTTAAGGGTGTGCAGAACACTCTTCTTGGGACATTTTCTTTACACAATTCGTATTTGCTTCAGGTTCTTTACCTAAATGTTGCCAATTTCGACCTTTCAAATCGCGACTTTGACGTTTTGAGGAAAACCCCAATTTTTTCTTTTAAATGCCTCTAACTTTTTTTGTCTTTAAACTTACAGACCTAAATTTTGGTCATGGTCCACTTTATACTACAAACACGCATTCCAAATTTGGTTGCCCTTTTGCCCTTACTTTGTTACTTCCGGAGATAATTTTTTTTCCGAAAGAAAACACAACATTTTCCGGAAAACCTGGGCCTATTTTTCTGGCTAACGAACTTATCCAAGCCATTTGCAAAAGGAGATATTCAGCATATTTTATTAAAATCGGCCCATTATTTTTGTGTTACCTGTGTGATACACACACACACACAAATATATATATATATATATATATATATATATATATATATATATATATATATATATATATATATATATATATATATATATATTTAATGTCAATAACACACCACGAGGGCTTACAGCCTAAATACTATCGTACCGTGGGTGTTGACAAGGAGGAAAGAGGCAGCTTGTTAATTCTGGACTTGAAGGTTTGGAGGTTCGGAGGAGAAGGAAAAACATGTGCCGGCAAGGAATTCCACAACTCGGGACAAAAGAGCGGGCATAACAAGATGTTCTATGTCTGGTGACCTGGACATTAAAAGGGTGCATTCGCTCTGTTCCCCTGGTAGATCTGCTGGGGGCAGCAGGTGGGGGAATTATGGAGGAAATCTCCTCTGAGCAGTGCCCGTGCAGATATCTATAAAAGAGAGAGAGGTCACCAACGGCACGTCGGGGGGCAAGGGATGGAAGCCTTTGGGTGAGGGTAGGGTCACCGATGAGACGTATAGCTCTCTTTTGAATGGAGTCCAGGATAGCGAGTGTAGAAGCGGCAGCTGCACCCCAGATGTGGGAGCAGTATTCGAGGTTTGGCCTTATTTGTGAAGTGTATAAGGTATAGAGATTAGTTGGTGAAAAATATTTGCGAGCCCGGAAGAGGAAACCCAATTTCTTAGCAGCCGCTTCTGCAATTGATGTAACATGTTGGTGCCAATTAAGATTTCGATCCACAGAAATGCCAACAAGAGATAAGGACTCATTACTTTGAATAACTTGGTTGTTCATTGTGATGGGTCTAGGGCTGCTGTATCTCTTGTGAGAAAGAAAGCAAGACTTAGTTTTGGTGGGGTTGAATTGTACAAGATTTCTACTTCCCCAGTCTAATATTTTTTGGAGGTCCACGGAGACAGAACCCTCCATGAGTCTGCGATCCTCATCTAATTGGGCTAAAGAGACAGGCTTAGAATATTGTATATTTGAGTGGAGGGTGCTGTCGTCCGCGTAACTGTGAACTGGGTTGGATGTGCTAGAGAGGAGGTCATTGATGTGGAGAAGAAACAAAGTAGGGGCTAAAGCTGAACCTTGAGGAACTCCTGCATTAATTGGATACAGTTTGGAGGAGTGGCCATCCACAACAACAGATATGCTCCTGTTGGAGAGGAAATTTGCTGTCCAGGTACAAAGTTTTGGTGGTAGGCCATAGGCCGGAAGTTTATTAAGCAGCGCTGCGTGCCAGACCTGGTCGAATGCTTTGGATATGTCTAGAGCAACAATCTGGGATTCACCGTATTGTTCCATAGACTTGTTCCAAGAATGGGTGACAAAGGAAAGGAGGTCGGCAGTCGATCTGCGCTGACGGAATACATACTGCCTGTCGTGGATTAGACTGTGTTTTTCAAGGAATTTTAGTAGTTCGGTGTTTATATACTTTTCCATCACTTTAGAGATGACTGAAAGGAGAGAAATAGGCCTGTAGTTGCTAGGAAGCGCTTTGGATCCTTTTTTGAAGATGGGTTGTACTCGAGCAGTTTTCCAGTTACTAGGGAATATGCCTTTATTGTAAGATATCTGAAACAGACGAGTCAGGACAGGAGCAAGTTCTGGTGCGCATTTTTTGAGAACAATTGCTGGGATCTCGTCAAGGCCAGAGGCTTTCCTGGTATTAAGAGAAGAGAGCATTTTTCGTACCTTTTTAGTTTTGAAAATGATATCAGTCATTTTATGCGCGACATTGGGGACTGTTGGTGGTTGAACATTTGGAGGTGGGTTGAGAGTAGAATTTCCGGCGAACAACGAAGCAAAAAGTTCAGCCTTGCCCAGGGCGGTAGAAACAATTTCATCCCCTGAGACAAGAGGTGGGAACGTGCTCTTGCAGAAATTATTCCCAATAGACTTAGCAAGAGTCCAGAAGGGTTTTCCGCCGTTGGAGCTTGAGAGTACTTTGTTTTTGATGTGGTTATTAAACGAGTTTTTTGCCTCAGAAAGAATGCGGACATAGCGGTTTCTTGCGTCGTTGAAAGCTTGACGATTTTCTTGACTGGGATTGTGTAGAAGCGTTTTGTGAGCTTTGACCTTTTCAAGTCTGGCCTTGTCACAGGATTTAGAGAACCTGTGCTTTTGAGTAGCTGAAGAGGTTTTCTGTGTACGTGGAATAAATAATTCCATGCCAGCTTGGATAATTTCGGTGACGTTTTGTGAGATATCAGAGGGGTCAGGATGAGAGAAGCAGACAGAGGCCCATGGAAATGAGGAAAAGTAATCCCGCATTTCGTCCCAGTTTGCGGAGTTGTAGTGCCAAACGATACGTGGGTGTGATGACTGTGTGACCTCGGGTTGCATTGCACAGGAAGCAGTGACCATGCCGTGGTCTGAGCGACCAAGGGGGGCGGTGACTGATATCTTATAGCATTCAGGGTTTGTAGTAAGAAGGAGATCCAAGGGATTTGAGCTGTGTGTTGGGATACGAGGAAAGTAAGTAGGTTGCTGAACTATATTAGCCAAAGAATTGCTGACTGCAAAGGCCTCCGCTGCTCTCCCTTGTGGATCGGTTTTTGAAGATCCTAGCCATTCCTTATTATGGACATTGAAGTCGCCAAGAATAGTGACCTCGGAGGAAGAATATTCAGAAATCAGATAGTCGGTTTTTTCAGAAAGGTAGTCAAAGAGCTGGACAAAGTTGTTGTCAGAAGGTGACCGGTAAATGCAACAGATGAATTTAGTTGCAGCCCTGAGAGAGAGTTATATATATATATATATATATATATATATATATATATATATATATATATATATATATATATATATATATATTGAAACTCGCCCTGGATATGGATTCTAGGGGGCCTAGTTTAAAGAGATTTTTTGAAAATTCAAAAGTCGAGATTTCCGCATTAGTGATTTTTTTTTACCGAAAATTAACTAAAACGCAAAATTTAGGTTCTTTAAATAACTTGCAAACTGTTCTAAATGTTACAGATTCAAAACTAGATCTGGAAAGAGGTATAAAATCGCTGGACGCAGCAAGTGCGTTACGGTAGCTAATTTTCTTTAAAATATTTTTAATAGCAAATGTTTTTCTTTGATGAAAGCAGGCATCAAACTTGGTTGCCTATATAGTAGAAACAATGTACCATATTTCATTGAAATAAATTTATTGTTTGAAAATATATAAACATTTTTTAAAAGTCTAGATGCAGCAAATATGTTATGGAAGTGAATTTCCATAAAAATGTTTTTAATAGCAAATGCGAGCAGGTATCAATCTGATTACCGGTATAGCCTATGTGGTAGAAACAATGTACTATATTTTACCAAATTACTTATGGTTTGAAAATATACAAATATTTTCCGAAAATAAACTTAAATGTTGGTTTTCTAACCAACAAAGCTTACGTTAATAGCAAATTGGGTTATTAAAATTTGAAGGATTTAATGAAATTTCGGTAAATTTGCAGATTAGCTCCCGAACGCTTTTCAACAAATTGTTTTTAGAAACATTACTAGGACACCACCTGGATGCACAAACCACATAAAAGAAGAAATTTTTCTTGGGATTTGTGGATCCATGGGTGGTGTGGGGTGGTGAGGGGTGGTGAGGTTTCTGAAAACAGTTTTTTGAAAAAAGTTCGGGAGTTAAACTGCAAATTTACCTAAAATTCGCTACCAAAACGCACTTACTGCGTCCAGATTTTTTTCTTACAAACGCATCATATTTCGATAAAAAAATGCAAAAATGCATTAACGAATTTGTTTTACCAAAATTAGCTAAAAAAAATTATACACCCCTACTCACTCCGGGTCCCGTAACTTCCTTGAGGAGTGTGAACAAGAAATTTTCCTTGGGGTCTAGGGATCCAGGGGGGTGGGAGCCTAGGCAGGTTTCTGAAAACAGTTTTTTGAAAAGCTTTCGGGAGCTAAACTGCAAATTTACTGAAAATTCGCTACCAAAACGCACTTACTGCGTCCAGATTTTTTTCTTACAAACGCATCATATTTCGATACAAAATGCAAAAATGCATTAACGAATTTGTTCTATGAAATTTAGCTAAAAATAATTATGCACCCCTACTCACTCCTGGTCCCGTAACTTCCTTGGGGGGTGTGAACAAAAAATTTTTCTTGGGGTTTGTGGATTCAGGGGGGCCCTAGGCAGGTTTCTGATAACAGTTTTTTAAAAAGCGTTCGGGAGCTAAACTGCAAATTTACTGAAAATTCGCTACCAAAACGCACTTACTGCGTCCAGATTTTTTTCTTACAAACGAATCATATTTCGATACAAAATGCAAAAATGCATTAACGAATTTGTTCTACAAAAATTAGCTAAAAAAAAATTACGCACCCCTATTCACTCCTGGTCCCGTAACTTCCTTGGGGAGTGTGAACAAGAAATTTTTCTTGGGGTTTGTGGATCCGGGGGGGGGGTCTAGGCAGGTTTCTGAAAACAGTGTTTTGAAAAGCGTTCGGGAGCTAAACTGCAAATTTACCGAAAATTCGCTACCAAATCGCACTTACTGCGTCTAGATCTTTTTCTTACAAACGCATCATATTTCGAGAAAAAAATTCAAAAATGCATTAACGAATTTGTTCTACGAAAATTAGCTAAAAAAATTATACACCCCTACTCACTCCTGGTCCCGTAACTTCCTTGGGGAGTGTAAACAAGAAATGTTTTGGGGGAATAGGGGTAGGCAGGGTTTAAGGGGGATATGGCTTCAAGATGTGAAAAAGACAACTTTCAAGCCCGTTTTATTCGCATTTTCTGCTCATATTTCCCTTTTTTTTAAATTCGCTAAAAACGGGTACATTTTTCCTAATCTAAGGATCTATATAACTATATTTATAACATAGATAGCTGTAGTATAAATTGACACTCTGTATAACAAAAACATATAAATGTTCTTTTCGGAACTGCCGACTTGACTGGAAGTACCGCATCAAACTCACCTCTGCAACATATTCGACAGCATAAAATAAATAACTTTTAATTATTTCAGACACAGGTTTGATTTTAAGTGACAACAAATGATTTGATTGTTTTACTCTCATTCTAGTGTAAACACTAATAAATTTTTTGAATAACATAAGTGTGTTGTACTTGCTACCAATGATTAATCAATAATTTGCAATAACTCATACTGATATATTATTATTATTATGTGAACTTCAATACATTGAACTGGGTAAAGTGCAGTAAGTCAGAGGTTACGTATTTTTAAATTCTTTTATTGCATATGTGTAGTGTCTATTAGTTTATACTCATTGTTCGTATTTTTATCTTAAGATCATTAATAAGACGCAAACTAACATGAAAAATTTTGAACAGCGAAAATGATAAGGTTGTAGGATAAATACGATAGTATGATTTAATTACAGTATCAGAGTATATTTGGCTACATAAACCAGTTACAGTTGCACACGGCCAAGAATTTAATACATGGGGTAACAAACTTCTGGCAACGTCAATTATCAACGCTCATACAACATTTATTGGAAAATTCTGCTAACAAAGATTTTGTGGTAAATATACGGCATCCTCAGATCTTGGATTTTTTCGAGACGGGAAAAAACTAAAAATTGCCCCCATCGTCCATCGCTTATCCTCATTCAAGTTTTCCTAGCAAGTTCTAATTTTCTTAACAAACACGAGCCTAGTTAAGTGAGGCAGAATTTGTGATAAATCGCAAAATCGACTGTATTCTTTATTTGCTATTTTCCTGCAATGGAACGATACATACCGAAACAAAAGTTAAACTTACTACCGCTATTAAAATATTACCAGGTTAGTAACAAAAATGAAAATTTTACTCCGCGGGCCTTTTCGTTCTGCATCTAAATATATCGCCTCGTTATAATTAGTTTGGTGTGCTATTATATTTTTTTACTCAGTTTTACGCCAGCGACTAAAATTTAAGTTTTATGCCAGCGACGCAAATGTTATATTTTAAAGTGGCAACAACACCCTGTAGACCGCTCGTAAAAAGTAATACATTGTACGTAGATCAGTATTTTAATATATTATACAACATTTTGGTATAAATATAATTTTGGTTAAACATTTTTGAATAAGGTTTTAGGCCAGCCACCGAAATTTTATATTTAAAAAGTGATTTCAATTTTTTTTTAATTAGTTTAAAATTAGGTATAGCTAAGAGGAGGTATAGTAGGTCACGCGCGTCACTGCCCGTTTGGGTTTCGGTCGATTAGCTGCTAACTTTCGGTCGCTTGCGTAACACCGCTTGAGAGGGTTGATGTTTTTGTCTCTTTGTCTTCTTGGATCTTGATTGGCCATTGAAAATTCCTACGCTGTCCAAGGTTTATAGATTAGATAGGTTGTCTGGTAACTCTCGACCAATCAGAGAGTGGAGCGGGAATACGTCACATGAATTCCGAATTTAAATCTAGTGGAATAATAGTGCATTGAATATTGAAATAAGACGGCATTTTAATGTTCGTCTTAGAAAGTTATGTTCTTTTTGAACTTAAAACAAGATTAACTATTTTTATTACAAGATTTTTTTCACATAGTAACAGAAAGTATTAAAATTTTAGAACATTAATCGATTTCAAATTAGCGGATTTAATTAATTGGTTTACCCTGAAAAGGATTAAAAAAGTTAATTATTACCTCTGAAATTATAAATTCATAATGCCTCAAAGTGGACAGAACGTGTTTCTTTTAAACCACAACCTAGGTTAAGTCTTTTTTTATAGTTTACGTATTTTACTGGAGATTGCTCAATTGTTAACCTGCAACTAATCACGATTAGTATATTATTTAAATTTATAATACTTAGGTAGGTAGGTATTTATTTTTACACATACAAACTAGTAGTTTTATAATTTTTACAATCAATTTCTAAGCAAAAAACACAGACATTTTATATTTAATTTTAAAATAATAGTAAATTTTGCTAGCCCAATAAGTAAATTATAAATATATAATAATACTCAGTGAATTTTCAGATGAGCTCACGAAGAGCTTTCAGACAATTTTTTTCAGAAACGTGCTTAAGACCCACCCTGGGTGCATAAAACACAAGAAAAGTTTCTTCCAATCAACCCCCAAAAAATTACAGGACCAGGAGTGTTGCCGGGGAAGAAGGACTGAAAAATTCGAAAAACAGCTTAGTCGGATCTATATTCCATTATTATTATACCATTATGCAATTACACCTCCTTAAAATCATGTTTACCCCGCTCAGAACCCCTATTCTCGTCAGGTCCAGTACCTTTCTTTAGGGTTGTTCCCAAGAAATTTTTCTTTTGGTGTATGTGTATGCATTGAAGGTGGTGGAAGGAAAACCTCCTGGACGAAGCACCCACCTCCACCCCCGTCTCCCATGCTAGCTGGCGTAGTTCTTCCCAACACGGGGGGGGGGTCTTCCCCTTCTACATGCTTCACCTTCAATGCATAAACCAAATAAACAAAATTCTTGGGAACAGCCCCCAAGAAAGTTACGGGACCTGATCTGTGCGGAATAAACAAGATTTTAAGGATGTGTAGCTGCAAAGTGGAATAAAGGCAGCGTATATAGGTACAGCTAGGTTGTTTTTTTCCACATTTTTCGCTTATACTTCTTTTTTATCTTCTTCCCCACCAAGCACTACTATTCACTTCTGGTACTTGGGGGTTGTTTGCAGGACATTTTTCTTGTGATATATATAAGTGGGGTTCTAAGCATATTTCTGATTTTTTTTGATAAAAAGCCTCCGTGAGCTGCAAATATACCTAATACTTTTATTTTTACTCCTTTTGAAAAAGAAAAGAAGGAAAATTTATCTCCATTTTCTCCCTTTTAGAATTATTTTTGTACATTAATACACTACAAACAACTTCACCAGGCATTTAGATAGATATTTAGGTCTAGTTATTTATTCAGTTCTTATTTTACGTATATATAACCTTTTTTTTCATTAAATACAAATCTACATTTATGACGATTCACGGATTTAATTCTAGAATATAAAAATAATCTTAAATAAATAACGTTCAACTCGTAATACCCTTTATTCCCTGTGCAGTTATTTTTACAACACAACACCTCAAAAAATAACATATTGTCTTTAAGACAATGTTTAGATTTAACTGCTGTTTCGTACAAAATAAACATTAAAATAAATCCCCAACTGATTGTAATCGAAAAATTTTAAGCAAAGTTGCACAAATTTCTAATAAATGTTATTTAAAACACCAAAACGCAATCCGAAACTATAGGTGTTATTCTCATTTAGAATTCACATGAAGTATTACCCTCATCTCGCGTTTCTCCCCACTCAGAGTTACCAGACAACCTGTCTAAATCTATCAACCTTGTACGCTGTGGCCGTCTGTTTTTGTATTCTTTTGGTTGGGAGAGTGAAAGTGTAGGATTACCTTACAAGTTAGGTTAGATTGACAAATTCCACGTCAATATGAATATGAATGACGTCACAGCATAAAAAGCTCAATTAACAACGGCCTATGCAAATTTCTCAAATTGTCTAAAATTTAACCTATAAACTAACATGTTTCTGAAAAGATGTTTAGAAAGCTTATTGTGAGCTTATTTGCAAAATTTTCTTCACAAACATACCTGAAGAACCAGCCTCTGAAATATATTTTAGATTACTAAGGAAATTAGGTACTAATAGGTACCCTGTATTTTCAGAATACATTGTGGCAAATGATTGTCCGTGTTTTAATATGCCTTTCCTACTTTTAAATTCAATATAATTGATTTGTACAGTAGTATGGAAGCTTGTCAGTAATAGAAAATTAGAGTTTGACATACCTACTTAAATTAAAGTTTTAATATAATTGATTGACTCCACGAGTTAAAAAAACTTGTTTACAATAATTATTTTTATTATGTAATGCACACAAAAAAGGAAAGTATACCTTGAATGCAGGAGGAATTAAAACTTTAACTGAAATCACAAAAAAACTTGCCAAAACTACTACAAACAAAAACATAAATAACACTACTTAAAGACGCTGAAACGCTGAAACTAAAAATAATCGAGTTGAGTGGAACGTGAAATCGAAAGCTACGTGGGTTTCAAAATAAATTCACAATTTGTATCCAGTTTGTAAAACTAGCAAAATACCTTTCAGCCAAACGTTGTTTTTGCAAGCAATTATGTGAGTTATAGGTATAACCTCAAAAATGCATCTAACGATGTATACGAGTATTACTTTTACGAATTATTCTATTACACACTAAATAAAGAGATCATTAAAGAAACACATTCAGCAAATGAAATAAACCTTAAAATGTCTTACTTCTGTGTCACCCATGGCAATTCTTCGTATATATGTCACAATGTCACAACGAAAACAAACGGGAGGTTGAGCAAGGACTGTCAGTCAGTTAGATTTTCGGGGGTAACCTAGCAACGGCCTGGACACGCTCGAATCGGTGAATTCCAGGTCAGTAATGCTGTATTATTCAATGAACAACTTTTCACATTTTTGAGCCGCAAATCCCGGAAACTTTCTATTGTTCTCTGAAATCGTTTTTACCCAACAATCAGAAGCCAAATAAGCAATGAGGCTGAAACCATTTGGTCAAACGAAATATCTTATTATATATTAAAAAGTCTGGACGCAGCAAGTGCGTTATGGTAGTGAATTTGCATAAAAATGTTTTAATAGCAAATATGTGTTTAAAAAAAAAATGCGGATATCAAATTTGGTTACGAGTATAACCTATATAGTAAAAATAATATGCCATGTTTCATCAAAATAACTTTAATGTTTGAAAACGTACAATAATTTCCGAAAGTAAAAGTGTTCCTGAAAAAACCGTTCATTGGTCAACCTTATAGGTTGATAGCAAATTGAGCTTTTCAAATATGAAGCATTTAATCAAAATTCGCTATCATAACGCACTTACTGTGTCCAGAATTTCTTTTCTTACAAACATGCATTATATTTCGATGGAAAATACAAAAATGCAATATTATAAGGCGTGTTCGACTAAAAAGAAAAAGAAAAATTGTATCACCAACGACTTATGGGACCACCCTGCGATAGTAGAAATAATTTTTAAGATGTAGCTCAAGACACCCTATAATTAATGTATAATTTTTTTTCATATCTTGTATAATAATGGATATATTTTTTTATTTATTTTTTACGAAAATTCGACAAAAATTATATACCATTAAACAATAAACTCTATAGCTAACACTACTGCCAAGCATCAGAGAAAGGGTCTATTTGAAATGAATTTTCTGGAAACATTTTAGTAAAATGAAGGAAAATGACGGTTGAAACTAAGACTTCAGGGCTTGTAAAAGATTCTTCTTGATACATTTTCTTTCTATAGCCCGTATTAGATTAAAGTTCTTTGCCTAAATGTTGCCAATTTTGACGTTTTAAATCGCGAATTTGACGTTTTGAGGAAAACCCCAATTTGTTTTTCTTTAAATGCCTGTAACTTTTTGTCTGTTGACCTACAGAGCTAAATTTTGGTAGGTAATTTACGTATAATGATGTAAACCTGCGCGTCAAATTTGGTTGCCCTTACTTTGTTATTTCCGGATATATATATATTTTTAAAAGAAAACACAAAATTTTCCGGGAAAACCTCGGCCTGGATAACGAACTTATTTAAGCCACTTGCAAAAGGAAGGTATTCACCAAATTTAGTCAAAATCGGCCCATTATTTTTTGAGTTGTCGGTGTGATACATATCGGTGTCGTGTGATATATATATATATATATATATATATATATATATATATATATATATATATATATATATATATATATATATATATATATATATATATATATATATATATATATATATAAACATATAAATCGAAACTGACGGGATATGTGTTCTAGAGGGCCTAATTAGCGCTCATTTGAAGAAATTTTTTCAAAATTCAAAAGTCGGGATCTCCGCAATAGTCAATTTTTTTTCTAAAGAAACTTCACTAATAAACGCCATGATTAAAAAACAAAATTGTGTTCTGCCAGTAAAAGCCCAAACGCAGCAAGTGCGTTATTGTAGCGAATTTTCACAAAACTCTTTTAACAACTTTTACATAATTTCCCATTTAGCTAGAATCGTTACTCTTGATATACAGGTTGTAAATATTGCCCCTCTGAAATCAACATTCGTATCAAGTTTCATGAAAACAATGTAATTAGCTTCGGAAACACAAATTAATTTTGAAAACCTTTTCTTTCGGAAAAACCTGTTTGATGAGGTTGGTCGACAACTTCAAAAACGAGCGTCTAACAGAAAGAAAACAAAAAAAATTATAATTTGGCAGGTAGGTAGCAACTTTCTTTTATCCCGAAACCTAATTTTTCCCCCGAAAATATTTGTATATTTTAAATAAAAACTCTGGACGCAGCAAGTGCGTTATGGTAGTGAATTTTCATAAACATGTTTTTAATAGCAAATATGTTTTTTAAGAAAGCAGGCATCAAATTTGGTTACCAGTATAATCTATATATTAGAGACAATGTGCCATGTTTCATCAAAATAACTTTATTGTTTGAAAATGTACAAAAAATTCAGAAAGTAAACTTAAATTGTTCCCGAAAAAACTGGTTTTCTGGTCAACCTTATAGGTTAATAGCAAATTGACTGCAAAATTTAAAGCATTTAATGAAAATTCGCTGCCATAACGCACTTGCTGCGTCCCGAATTTCTTTTCTTACAAAGATGTATTATATTTCGATGGCAAATGCAAAAATGCAATAACATAGGGCGTGTTTAATTAAAAAAATTCACTAAAGAAAAGAAAATTTGAATCACCAACGACTTATGGGCCACCTTGTAATTATGGAAATATTTTTTAAAATGTAGCTCAAGACACCCTATAATTAATGTATACAACTTTTTTTCGTAACTTGCATAATAACGGATATATTGCGCTTTTGTGATTTTTTACGAAAATTCGACAAAAATGATATACCATAAACGATAAACTCTATAGCCAACACTACTGCTAAAGCATCAGATAAAGGGTCTATTTGAAATGAATTTTCTGCGAATATTTTAGTAAAATGAAAGACAATGACGATTGAAACTAAGAGTTCAGGCTTTGTAAAACATTATTCTTGAGACATTTTCCTTCCATAGATCATATTTGTTTCAGGTTCATTGCCTAAATATTAACAATTTTGACGTTTTAAATCGCGACTTTGACGTTTTGAGGAAAACCTAAATTTATTTTTCTTTAAATGCTTGTAACTTTTTTGTCCTTCAACCTACAGTGTTAAATTTTGGTATGTAGCTTACCTATAATGATATAAACCTGTGTACCAAATAGGTAGATAATTTAACTATAGCCCTTACTTTGTTAATTCCGGAGATACATTTTTTCGAATGAAAACTCAAAATTTTCCCGGAAAACCTCATCCGATTTTCCTGACTAACGAACTTATCCAATCCATTCAGAAAAGAAAGGTACGTGCCAAAATTTATCAAAATCAGCCCATTATTTTTTGAGTTATCGGTGTGATACATACATACATACATACATATACACACACACACACACACACACACAAATATATATATATATATATATATATATATATATATATATATATATATATATATATATATAAAACATATAAAAATTGAAAGTGACCCCGGATATAGGTTCTAAGGGTCCTATTTCGCGCTCATTTGCAAAAATTTTTCAAAATTCAAAAGTCGGGATCTCCCCATTAGTGAATTTTTTCTACGAAAATTCACTAAAAGCACGGTGACTTTAATCACATTTGTAACTGAAGTTGCATTTGAAGAGACTACAATAGTACAAACCAAATTTTAAGTTTTTACGTTCATGGAAATTTAAGTTTTAGACGTTTAATTTCTTCTCCAAATAGCATAAGATAAAATATTTTTGTACTATTATAATAATTCATTTAATTACGCTTCCAGAAGAAAGGTCAGTTTGGGTCAAGCAACCAAAAAATACAGAAACGTTAAAATTAAGCTCGCAAATGTTTATGTAAATTCATTTATTTTACTATTAAACTATATATCTGAAAACTTTCTACTCAAATTTTCTACGTGTTGGAAAAGAAAACAAAAAGTCTCGACACAGTAAGTGCCTTATGGGAGCGAATTTTCATAGAGTAGGTTAAGCATTTTTTGAATTAATTTTGAAAACCTTTTCTTTCGGAAAAACCTGTTTGATGAGGTTGGTCGACAACTTCAAAAACGAGGGTCTAACAAAAAGAAAACAAAAAAGATTATAATTTGGCAGGTAGGTAGAAACTTTCTTTTATCCAGAAACCTAATTATTCCCCCGAAAATATTTATATATTTTGAAAAAGCCTGGACGTAGCAAGTGCGTTATGGTAGTGAATTTTCATAGAAATGATCTGACACAAAATATTTTATTATACCTTTTTTTCTTGTAACAGAAATCTAAATTTTGGTGTATAGTTTACTTTTTATATCGCAAACCTACCTACCGAATTTGATTATCATAGCTTTTTTATTTTTGAGATAAAAATTTTTTTCGAATGAAAACTCAAAATTTTTCCAGAAAACCTTGTCAGATTTTCTTGATTAACAAAATTATCCAAGCCATTTACAAAAGTAAGGCAGATGCTAAATTTTATCAAAATCGGCCTATTATTTTTTGAGGTAAAAATTTTGTTCGAATGAAAACTCAAAATTTTTCCGGAAAACCTCGTCCGATTTTCCTGACTAACGAACCTATCCAAGCCATTAACAAAGGGAAGGTACATGCCAAATTTTATCAAAATCGGCCCATTACTTTTTGAGTTATCGGTGTGATACATACATATACATATATATATATATATATATATATATATATATATATATATATATATATATATATATATATATATATATATATGTATATATATATATATATATATATATATATATATATATATATATATATATGTATATATATATATATATATATATATATATATATATATATATATATATATATATATATATATATATATATATATATATATATATATATATATATATATATATATATATATATATATATATATATATATAAACATATAAAAATTGAAACTGACCCTGGGTTCTAGGGGTCGTAGTTCGCGCACATTTTCAAAAAATTTTCAAATTTCAGTCGGGACCTCCCCATTAGTGAATTTTTTCTACGAAAATTCACTAAAAGCATGGTGACTTTAATCACATTTGTAACTGAAGTTGCGTTTGAAGAGACTACAGATAGTACAAACCAAATTTTAAGTTTTTAAGTTCATGGAAATTTAAGTTTTAGACATTTAATTTCTTCTCCAAAGAGCATAAGATGAAATATTTTTGTACTATTATAACACTTTATTTAATTCCGCTCCCAGAAGCAAGGTAAGTTTGGGTTAAGAAAGGTGAGTTTGAGTTAAGCAACCGAAAAATACAGAAACGTTAAAATTAAGCTTGCAAATGTTTATGTATATTCATTGATTTTACTACTAAACTATATATCTGAAAACTTTCTACTCAAATTTTCTGCATGTTGGAAAAGAAAACAAGAAGTCTCGACGCAGCAAGTGCCTTATGGGAGCGAATTTTCATAGAGTAGGTTAAGCATTTTTTGACGAAGAATATATACCGGGTGGAACTGGAAAGTGGGTCACCCCCTCTAGGATGTTTATTTACCCAGATAATTTAACGAAATATAGTAGTCAGCTATTAAACATATACCTAGACAGCACAGACACATTCTGAGAATATACCAGGAATGTTTCGAAATAATATTCAAACATCCCCAGAACATTCTCACAAGGTACAATATATATTCATAGAACATTCTATGAACATGGCAATGGGACAGATTCTGTCATATTAATAAGGTTCTTAGAATGTTATTTATAATATCCTTAGTATGTTCTGAAATCGTTCCACGAACATTCAGTGAATCTTCTCAAAATGTTCATACATATACTCATGGGAACATTGCGTTTTAAAAAAAGATATACAGGGTCTTTCGCATAAGAACCGACACAGAGCAGGGGCATATAGGTGAACCTAAAATATGGTGATTTAACACAACTTACCCCTATACTAAGGTGCGTCCCTGTGAAGTTATAGGCGTTCAAAATGGGGTTTTCAATTTCGAAAAAAATCAATATCTCAGTAATACTTCAACTTAGAAAAACCAAAATTGCTACACGTTTTGGGTGTACCAAGAGCATTAATCGTTGTTGAGTAGAGTTCAATTGAAGCATTTGAAAGGGTGGTGATGCACCCATAAAATATTACAGAATGTTTTAACGTCTTGGCGGATATCGCTAATAACAATGCTTAATGTGTACCACTACAATTGTTTACGCACTTTTGACAAATAACGACAAGAGCTTTTTTAGCGAATTAAAAAAAATCGCTTATGGGGAGATCTGTATATATATATATATATATATATATATATATATATATATATATATATATATATATATATATATATATATATATATATATATGTATGTATGTATATATATATATATATGTATATATATATATATATATATATATATATATATATATATATATATATATATATATATATATATATATCCGACCGATAACTCAAAAAATAAAGAACCGATCTTGACAAGATTTGCAGAGTACTTTCCTTTTGCAAGTGGCTTGGGTATGTTTGTTAACCAGGAAAATCGGACCTCGTTTTCCCGGAAAATTTTGTGTTTTCTTTATAAAAAAATCACATCTCCGGAAATAACAAAGTAAGGACAACCAAATGGTAAGCGTGTTTGTATTATAAAGAGTTAACTCTGTACCAAAATTTAGGTCCCTAGCCTTAAAGACAAAGAAGTTATGTGCAGTTAAAGCAACAAATTTTGGAGTTTTCCTCAAAATGTCAAACTCGCAATTTTAAACGTCAAAATTGGCAATGTTTAGGCAAAGAATGTGAAACAAATACCGTTTGTGAAAAGAAAATGTTGCAAGAAGAGTATTCTGCAAACCCTTAAGTTTCAGATTCAACCGTCATTGCCCTTAATTTTACTAAAATATTTACAGAATATCCATTTCAAATAGATCCTTTCTCTGATGCTCTGGCTGTCAGTTTAGTTAAGTTTGGTGGCTTTTTGGATATTTATTTGTAAGTTTAGTGATGTTTATGGTTTAACGGTCTATAATTTTTTAGCTAATTATGTATTTTCAATAATAAATTTATTTCGATGAAATATGATACATTGTTTGTACTATATAGGCAACCAAGTTTGATGCCTGCTTTCATCAAAGAAATAAATTTGCTATATAAAATATTTTAAAGAAAATTCGCTACCCTAACGCACTTGCTGCGTCTAGAGATTTTTATATTTTTAAGATCGTTGTCAAACTCATGACCTACCTTCTGAATGCGGATTCCTATTTATTATTTGTAGTATATCTTTCAATGTATTCTTCTTAAAAATGAATACTTGTTTTTTTTCTAAAGGCATCTAAATTGACCTATTGTCATATAGTCATCTTGTTGAATCATTCTCAATATTGACATTATACAATTTAGTTGTGAGACCCTCTTTTTCTCTTTTATTTAAAGGAACGTTAATAACAGGAGAACTATCGCCGATAGGTATGGGGTATGCTACATCGAGTCGACGTAAAATTAAATTTTATATTTAAGTATCTAAAAATATACAGGGTGTTCGCTTTGAAAAAAAAAATGGTTTTTTATTTTTGAAGTTTTCCCAATTCGCCATTAAATTTTGAACATATAAATGAGATCAATTTTCCTTATACATTCTACAAATCTAATATCTCTACTGGCGACTGACAAAATTTTGCTTCTTAATTATGGAAAATAAATGACAACGAATGGCTTTAATATTTCAATGCATATTCAATAAACCTTTAAAAAAAATCACAATAACTTTGACACAACTGAAAGAGAGTGATGAATGAACTGATAAGGATAGTTGACGTTGGTCTACAGAGAATTTTACGTACAATCCAAATATGTAAAAATATACAGGTGTTCCATTTAGAATAACAAAATTGATCGCTACTTTCGATTAAACCAGAAGTGATATAGACTCCAAATTATTTTATATGGAGAGAGCGTTGTGTCTTATACACGAATGCAAATTTTCAGAATTGAAATACGTTACTAACTATAAAAACGTCCAACCAACGCATTTCGTGGTATACCATATATATATATATATATATATATATATATATATATATATATATATATATATATATATATATATATATATATATATATATATATATATATATATATATATATACAGTGTGTTCACGGATTGAGTGTGGGTAAGCTATAAGTGACAAAAAGTTTTTGAATCAGATTATGATATTCTGTGATACGCTCCTGCTTTGTCTTAAAGTAAGATGTTGAGGAAATGAACAAAATCAATTAATATACAGGGTGGTTTAGAACTGATTTAATTAAATGTGTTAATAGTAAATTACCTTCGTTTATAAAGATACCGCAAAAAGTTATTAACAAAACTTGTTTAGAATTAAAATTTATGACAGGCTTTCAATTTTCAGCGAGATCAGTCTACTTTGAATTTTCAAGTAAATTATTAACTTTTTTTCCCTGTCAACATGAAGCTTTTTACCTATGGTTTTTTGATCGCAGGTGCGCAAAGTAAGTAACCATGCAATGTTAAATAATAATTTATTAGTAAAATACAAAACGCTTATTGCTAACATAAATCAAAACGAACAACGAAAAATAAAGAAATTATTCAAATGTGCTGCCACCAACCGATGCATATAACTCGGCCCGTTTAATAAATGC
Organism: Tillus elongatus; assembly: GCA_964006375.1. Taxonomy (NCBI): domain Eukaryota; kingdom Metazoa; phylum Arthropoda; class Insecta; order Coleoptera; family Cleridae; genus Tillus; species Tillus elongatus. The sequence goes on along the minus strand of OZ023265.1, from coordinate 132,408,496 downwards.
TTTGTAGGAATTCTGAATATGTTGAATTGGAATACCGTCAATTGCCTCTCTCAACCTCAGTTTCAACAAATCAAGATTCGTTGTTGTTTAATGGAGCCGCGTAGACTTTCTGTTTGAGATAGCCCCATAAATAAAAGTCCATTAAGGTAAGATCAGAACTTTTGGGAGGCCAAGGTATTGGCCCATATCGACCAATCCACCGCCCAGGAAATTCGCGATCTAACCATTCTCGAACGATTCCTGTTGCATGTGCTGGGTGGCCGTCATGCTGAAAGTATGCTGTTTGTCTATCATGTTATGCAAATGGTCTTGAAGAATATTTTCCAGCATTTTCAGATAACTGTACTAGTTCATATTCCGCTCAAAAAAATATGGCCCAATTATTCCAGTGTAAGAAACAGCACACCACACATTTACTTTTAATGGCATTGTCTTCTGCAATTAACTGTATAATTTGGATTCTCCATAGACCAATGCCGTGCATTTTGGGAATTTACCACCCCATTAGTGGGGAAAGTGGATTCTTCCGAAAAAATTATACCTCTGCCAAAATTGTGATTTTGTAGATATTGTTTGCCGTACCATAAACAAAAATCTAATCGTTTAGACTCGTCATTTTCTTCCAAAGTGTGTATAAGTTTTGCTTTAAAAGGTTTCACCTTGTTGGTACGATAAATTTGTTGCAAATGCGATTTGCTAATATTGCCAATTTCTAATGCCCTTCTTCTTAATGTTAATTTCGGAAAACGCCCAACAGAATCCTTCTTCATTTAGGTCGAATTTTGTCTTCTAAACATTTAAAACACCCCCAGTACGCATAAATTTTGTAACAACTTTTATTACACTAGTAGCGGAAACAGAATAATTTGGCCAGCGTTCAAGGAATTTTCTCATCACTCCCTGATAAGAATGTTCTTCACCCAAACCATAAATAAATACTTTTTGTTCTGTTGTTAACATTTTTAAATACAGAAGCTTGCCGTTCGTGACAAATAAAATTGACGTTTCAATTTTCCAAATAACTAGTATCTCGGGAAACGAACAAGACAGAGCTCAAGTAGCCATGCAACCCTGCCAATTATTGCTTCGAATGTCCAATTGTGCGTTTACTTTACTTTTTTATTGGTTAAGATGAAAGCAAACCTACCCCAAGTTTAATTATGGTAAAGACTTTTTTTAATACAGTTTCAAGTATTTATTAAGTACACCTAATCACAGAAGCCGTCGAACGTCATTTAAATAGAGTCGCAGTTAAAAAAAATTCATATTAGGCTGATCCGTTTGAAAATTGAGAGCGTGTCATAAATTTTAATTATAAACAATTTTCGTTTATAACTTTTTGCGGTATCTTCATAAAAGAAGGTAGTTTACTCTTAATACATTTCATTACATCAGTTATAAACCATCCTGTATATTAATTGATTTTGTTCATTTTCTCAACGTCTCAGTTTAACACAAAGTAGGAGAGATTCCCAGAATGTCATAATCTAATTCAATTTTTTTTGTCACATACCTTACCCACACTCAATCCGTGGACATATTGTATATATATATATATATATATATATATATATATATATATATATATATATATATATATATATATATATATATATATATACGACCACAGATAAGTACAGAATATTCGTGCTGAGAAATTGAACAAAATTTCAATTGCTTTTGTTTTTTCTCGCACAAATATCGGTAATGAAAACCAAGGACTATCTGACTACGGGTCCATTACAACTACTAAGTTTAAAAAATCATGAGAGAAATAAAAATGTGAAATGTGTGAGAACCTGTATATGGCAACCATAAGAGTACAATACCACGACATCCGTTCCGATATAGTCCACTCAGCAGTGACATCGACTTCAGGCGGTCACAGAGTTCAATCAGAAACCGCATCATAATCAATCCTAGTTATAAGTATCCGTTAAGTTAGATTTAGATTCATTCTTTGCTTGTCCACGATTACGATTACGATTTTATCATAAAGCCAAAGAGGCCTTATGTAACTATATATATATATATATATATATATATATATATATATATATATATATATATATATATATATATATATATATATATAAATAAATTTTATTATGTTCGTATTCGTGTTTTTCAACTATCCGTGTTGCCGATCCCACTCATTAGCCCGGATAATTGAGAGTATACTGTATATACATTTTTTCCAAAATACAAACGTTGCGCTCTTTTCATAAGCGAAATTTTTCTAGTATACAATCGCACACACACACAGATATATATATATATATATATATATATATATATATATATATATATATATATATATATATATATATATATATATATATAAACATATAAAGATTGAAACTGATCCCGGATATGGGTTCTAGGGGTCTTAGTTCGCGCTCATTTGAAAAAATTTTTACCCGAAGTAGTAACCATCATAATAATAATAATTGTCTTGTGAGAAGATGTAAACAACAACGAAATGATCTAATTAAAAATCAATCCGACGCGAAGACGAAAATTACTAGGTAGTAGGTACACACGCTCTACCAAACGTCCACTACAAACTGGAACTGTGTAATTTTATAGCGCACAACAGATTGCTTATTCGGTCGTTTTCGACGATGATCATCAAGATTCGGCGATCATTTCGCACTGAAGTATCGCATTTCCTGAGAGCGCCGAAAAATACACACCGCCGCCTGACTGCTTTATATGGATATGGATGTATATAACGTCTGCAACGATTAACACTATACTTATGACTTATTCTGATTCTGTATTCTGTATTAATGGCTGCCGACTCTCTGCGATCCTCGATAATTATGTTTGTTGAATGCAGGAGGTAAAAAATAAATAAAAATTTAATGAATATAGCATAGCAAAAATATTTTTTTCCACGGTATGCTGCAGTGCGCGCGCACGGGCTCACTTATTGAGGAGCCGCCTCTGTAGGTGACCTAGAAATCTGTTTAACGGTTGAAACAGGGCTGGTGCGGCACTGAATTTCTAGACCATGCGTAAGGGATGCGGAAAACTATTGATCGATAGCAAGAAGTTTAAAACTTTGAGGTAATATATCAGTTATTTATTCCATAAAATAATGATGTAGTTATTTTAGTATTCGATTTTCATAAATTTACAACTATGAGAACTTTGACATTCTTCTGTAAGTTCCTTGAAATATGTAGGTAGTTACTGTTTTCTGAAATGCTGTCCGGTATCGCTTACATTTAATATATGAATGTTCCATTTTTTACAGGCATTTTCACTGCTATTGGCAGTTGTTATTACAGTTTAACAACTATTTATTTAGACTAACTAATTGGTAATGTTGAAAAAAAGTTAGAGAGATAAAAAATAAACTGCTAATGCTAAAAGTAGTGTAAGTCATTTCGGTGTTAATTTCAAATGAATAACTCATTAAAACAAATTTAGTAGAAAATTTGATCCAAACAATCCATATTGTGATTTGAAGTAAACGATATATATATATATATATATATATATATATATATATATATATATATATATATATATATATATATATATATATATATATATATTTATATATTTATGTGTCACACCTGTTACTTAAAAAATAATGGACCGATTTTAATGAAACTTCGTGAGTACCTTCCTTTCGCAACTGGCTTGAATAAGTTGATTATCCAGGAAAATCCGCCGAGGTCTTCCCGGAAAATTTTTGTGTTTTCTTTTGAAAAAAATTTATATCTTCGGAATTAACAAAGTAAAAGCATCCAAATTTGGTAACCAAGTTTATATCATTATAGGTAAGTTACCTACCAAAACTTAGCTCAGTAAGTTAAAGGAAAAAAAAGTTACAGGCATTAAAAAAAGGGTTTTCCTCAAAACGTCAAAGTCGCGATTTAAAACGTCAAAATTGGTAATATTTAGGCAATTAACCTGAAACTAATTTGAGCTATGGAAGGAGAATGTCTCAAGAAAATTGTTTTACAAAGCCGGAAGTCTTAGTTTCAATCGTCATTGTCCTTCATTTTACTAAAATATTCCGAGAAAATTCATTTCAAATAGACCCTTTCTCTGATGCTTTGGCTGTCGGTTTAGTTAAGTTGATGCTTTCGCTGTAGGTTTAGTGAAGTTTATGGTTTAGCGGTCTATTATTTTTAGCTAATTTTCGTAGAACAAATTCATTACTGCATTTTAGCATTTTTTGTCGAAATATGATGCGTTTGTAAGAAAAAGTCTGGACGCAGTAAGTGCGTTTTGGTAGCGAATTTTCATTAAATCCTTCAAATTTCAATAACTCAATTTGCTATTAACGTAAGTTTTGTTGGTTAGGAAATCAACATTTAACTTTATTTTCGGAAAATGTTTGTATGAACGCAGCAAGGGCGTTTTGGTAGCGAATGTTCATTAAATGTTTCTAATTTCAATAACTCAATTTGGTATTAACCTAAGGTTTATTAGCTAGGAGACCAGTTTTCTCGGAAACATTTAAAGTTTATTTTCGGAAAATTTTTGTACATTTTCAAATAATTATCCTGATAAAATATGGTACATTGTTCCTAATATATAGATTATACCGGTAGCCAAATTGATGCCTGCTCGCATTAGAGCGATATATTTGTATTTAAAAACATTTTAATGAAATTTCACTTCCATACCGCACTTGTTGCGTCCAGACTTTTTTTTTACTTCTTTCTACCAACTTGTACACCATATCAACGAAAACACAGCAAGACTGAAAACATTTTGTTTACAACATCCAGTGACTACCAAAGATTTTATAATTTTTCAAAAACGAATCGATGGCTTAAACACGGAATAAAAACTACTAATTTAGATTTCTTTTTTAAAGTTTTGCAAGCAAATATCTAAAATTTCGGGACGCAGAAAATGCGTTATAATAGTCAATTTTAATAAGAATTTTATACTATTTGTCCGGCATATCACTAAAATTAATACATTTAATTTAAACAGACGTCGAAGATGGGGTTTAGAGGTTCCAATATAAGCTCATTTATAGAATTTCTCTCTTTCTATTATCATAAAAATATTTAAATTTTATGTGGTAGAGCACCTTTTAAGAGAAAAAAAAAATGAATTCACAAAACTCAATTTTCTATGACGTTAGAAAATAAAATTTTTGTGAATCTAGGTACAGTAAGTCTCTTTAATAGAAACTTATATTAAAAATTTCATTAAGGTTACAAAAGCTTATCAGAAGGAAACTTAATTCATACCCAAGAAGTCAATTCATTACTTAAATAACTTACCTACTTGAACATTTAATCAGGGAATATTAACGTTAATATTCTTATTATTTGATTTCCAATTTTAGAAACATATTATACATTACTATTTAACCTCAAACAGAACTGTCAAATCATTATGAATAAACAAAACACGTTATTATTCTTTAGTTGCCAATTATAAAAGCATAATATCGGTACAAGTTGTTATATATTTAAATTACAGTCATTTACTACTGAACCTCAAAACAGAACTGGCTAACCATAATAAATAAACAAAACACGTTATTATTCCTTATTTTCTAATTATAGAAGCAAGATGCAATCATTTACTTAACCTTAGAACAGAATTGTCCCACCATAATAAATTAAACAAAACCGACCATCCCATCTGGTTTTTATTTGAAGTAGCTGATATAAAGCTTCCTTATTTTCCCCTACAAATTCACGCATCCGAATATACCCGAATATATATATATATATATATATATATATATATATATATATATATATATATATATATATATATATATAATGTCCTCTCGACTCACCCTTATAATACTAAGCACCGTGCCATCTAGTCTATGATGCGATCGGAAACGTTCGGATTGTTTCCGGCTGGGATTTGCCTAAACCATGCTGCGCCACTGATCGCATTGCTTCTTTGATATAAAATACACTATTGGTTTTTGTGCAAACTTATAAAAAAAGACTAGTTTAAACTTTTTGGTAAATAGATTGATTAAATTTCCGTTAAGTAAAAATAGATTTATTATTAATCTATTAAAATACATAGATTTTTTAATAGACAAATTTGTTAACCAAACACAGAACAAAGATAATGATATCTGAATGTACGTCATTTAGGAAAGATTGCTGTGTTTACCTTATAAACCACGAATCACAAAGGGTTTGGAAAGTATTTCTAAGAAAGCTGATTTACATTTGATTTTCGCCGAAAAGTAATTTTAAAAATTTGTTGGGTAATACGAAAGACAAAGACAAAGTCACTGAAATGTCCGATATTTATGAGATTAGGTGCAAAGATTGCGATCTTAAATACGTGGGCCAAACTAGGAGAAACATAGCTACCAGATTTCGTGAATATCTCGCACAGTTACGATATGGTACGGTGGACAAATCATGTGTGGCTCAACATATATGGGATAATAATCACCACATTGACAAAGAAAATTTGAAACTTGTCAAAAATGTTAGACATCAAACTATGCTTGATTCATTAGAAAGTATTTTTATATTAAGGTCTATTAAGAACAAAACTGCATTTAATCGTGCGGCACCTTTAATTTCAAGTCCTTTATTTTTACTTTGCATTTGACCGCTTAAACACTCCTAATTTGTCTGGTAGAATAATGAATTACTGTCAATAACTCGGCCGGTTTATACATATACTAATCTCTAAGTTTGTCTCGACATAAAGACCGTTTTGTTTGAATCTGTGTAGTCAATATAAATACTTTCACGAAGAATTAAAATCAATATAAATATAGTTTTTATGTAGTATTTTTGTTGAATTATTTAGCCTTTGTTAGAGTTAACATGGTGAGACAGACACCCGGGTTTAGTTTTCTATTTAAAATAGATGAGTCGAGTTGATGATGTTTATCTCACCAGATGTCTTTGTAGGCATGATCCATATCCATATAGTAAATTTCTAGATCGAAAGGGAACGTGCATATTCCTTAAATAACTCGGTTCCTTTAAACCTATATTAGATAAGGGCTCATAAATTTGTCGACCAGAAGATTAAAAGCAGGTCTTCGACCTCGTAGTTTTCGCTACACACTAAACAAACGATCGTTCTTGGACGACAATTTTACTTCGGACTAGTTTGTTTACCTTGACGCGATATAAATACACGGGAGCTAGTTTTTTAGTTTAGAATTTTCTTCCTCTGAAGATGTTGACATTGTCAACAAAACGATCGTAAGGTCTCTGAAATAAGTGTTGTGGTGATTTGGGTTTCTCCAAGTGTACTTATTAGTGCTCATCACAGGTTCCAGTTTTCTCATAGTATAAAAGATATAGCGAAACTCGGTAGTACAGTTATATCGAGGAGCTCTAACAGAGAGCATCGTGTACCGACGTTGCTAGATGTTGTCCTTAATGGTGGGCAATTTAAATGAATGAAATTATAGGCGATTTGGGGCTTGATGTTTATGTATATCGAATAATACGGGTAGGTATATAGTTTTCATTTTTGTCGAATCTAAAATTTGGTTGAACTATAATAAAAGAGACATCCATATAAATTCTAAATAAATGGTTTTATTTATTCATAATAAACAATATAAAAAGAAGACTCATAAATAAACCAATATAATTATGGTCATGTTTCTCGTCAGTGGAGGTGTACAACGATTCAGATAAAGTTTCTTTGATGATCTGGATCTCATCACCTTCAGCTTTTTTGTTAAACACATTTCTTCTGACCACTTTTTTCTTTGTTGGGAAAAGTATTTGCTTCTTTATTTTTTTATTTGGCGGAGAATTTGTAATTTCCCTACATAATAACTTGCTAGCATCCACATCTTCGGAGGCAGGTTTCATGGCTAGCAGCACTTTCAAATGTTTTAACATAAAGGTATGTTGGTCATGTGAGAAGTTAAGAGTCTTTATATTTGCAATTATTTGCAAAGCAGATGCCTCAATAGCTGCTCTTAAATCTGGTTCGTTAGTCAACTGACGCGACGATTTATGCATATTTTGTGCAAGCTCGTTTATTTCGGCTTGCCCAAGATGCGCATCACCTTTTACTACTTCAGAAACTGATATATGAGTTGTATGTAAACATAAATAATGTATGTGTTTCATATTATTGTTTGAATACAAAAGTCTATGCATTCCTTTGTCACCCATTCTTGAAACAAGTCTATGGAACAACACGGTGAATCCCAGATTGTTGGTCTAGACATATCCAAAGCATTCGACCAAGTCTGGCACGCAGCGCTGCTTAATAAACTTCCGGCCTATGGCCTACCACCAAAACTCTGTATGTGGACAGCAAATTTCCTCTCCAACAGGAGCATATCTGTTGTTGTGGATGGCCATTCCTCTAAACTGTATCCAATTAATGCAGGAGTTCCTCAAGGTTCAGCTTTAGCCCCTACTTTGTTTCTTCTCCACATCAATGACCTCCTCTCGAGCACATCCAACCCAGTTCACAGCTACGCGGAGGACAGCACCCTCCATTCAAATATACAATATTCTAAGCCTGTCTCTTTAGCCCAATTAGATGAGGATCGCAGACTCATGGAGGGTTCTGTCTCCGTGGATCTCCAAAAAAATATTAGACTGGGGAAGTAGAAATCTTGTACAATTCAACCCCACCAAAACTAAGTCTTGCTTTCTTTCTCACAAGAGATACACCAGCCCTACACCCATCACAATGAACAACCAAGTTATTCAAAGTAATGAGTCCTTTTCTCTTGTTGGCATTTCTGTGGATCGAAATCTTAATTGGCACCAACATGTCACATCAATTGCAGAAGCGGCTGCTAAGAAATTAGGTTTCCTCTTCCGGGGCCGCAAATACTTTTCACCAGCTAATCTCTATACCCTATATACTTCACAAATAAGGCCAAACCTCGAATACTGCTCCCACATCTGGGGTGCCGCTGCCGCTTCTACACTCGCTATCCTGGACTCCATTCAAAAGAGAGCTATACGTCTCATCGGTGACCCTACCCTCACCCAAAGGCTGCCATCCCTTGCCCACCGACGTGCCGTTGGTGACCTCTCTCTCTTTTATAGATATCTGCACGGGCACTGCTCAGAGGAGCTTTCCTCCATAGTTCCCCCACCTGCTGTCCCCAACAGATCTACCAGGGGAACAGAGCGAATGTACCCTTTTACTGTCCATGTCACCAGACATAGAACATCTTGTTATGCCCGCTCTTTTGTCCCGAGGACTTCCAAGTTGTGGAATTCCTTGCCGGCACATGTTTTTCCTTCTCCTCCGAACCTCCAAACCTTCAAGTCTAGAATTAACAACCTGCCTTTTTCCTCCTTGTCAACACCCACGGTACGAAAGTATTTAGGCTGTAAGCCCTCGTGGTGTGTTGTTGAAATTAAAAAAAAGTGCATTCATACATATGAATACATATGTGACAAAATTTAAATTTTAATTCACAGCAACTATTTTCTCCTTTTTTTGTAATATAATATTCTCTACCCTCATCTGTAATCCTATGTACATTTTTGTCGTCATTGTTAACTTTGCAGTTAATTGGCAATGCATTTCGATATCAAGTGAATTAAATTGATGTGGTCTGTTAACTTCCCTTTCGTAAGTTTTATTATTCTATCGATATTTTTATCACGGACATACTTCTGTAGAGCATTAATTGATTTGTCCAACCTTTTCACTTTCTTGCCCTCCAGGTACACATACTTTAGAGTTTTATGCATATATATATATATATATATATATATATATATATATATATATATATATATATATATAAGCATATAAAAATTGAAACTGACCCCGGATATGGGTTCTAGGGGTCCTAGTTCGCGCT